>OZ020245.1:34669572-35107572 GCA_963971285.1 Astropecten irregularis | reverse complement strand
AGGTTCATGGGTTGTAGATGTATGCTTGTAGGTTCATGGGTTGTAGACGTATGCTTGTGGGTTCATGGGTTGTAGGTGTATGCTTGTAGGTTCATGGGTTGTAGATGTATGCTTGTAGGTTCATGGGTTGTAGATGTATGCTTGTGGGTTCATGGGTTGTAGATGTATGCTTGTGGGTTCATGGGTTGTAGATGTATGATTGTGGGTTCATGGGTTGTAGATGTATGCTTGTAGGTTCATGGGTTGTAGATGTATGCTTGTGGGTTCATGGGTTGTAGATGTATGCTTGTGGGTTCATGGGTTGTAGATGTATGCTTGTGGGTTCATGGGTTGTAGATGTATGATTGTGGGTTCATGGGTTGTAGATGTATGCTTGTAGGTTCATGGGTTGTAGATGTATGCTTGTAGGTTCATGGGTTGTAGATGTATGCTTGTAGGTTCATGGGTTGTAGATGTATGATTGTGGGTTCATGGGTTGTAGATGTATGCTTGTGGGTTTATGGGTTGTAGATGTATGCTTGTGGGTTCATGGGTTGTAGATGTATGCTTGTAGGTTCATGGGTTGTAGATGTATGCTTGTGGGTTCATGGGTTGTAGATGTATGCTTGTGGGTTCATGGGTTGTAGATGTATGCTTGTAGGTTCATGGGTTGTAGATGTATGCTTGTAGGTTCATGGGTTGTAGATGTATGCTTGTGGGTTCATGGGTTGTAGATGTATGCTTGTGGGTTCATGGGTTGTAGATGTATGCTTGTGGGTTCATGGGTTGTACATGTATGCTTGTGGGTTCATGGGTTGTAGATGTATGCTTGTAGGTTCATGGGTTGTAGATGTATGCTTGTAGGTTCATGGGTTGTAGATGTATGCTTGTGGGTTCATGGGTTGTAGATGTATGCTTGTGGGTTCATGGGTTGTAGATGTATGCTTGTAGGTTCATGGGTTGTAGATGTATGCTTGTAGGTTCATGGGTTGTAGATGTATGCTTGTGGGTTCATGGGTTGTAGATGTATGCTTGTGGGTTCATGGGTTGTAGATGTATGCTTGTGGGTTCATGGGTTGTAGATGTATGCTTGTAGGTTCATGGGTTGTAGATGTATGCTTGTGGGTTCATGGGTTGTAGATGTATGCTTGTGGGTTCATGGGTTGTAGATGTATGCTTGTAGGTTCGTGGGTTGTAGATGTATGCTTGTAGGTTCATGGGTTGTAGATGTATGCTTGTAGGTTCATGGGTTGTACATGTATGCTTGTGGGTTCATGGGTTGTAGATGTATGCTTGTAGGTTCATGGGTTGTAGATGTATGCTTGTAGGTTCATGGGTTGTACATGTATGCTTGTGGGTTCATGGGTTGTAGATGTATGCTTGTGGGTTCATGGGTTGTAGATGTATGCTTGTAGGTTCATGGGTTGTAGGTGTATGCTTGTGGGTTCATGGGTTGTAGATGTATGCTTGTGGGTTTATGGGTTGTAGATGTATGCTTGTGGGTTCATGGGTTGTAGATGTATGCTTGTGGGTTCATGGGTTGTAGGTGCATGCTTGTGGGTTCATGGGTTGTAGATGTATGCTTGTGGGTTCATGGGTTGTAGATGTATGCTTGTGGGTTCATGGGTTGTAGATGTATGCTTGTGGGTTCATGAGTTGTAGATGTATGATTGTGGGTTCATGGGTTGTAGATGTATGCTTGTGGGTTTATGGGTTGTAGGTGTATGCTTGTGGGTTCATGGGTTGTAGATGTATGCTTGTAGGTTCATGGGTTGTAGATGTATGCTTGTGGGTTCATGGGTTGTAGATGTATGCTTGTAGGTTTATGGGTTGTAGGTGTATGCTTGTGGGTTCATGGGTTGTAGATGTATGCTTGTGGGTTCAACAATCCAATTCTTTAACTCGGTCAATTTATTCCACGCTTCCAATTCCATTTCGCACGGGAAATAATGATGAAACCTTAAATGCTCGCCAATTCAGTCTTTTAATTAAGCTCTTTTCAGTGGCAGCATATATTTCTAATTGTAAGCGCTCTCAATGACATATTAATGGCGTCGGCATAACGTTTCAATCATTATCTTTGTCTTGCTACATTGCTTTCATTCAATCATCACTGTGTTCGCAAGGCCTTCATTGCAAATCATAGCTTGTCTCAATTTCCAGATGGTTGGAGCATGTCCCAATGATTTGTAGCGGTTTATTATCAGCCATGAACTACCCAACGGACAAACCCGTAGGCCTACTCCTCCACGGAGCTCTGTAAACCCAAGAAAATTGGATGGCTAATCCCAAGCAATGTCAGCCTTCGTGATATCCTACACCTGCCGAGCTCCGTGCTACTGTTTCTGACATTTGGCATCGTCCGTAAGGGAATTCGCTGTCAAAATAGACCGTACATAACTGAAGAAGCCGTGACAAAAATCAACTCGTGAAATCCTACACTTTGTATCCTGAATAATGCATTTTGTTGGCAATGTCGGTACTTTTGTAATTTTGCCTTTCATGTCGGCGTGTTTACTTGCTGACTATAGAAGTGCCCAACACTGCAATTGACGGTTCTATAAGAGTCCCTTTAGACTTGCAGGCAATCAGTGATTTTAATTCAAACGCAGATACAATTCTACCTAGCGCATGGAATTCTAATGAAAAAGTACATGATTTCGCATGCCGTTAATATAACACTCAAAGTCCATATGATTCTAATATTATTCCAGTTTGTTGTGAACATTTACCGTTCAAGGTACAGTGCAGGATTGGTAACATATCCAAACAGACATTTTCACAGATTTACCTACGGGTGCACCCCAACAAATAATTTCCCATAGGCTCCTATGCTAAATGGCCATTTTCAAAAAAATTTTTTTTTAAATACTCAGAAGTCTCATACGCTATCAAGCTATACACCAAAATGAAGCTGAGAACTTCAATTTTTATTTTCCTTTCAAGTTTATATAGGGTAACCAATGACTTTTTGATAAAAGTCCATCCAAAGGAAAATACCCTGAAAACGGCCATGTTGACTGGTGCCAGACTAATAAAATTACCCCTCCACTACATGCCAAAGTAGAGCAAGTTTAGGGCCTGATTTCATCGAAACAGCTCAAAGTTGAAAGTCCAAACTCTGGTGGCCGAGTTCAATCCATTTTCTCTACAAGACTTCCCATGTATAGGGCCCAGCAAATGATTTTATAAAAATACAAAATGCTCCGCGGACTGATTTGGACCAATTTACTGGGCCATGAGGTGCACCCATACATTATTTTTGGAGGGGTAAATACTGCCCTCTCTCGGTCACAGTGGAAACATAGACTTTGGCATTACTTAGCATAATAGCTTTAAATGTTTCTGTCGATGTTTGCACCGTTTGTTGTATAGTAATGAATTCTAACCATAATTTGTTTAAAACATCATTTGCATTTACAATCAATAGTTTAAAGTCCACCACACTTTAATATCTTGGTTGGCACGATGTTTCAACGGGTCGCTTTATTAAAAAATAAACGACGTGCATAAAGTGCTTAGTAAATTGATTCAAATTTAAGACTGAGACGTCTTTTTAATGGAGGTCTGTTTTTTGTTAACTACGAAGCTGTATTAGGGACATGCTGAAAAAATAAATTTTCTCTCTCTCTGTCGTACGTACGAGTTATATGTCGTACGTACGACTTATGTTAATCATATCACGTACGTGGCGAGTTGCATCTCGTACGTACAACTTACATCTCGTACGTACGACTAGAATCTCGTACGTACGACTTACATCTCGTACGTACGACTTACATCTCGTACGTACGACTTACATCTCGTACATACGACATACAACTCGTAAGTACGACTTATATCTCGTAAGTACGACTTATATCTCGTACGTACGACATACAACTCGTACGTACGACGTTACATCTCGTTGTACGAGAAAGGAATTATCGTAATACCACGATAAGTCGTAACTTATGATTAGGGATATATAAAGAAAATTAAATAAGTCTTGATATATATTCCAGTTTGTTTTTCTGATTCCATGTTGTCTTGTTTGGGTACCAACATTTACCGTCAAAGGTACAGTACATGATTGGTAACATACCCAAACAGAAATGTCAACATATTTACGTATAACTTTCAGGATATGAAGATGGCGGCTGGTAGAAACATAGGCCTACTGTTAAACATTTCCACATGAAATGGTGTATTTATTCAGAAATTAGTCAAACAAAGACCGTAAACAGTTTTAATATCGGGGTAAGATCAAAACCATTCTTTAAGTTTAATAACAAAAATTTAGCCGGGTTTTCTGTATTTTCTTGGTACTCAGATGTCCGATTGAGCTCAAATGTTCATAGGGTTATTATATCATGTACATGCTGGATCAGACGAAGTGTGAGTGCTGTTCTGTGGCCTTTACCAATCATGTATTATACCTTTAACGCCCATCTTTAACACTCCAGACACAAAGGTGATAGCCCGTGTATTAGTGATCAGAATTAGGTCTCTAGTTCAATATTTGCACGTGCCTGTACATAATGGCCGTTCACGAAGTACCTTGCAACGTGGGTATATCGTACGTGTACTTTTTGTTCACAGCACATTCACTGAGGAACTCTCATCAAATTATGTGTGGAATAATATGACAATCAAACAGTCTTTCTGTCAAGAGGGCAAGTCCCCAGGCAGTGTATAGATTTGATGTCTCTTGCTGAGTCAAGAGCGTTCCTAGTCTGACTTAGGCCAGGATGATCAAAATTCCTTCTTGATTAGAAAAAGAAAAACAATTTTTCTTTCTGTGTAGTGATATCGTGGTCTGATCGTGGGTATTGGCATACGGTCTTCGTCTATGCTTTTCTTTCTATTTCTTTTTAAAGGTAGTATCATACTTCGGTAACATACCGAAACAGCAATCTTCACAGATTTACCTCAACTTACAGGGTATAAAGATGGTGATGGTATAAAAACATATCGTTCTTTTTCTGCCTGAAATGATGTATTTATTAAGAAAATAGTCAAACCAGTGACCAGAAACAATTTTGATGTTTAAAAGATCAAAATAAGAACACATTTGTTTTAAATACTGTGGGCACTTTTGACTGTTTTCTCAAAAAGTGGGCACCGTATGGGACTGGGAATTTCACAGATGACTGTTGCTGTATCTTCCTTGATATATTTTTGCCCATGAATCTGCATTTCTCTGACAAAAACCAAAGTATGATGTTACCTTTAATGAGGCGCCTTGCTGTCTTATGTAGAACTTTTTGCATGGTGCCGAAGCAAAAAAATGAAGCGTCATTCGTGATCATACTTTGCACTGCACACAAACAATCAATCAATGTTCTCATAATACACCCGCACAATGACGTCAATACTACGTCATCATTCTTGCACGAGTATAACCTTGGATTTCTAGATTTTTAGTCTTCTTTTCTGAAGGACTTTTATACCAGAATCAGTGACGAGGTTTTGATCAAATTGATTTCATGAATTTGTGTTAAAAATTAATACATGATTATGCTGTAATTATGCACATATTTCTATTTGTATGCTTGGGGTCAGGAGGGCCTGACGCGTTTCGATCTTAGCAGAAAATTCGATCCTATTTGAAAATACCGCGAGCGTTTTTCGCCGATTTCTCAAAACGTGGGCACCGTATGGGACTGGAAATTTCACAGATGACTGTTACTGTGTCTTTCTTGATATTTTTGCCCACGAATCTGCATAATTTCTTTGGCAAGAACCAAAGTATGAAGTTAACTTTAACATATCGTTTTCTCATTTGTATCCCAATTTTGCATACAGTTCAAGATCCACGGGTTTGCCCGGCTGCTGTTCCGTTGGAAGGCTAGTGTTTATAAACTCTTGTGGCGTGAGATGCTTATGTTCCTGCTTATCTATGGCTTGGTCAGCATCCTATACAGATGTGCGCTTAAAGGATCGGCTAAGGATGACTTCGAGAAACTGGCCGTCTATGCCTACGACTACACCAAAGTGTTCCCCATAAGCTTCGTGCTCGGATTCTATGTCACTGTAGTTTTTGACAGGTGAGTTTTGAAAGGAAAAAAGTGGCTGTGGCTGTGGCTGTGGCTGTGGCTGCAGTTATTTGTTTTGTTTGTTTCTTTCTTTCTTTTTGCTTTTATGTTACTGGTCATCTGGCCCTCTGCCTAAATGGGTTTACCAATTACTTCAAAATGGCGGAAAGGACAAACTTGTGTCGCATAGATCAAAATAAATTACCATAGGCCTAGGCCTGGTTGAACTGACATAGGGGGTTTACGAAACGGAGGCTCAGGCTCAGGCTCAATTTCGTGAATCCATTCTAAAATAACAGGTATCAAATACAAAGAGAGGCTTTTGGCTGCGGTTCGGAAGTAGATTCTCTGATTTGAAAAGGAAAACAGAGCTTCAGCTTCAATGAAAAACCACAACCTATATTTTCAGCATATGGATGACAGAGTCAGAGCCTGAGCCTGAGCCTGAGCCTCCGTTCAGTAAACCCCCATGGGCAGCTGTGTACTCCACAAGGCACAATAATACGACCCCACGCATATAAATATTTTATAATTTGATCAATTATAGAATGAAACAGTGGTGGGTCTTTTGTTTTCAATCACAGTTTGATAAGGCAAGGTTGATTATTACGCCCCAATGGTGTTACGGGGCAAGGCTAGGCTAGGCTGTTGGACCATGGTACGGTCGGTCAGAGAGTGCTAGCGTAATCAATGCTCGTGTACTCCGTGGGTATACACACGCTCACGCATAGCTCCGTTGGGAATTCAGGGGACATCGTTTCAGGTGAAACTTAATAACATCTCTACACGAGAGTGTTTGCATGAATATTATCATACTATCATATACAGGCGTTAATGAAATCAAGCTTACTGAATGAGAAGATTTTAATATCATAAGCTGCTGACTGGCGGTGTGTTGTGTCCACTACCGTATACATATGCTATTTCACAGCTCCTATACACTGAGCTTACAATAAATTATGAAATAGCAAGGCGAAAATGTTACTTATGCATGATATAAAATATGATTATTATCCAATTATATATTGCTATATCCAAGGTTTTATACAGGGTATAAAACATAGAGGGCGCTGTTTGCAAGAGGCATGGGATTGACACTTAAAGGGTTCCTGCAGTGCTTTTTTTAGTCAGGTTATTTTATTGCCTTCATACAGAGAATATACTGACAGATAATGAATGGCAAGTCTTATTTTGGTTTCAAACTATCATTTAGTTTTCCTTTGAATGGCTTTGCAAAACGGGAGATTTTCACGCATACTCATGTGATTGTGGGGAAACAACCGCAAAGGTATAATGAAAAAACATAACAAATGAAGAGGCAAACTTGAACCACAGAAATGGTTTGGCAAAAAAATACACCATCAGTTGAGTAAAAAAACCCATTATCAACATAACAAAACCCAATAAGGAAGAAAATGTCTGTCAGAAAACCTATAAAACAACCCCAACTTTTTGTTCACAAATCAATTGAGTTACTGCTCTCAGTTACCCAGATGACATCACAGTTTTGCTCATGAATAAGGAATTTCTAATTAGCATACAAACCAAAAACCCAGTTTCTAACCCTGAAATAGTGTGAGGAAGTAGGTAAACTCTTAGGCCCAATAAAACAGTGGCTTATTGGCACATGTTCAAGCCAAAATATTCCTATTGCAGAGACCCTTTAACTTGAAACTAAGCATAGTGCTAATACGTATAAAATAAACAAAGTGAAATTCGCTTGAATATTTCGTCTAGCTTATTTAGCATCATCCACCGCTAAGTGCATATTAATGAATTGTTTACCGGGGCGAGTCTTAAAGGAAGTCATATTAGGCTAAGATGGGGTATAATTCCTTTGATGTGCATGCGAGTATACTAGAATCCTTTCGCACTGACTTTGAGATGCCTCTTATTATCCAAACCCAATATCAAGCTTGACTTTCCACTCTCCATCACCAGTATAGGCCTAGCCTGGGGGCAAGATATCAGGGGTCAACCAAAGAGCAGTCATTTGCTCGATGGTTCAGCCAAAGTGCACAAGAGTAGGCCTATCTGTTTCTATGTGAAACTGTTTACAAGAGGTCCCAGTTTGTTTTCTACAGTGTTTCGTTGCAATAAGAAGTTAATCGCCTTATGATGCTGCGGGGAGCATCTTGGGGTAGGGGCATGCTGCAACTTGAGAAACAGTAATGCCAGGGTCTCCAAAAAAAAAGAATTATTGAGTTTGAGACAGAAAATGGACTTAACACTTCGTAAACAGTGCAAACAGTCACCATGGAAAATCATAGTTCATCGGATGCTGGGTTTTTCAAGGAAATCAAGGTTCAGTGTCTTTTAAAAAGATCGTTCGTCCGAACGATTTAGTAGCATTTCGAAAGCATGGTGTAACCGTGAAGGATTCGAAGGGGGCAAGATTATTTCGCCGTATTTCTGCTATCCAGATGAACAAAGCGTAAACAATGTACATGAAACAACGTCTGTAAGGAAGTTTAAGACCTTCACTTCTGTTTAAGTACCAAATTTAGCCAAAACGTAAATCCTGCTCCCTTTAACAGCAAACATATATCTGAAAAGTTTATTTCAACAGAAATTGGATTCGTACTGATAAAAAAAACACGATGTAAACCTGCACTCGCTCGACGGATGATTTAGTTGGGTAAAAACGATGAAGAACAAACAAAGAACACGACGCGATCAGACGGCCAATGTTTTTAATTTCGAGACAATTAACTGATCCTATCCGCCCACAAATTTTATAGAGGGGGCCAATCAAGCAAGCACGGCGCGTACTGTAAATTCACAACGGTTGAAAGCAGCACTAATGTCGCCTGATAACAGTGCGGTGCACGCAGGGCCCAATTTGATTTCATTATGTCATAAACAAGGACATTCATTAGCTCTACTGTTTGGGACGACAGGGACTGAGTCATCAAACTAATTGGAATGTACTATACGGGAATCTCATACGCTCATATCTAAGATGTTGCATAGTATTCTATGATTCATCAGTAATGAAATAAACAATTTGAGGATCTGACAATTTTAACAATGATTGAAGATGTTCCAGGGTTTTTTTGTAAGACGTTTATTTTGGACAAGGAAACACTAATGCAACTCGCATGTCATACACAAAATGCCATCTTTATACTACTGTCATAAAAAAAGACCACTAAATGAAGAACTTGGGGGGGGGGGGGGGGTCAGCAAAGTACGGAGCTCCACAGGTGCCATTCCACTTATCCAGATAACCACATAATAATTTATCTCACCAAATCGACTTATTAAGCCCTAACGTATCGAGATAATTTATTCGTATAAGATGACTTAGTGGAAACTAAGAAGTCGACATATCCTGATAATTTATCTCGCCAAGACGACTTCCTGAAAATCGGTCATTTTTTTTAGTTTCACTCACCTGGGTGTAAACTAGCGGCAACATCATCCAGTCAAATCCATACAATTCGTCGCATTTATCACGAAAATAATTCAGCTCCTGGGAAAAAAATAATAATATGACACACATGGTTATTGTTATAACCGTGGATGGGACCTCAAGAAGTCGACATATCCTGAAAATGTTTCTGGCCAAGACGACTTAATAAAACTGTGTTTCTTTTAATATCAGGATAAGACGCGTTCTAGTTTGATACGAACTGTATGAAATAACCGAGGATGGGACCTAACCAAGGATGGGACCTAACCAAGGATGGGACCTTAGGGAGACATTCCCATAGGGTCGTGAACAAACTTTACTTACCTATTTCTAAACATCCTCCAAACCAATGAACTTGAAATTGACATAATGTTCATATTGAGAGCATTCTCTGTCTTCTATTAAAATATGGACATTAAAAATATGTCTTTAAAAGGTACCTTAGGGAGACATCGAAATGTCTTTCTAAGTCCCGATGTCTCCCAAATGTTCACTTTTAGTCCCTTATGTTCAATTTAGATACATTCATATTTGTATATAAGTGCTTAATTTTGACGAAAAAGTTGTCTCTAAAAATATGGCTTTAAAAGGTAGCTGGTACCTTAGGGAGACATCGAAATGTCTTTCTAAGTCCCGATGTCTCCCTAATGTCCACTTTTAGACACTCATGTGTCTCCCTAATACCCCATTTGTAATTATATATATTGAGTAATAAAGATCTTCTTATTGTTTTTGACATAGGTGGTGGACGCAGTTTAAAGCAATACCCTGGCCTGATCGAGTAGTCTACAATGTTGCAGCTCATGTGTTAGGAAATGACGAAGAGGCTCGTATCATACGCAGAACCTTGGTACGCTACGTCAATTTGTCCGCCATTATGATCTTTCGAGCTGGTAGCAAAAGGGTCAAGAAGCGCTTCCCAACACTGACGCACATCGTAGAAGCAGGTAAGTTAGCATCAATCTGGATATTTGCTAAGCTAAGTCTACCCCGACTAAGTCCGTTTTCTTTCTTTATTGAAGCGTGCCCAATTTGCCATAAAGGTAATATCATACTTTGGTTTTTATCAAAGAAATACAGATTCATGGGCAAAAATATCAAGGAAGATACAGTACAAGTAATATATGTGAAAAATTTCAGTCCCATACGGTGCCCACTTTTTGAGAAAACAGTGAAAAATGGCCACAGTATTTCTTAAGTCTTTTCTCTTTTATTTTTGATCTTTTAAAAGATCAAAAAGATTTTCGGTCATTGTTTTACTAATTTCTGGATAAATACACCATTTCAGGCGGAAATATTTTAACGGTATGTTTCTACCACTTCCACCTTCATACCCTGTAAGTTATACGCAAATCTGTGAACATTTCTGTTTTGGTCCCTTACCAAAGTATGATACTACCTTTAAAGCATGCACAATATGCCTTAAAGGCTTAATACATGATTGGTAAATGTCACAGGACAGCACCCACACTTTGTCTAATCCAATATGTGCATGAAATGATAAACCTGTGAAAGTTTGAGCTCAATCAGACATCTGAGCCACGAGAAAATAGCAAAAAAACATTTTTTTTCTACAGAGAATGGTTTTGATCTTACCCCAAGACCCAAGTTTTCAGTCTTTTAGATAAGAATTTGATTAAAATTCGCAGAGTTGATTTCTTGAGCAATTTCATTATTTTTAAAGGTATCCTTACGGAAGATGAGAAGAACATTTTAAAGGATCTTCCGTCGACGCATCCCAAGTACTGGGTCCCATGTGTGTGGTTCATCAATCTAATTCGTATGACAAGAAAGCAAGGGAGGATAGTCAGCGACCCAGCTATGAAAACAATAGTAGATGTAAGTATAGCAGTCTGGTTACCGCACAAGGTATAATATGCCACTATGGGGTTTACGAAACGGAGGCTCGGGCTCAGGCTTCGGCTCTATTTCGTGAATCCATTCTGAACAAAATAATAACGGGTATAGAGGCTTTAGGCTGCGGTTCGGAAGTAGATTCTCTGGTTTGAAAAGGAAGACAGAGCTTCAGCTTCAATGAAGAAACAGAACCTATATTTTCAGCGTATGGATGAGAGAGCCTGAGCCTGAGCCTGAGCCTGAGCCTGAGTCTGAGCCTGAGTCTGAGCCTGCGTTTCGTAAAGCCCCATAGGCCTTACGACAAGAGGCTTCACGCTAGGCTTCACGCCATTTGAGGCCCACAACACGTCACGAAGGGATTGGGCAACAATCATGACGAAGCCGAAGAAAGGCTCCAGCTTCGCCATGTATCTCAAGCCCTTCATTTCATTCAGGACACAAATTGGCGAGTTTCATTTTGTTAAGGTCAAATTTGTCACAACAAGTAAGAACATTTGGGTTAATAATTAATCGATATGCAACATTACATAATTTGGAAATTATGTGATAGATATTTTTGGTAAAAAATATCATACTAAGGAATGGGAGACAAAATAAATCACATGATGACGTCATCATGACGTCATTGTTCGGCACACATATACGCTATGAGGACTTTGTTTGGACCAAGTTTAGTTAAGATCAACTGTTTATAAGTGGCCAAAGTGGGCGCAAGAATGTCCCTGTGCAAAGTCTATGGGTTTTCAAACGTCAAGAAGAGGAAGAGAAAGTGGAAGAGAAAAAAAAAAAAGAACAAAAATAAAGGCTTTTCGCTTACGCGAAAAAGCCAAATAGCCCTTTTTGGCGATCGTGTGTGCCCAGCAACAAAGCCGCATCAAAATCCTTTATCAGTTATGCATACATTTGTTCCTAGCTTTTTGCACTAGTTATTTTACATCTTATTTGATATCTTAAGTGAAAAACAAAACACTCTTCCGATTTTTAAATGTCAGGGTCGATGTTTGAAAGCTTTTTCATTTCGCCAACCCGAAAACAAAATTCATAATGTGATCACTGAAGCTCTTAGCATCTCCAATCTTTGGAAGTGGTTTTTCTTGAAAGATTGTGAGTGCTTGGAGTTAGGAGGGCCTGACGTTTCGATCCTACAGCAGGGTCTTTCAAAGGTTAAATGACAAGAGGACAAGAACATGCAAACAAAGATACATGGATGACTGAGAATCGGGGACCAATTTCATAGAGCTGCTTAAAAGCACAACATTTGCTTAAGCATGAAAAGTCTTAAGCAAACAAAGAACATCGTAAAATGCATTCCGAAAGTGACGATCACATTGAAGAAGACGTATACCATAAATCGCACATGTTGCACGTGATTACATAGGTTAACCGTTAACCTGAATTTTAATATCAGTAACCGGATATGAAATTACCCGATTTTGCCAAGCACTAGAACCGAGTAGGGGTGTTATAATGTGCAACTCTATGCTATGGTGCGTAGGCGAGCAGTAACACTGCACTTTTATACGAAGATGGCATCAAGAAGCATGCCCAGCGTTCGTCGGATTGGAATCGCTCAGGCAAAATAAACGAACAAGAGCGACATTCAGCCAACTACTTAGAGTGCTGCACGCGCTGAAATCTCACAAAACAGTAAATAAAAGGGCGGGAAAAGGCAAGTGTCTCTGACGTCACCAATCTATATGAGTTGTCAGATTGCGATGTCCATTTAACCAAAAGTACCATTTGGTGATGTAGGCCTACATTGAGGGCGACAGTTTGATTCAATTTAGCATGACGCTTCATCCCAGTTTACTTCTTATTGCTAGATCTGCACTCCAACCCAATGCAGTTAATGATACAAAACATTTAAAGGTATAATACATGATTGGTAAAGGTCACAGAACAGCACTCACGCTTTGTCTAATCCAACATGTACATAAAATAACACACCAGTGAAAAACAATTTAGCTCAATCGGACATCTGAGTCAAGACTAGAAAGTATAGCGAAAAACTTACTAAATTGTTTCTTATAAAACATAAAGAATGGTTTTAATCTTACCCCGAGATCAAAACTGTTTTCGGTCTTTGTTTGACTAATTTCTGGATAAATACAGCATTTCAGGTGGAAATATTTTAACGGTATGTTTCTACCATCACCATCTTCATATCTTGAAAGTTAAACGTTAATCTGTGAACATTTCTGTTTGGGTATGTTATCAATCCGGTACTGTACCTTTAACCATTATGTCACTGTATTACGGTACGGCCTGCACTACCGGTATGGATCTATGGGCGTTTACGAAAATGGAGGCTCAGGCTCCGTCTCAGGCACCGGCTCCATTTCGTGAATCCATTCTGAAATAACTGGTATCAAAATAGAGGCTTTTGGCTGCGGTCCTGAAGTAGATTCTCTGGTTTGAAAAGGAAAACAGAGCTTCAGCTTCAATGAAAAACCAAAACCTATATTTTCAGCATATGGATGTCAGAGCTGGAGCCTGAGCCTGAGCCTGAGCCGAAGCCTGAGCCTGAGCCTGAGCCTAAGCCTCCGTTTCGTAAACGCCTTATGTGTCTCCTGCCACAAAGCTCAAAATAGGTTACAGCTTAAATTATATAATCAGCATCAAAAAGATTCGGTTGCTCATCCTGCACTTTGTCAATTACCCCACAGTATAGGGACTGCCAAAGCACTTAGCCCGCTTCAGAATATTGAATGAAGAATTGCATAGGCCCTATATATCTTTCTCCACACTGATCTTTCTTTAAGGAAAGTATATATATATATACCTGACGGTCGAAACGTTCACGACCAAATTTGAAGGTCACTGTAAATTTATTTAGAGTAATACAATTTTGTCGTCATGCATCTTTGTTTGATATCGAATGTCATGTATCTGGCACGTTCCAATCTGTATCGCATTGTCAGCTCACGTTCAGCACAATACAGTATAATCGCTATAGACCTATACTATCCTACATCACAGAGCCATGAATTTAAAGGGTCTCTGCAATAGGAATATTATGGCTTGAACATGTGCCAAAAAACAACTGTTTTATGGGGCCTGTGATTTTACCCACTTCCTCACACTGTTTCAGGGTTAACAATAGGCTTTTTTTGTTTGTATGCTAATTAGAACTTTCATATTCATGGGCAAAACTGTGATGTCATCAGGGTAACTGAGAGCAGATCTGTGCACAAAAAGTTGGGGTTGTTTTATAGGTTTTCTTGCAGACCTTTTCCTCCTCAATGGGTTATATAGTGCCGAATATGTTCCTTTCACTTAACTGGCCAAACCCATTTCTGTGGGTCAAGTTTGCCTCTTCATTTTTTATTTTTTCCATATACTTTTGCTGTTTGTTCCCCAAATGATATGAGCATGCATGAAAATCCCCCATTTTGCAAAGCCCTTCAAAAGAAAACCAAATGCTGCTTTGAAACCAAAATAAGACTTGCCATTCATTATCTGTCAGTATATTCTCTGTATGAAGGCAATAAAATAACCTGACTGAAAAAAGACCTGCATGAACCCTTTAAAGGTATACTGTCATCAAATTTGGGGAAAAGGGTAAAAGTACTTTAAAATTATTGCTTAATACATAATTAATGACTACAGGTATATAAATTTATATTTATGTAAGTGTTTAATTTTGATCAAAAAGTAAAAAAAAAAATCAGCACATGTATGCCCCCCCCCCCTAGAAAAACCCTTGGAACCAATCCACACAACAATGCGTGTGACGTCACCTATGAACAAGTATAATTATGCTCACACAACAGTATACTGTGTGGCGTTCTGCACTAAGCAAGGTTTTTCGTCGCGAAAGTTGGGGTGCTAAATATGGGTCTAAATGGGTCTAATGGTTTTTCTATATACAATATTTTTTAGCATAAACAATGATGACAGGTTGAGTTTTATAATAATACAGATCTATGTTTTTAACTTCATATGAGTTTTGATTTCATTTAACCTTTAATACTTCAATTTCTTATCCTATAATTTCTAAAGGTTATTAAAATCATACATCTGTAGTGACTATACATAATTAATAACCCTATAGTTAAACCAGCGTCAAAATCTGCTGAAAACATTGAACTAAGGGGATAGGACAAAAATCTTTATCGTAATTTGTTTCCATTTTTGTTTAGCTGTCATGTTACTCACTATAACAATAACCATTCTTATCGTATTATTTTCTTTTACAGGAACTGAATAATTTTCGTGATAAATGCGACGAGTTGTATGGTTTTGACTGGATAATTGTGCCGCTGGTTTACACACAGGTGAGTAACCCCCTGCCCGGTTACAATTTTCACTAACTGTTAACCGAAACTGAAAGGGAAAAAACAGAGACCAACGTTTGGCTCATGCTCAACAACCCAAAAGTGTAAACTGTAGAATTTCAGTCAGTTATTTTGTCCAGTTTTGCCAAGTAGAAACACGCTTTTCACAAACTGAATCTAAAAGAAACATTGCATGAACTGGATCTAAATGCTTGATCTAAAAAAACAACATCGTAAAAAAGCATTTTCCGAAGTGACGATCACATTGAAGAAGACATAAACCGCACATGTGACACATGTAGCACGTAATTACATAGTCTAACGGTTAACCTGATTTGTTTGCAATTAATAACCGGATATGAAATTGCCCGGTTTTCCCCAGCACTAGAATGTGTCTTTGCTTTTACACAAGCTGCAATGACAAAAGGGAATACCGGTAAACTGTTTTTGGAAAGCTTAAAAGATTAAATGGTATCATACCGTAAGGACCTTGCATTTGTCTCCCTAATACGTTCTCAAAGACAGACCTTTGAAATACCGCTCTTAGCTAAGCAAGTATAATCTGTTAAATTATATGGAAGATTGTGTATAATAATCCAAGTACAATAACTTGACATTTGGCTAAGCTTTACAAGAGTAAGCGATTGCATAGCGAGACCCCATGCACAGGGTGTGTCAAAAACAAACTTGACCTGGATTTCAGATTTTTTTTTTTCAAAAGAAACAAATGACATTCAAAAGTTTAGTAAAGCATATATTTAACAAGCATTCTCTCCTGCTTATTATAGAAAAGAATGAAACAAATTGATCATTCCTAAGAGGACTTATGTCTTTTTTAATGAAGGTACTCATTTTGCAAGCTGCCCATGGAATACTTGAGAAAACCAATAAAGTACGGATTTTAGCTGTGCTTAAATGACTTTTTATACCATTTCAGATGTTAAGATTCAGTCAAGCATTAACATTCCATGGACAGCTTGCAAAACATTTTTTGGTGTCGTACAAAAGTATGATACTACCTTTAAGCGCGACACTATCTTTGAACGCTTAGCGCATTAATATTCACACGGCGTTTTAATTTAGCATCATTGTTTGGAATCTATAACCTGGGGCCAAATTCATAGAGCTGCTTAGCACAAAAAACATTGCTTAGCACAAAAATGGCTTGCCCAATAAAACAAACCACCATTGAAAATTCGATTTGATATTCACGGTCAGCGAACAACAGCCAAAACAATTGCAAGTGATACACATCACATGGAAATTTGGTTGTTAATCCTGTTTTTATTGTGACAGAAATGTCGTGCTTACGAATTTGTGTGCTAAGCAGCTCTATAAAATTTGCCCCTGATCACATATTCATATCCATCTTTTCGTGATTGAATCGTAAATGTACCGTGGCTAATGTACTATGCGTGCGGACATCGCGTCGCCATAATGGCAATGAGATATGGGGTCGATTTCACGAAGCCCTACGATTGATCGTAACTCGAGTTACGAAGGATATCCATCGTATCCTCCGTAGGGCTGCGATGCAACATAAGTTCTACGATTTATCGTACGTTACGACGAGTTTAGTGAAATCGACTCATGGGGACTGACCAAACATCATCAGTCAAATCTGACAAGACGTGATAGCGATACTGCAAAAGTTCCCGCGCTAATTTTCGACAGCAAACGTCGAGAAAACGCCCTTAGGTTTAGGTTTCAAAAATGGAGGATTGCAGATAATGAAAACAGATCAATGTTTTCTTTAATCTTTAATCACCCTGAGGACATATTTCATAGTCAAGGACCAAAATTGCTTGATAAATAAAAATGGCTTGATTATTTATCTTTAATAAGTGGACGCTTTTGTTTTTCAAAAGGCGATACGTCAGATTTAAAGAAACACAGATGTTTTGACAATTGTGGTTTTTGTGGAGGTATTTCCAATCTATATGAGAATTTGTGTTTCTTTTTTTCATCAAGTATAGGTTATTTCGGTTATGGATTCTCCCCACAATTTTCTGTCGTTTGCCTACATGGCGAGAGAAAAAAATGTTTCCCATAAAGACATGTTTTATGTTTGGTTTTAAAGGTACAGTACAGGATTGGTAACATACCCAAACAGAAATGTTCACAGATTTAGGTAAAACTTTCAGGATATGAAGATGGTGCTGGTAGAAACATACTGTTAACATATTTCCGGCTGAAATGCTGTATTTATCCAGAATTTAGTCAAACAAAGACCGGAAACAGTTTCGATCTCGGGGTAAGATCAAAACCATTCTTTATGTTTTATAAGAAAAATCGAGTCTGGTTTTCGCTTATTTTCTAGTGACTCAGATGTCCGATTGAGCTCAATTTTCCACAGGCTCATTATTTCACGTACATGTTGGATCAGACAAAGTGTGGGTGCTGTTCTGTGACATTTACCAATCATGTATTATACCTTTTAAAGAGACTTTGCATGTTAGCATTTCATATGTCAGTTGGTAAGTTGGTCCAAAGCGTATAGAGAAAGCACGGTTGCCTATATTACAGCCAACATTTTACCATTAGCATTAGTAGGAATAGGGATTAAACTAGGCGAGTACTTAGTGACTCTTCTATGCTGATGTACACGGACAGTAAAACCTGCCTTGTTCGTGCCGCTTCCATCCTGCTAGACTGTAACTCAAGACGAAAGTGATCCATTTTCGTTTCGGGGCGAATTCATCCAGCGCGATGCTGGGTCGAATGAGGGGATATAGTGATGACAACTTCCACATGTATATGCATTATACTAGGCAGTGTACCATTCGGTTGATTTACCATACTACAGCTATACAGGAATGGGTCACGATAACTGCAGGATTGAGAGCAGTTGGGTAGAATAAGGAGAGCGCAGAAATGACCCCATGCCTGTTTCAAAGATCAAACTTATTATGATTTGGAATATGAAATGGCTAAATTCAAACTATGATGCGATTACACATTATAAATTAGGCATATAAAGCCAAATTTCGCATACGCTGTACCTATAACTGAAAAGTACAGTACAGGGGCCAATTTCATAGAACTGCTTAGCACAAAAATTCGCTAAGCATGATTTCTGTCAATAATAAAAACATGATTAACAATCAAATGTCCATGTGTTGTGTATCACTTGTGATTGTTCTTTGGCTGTTGTTCGCTGACCATGAATATCAAAAACGAATTTTCAATGGTGGTTTGTTTTATTTGGAAAGCCATTTTTGTGCTAAGCAATTTTTGGTGCTGCGCTATGAAATGGGCCCCTGGATTGGTATACATATACCTAAAAGAAAAAAATGGTCACAGACTTACGTATAGCTTTCAGGGTATGAAGATGGTACTAGTAGAGAGGTAAGGGGTACGGTGAGATCAGAACTCCTGTGAATAGATTTGAAAATACCGTGAGCGTTTGGTTTGACACTGTTTGCGATGATGATATGAGCTGAACATTTCACAGGTTTGTTTTTATTCCATGACAAATCAAATTATGAACAGTCTGCAGCTGTTCTGTTACCTTTTACCTATCTTGTTTTATGCCTTTAATCATGAAATGATATCAAAACAATTTAAAGGTAGTATCATACTTTGGTGGCATACCGAAACAGGAATCTTCACAGATTTACCTGTAACTTTCAGGGTATGAAGATGGTGATGGTAGAAACATTCCGTTAAAACATTTCTGCCTGAAATGCTGTATATATCCAGAAAAGAGTACAACCAGTGACCAAAATTATTTTTTAAAGATTTTTTTCAATAAGGGTATTTATGTTAACTGGAACTAAAAAAACTAATTTAATGCGTTAATAGAACGATGGCCGTGTCCGAAACGACTGTCTAGAGCTAGGTCTACGGCTATTGTCTACGGCGGCCATTTTGAAGCGCTGTCCGAAATGCTGTCTACAGCTAGAGCTACGGCTACAACGTCATCAAAATCTAGCCGTAAGAAGTGTTGTCTTGATCCGCGCAAACAAAATGGCGACTGATCATGCTGAGTTTTTCGGTGTCAACGGAAACACACAAATGTGAGCTGTTGTTCGGTTCTGGTTTTACTGTCAGACTTACTGTTCTTGGAAAGAGTTCATCATATCATTATCCATCCTGATGAAGTCGATCGCCCGTTGTAAACAAACATTTGCTCAACGCGGACCCGTTACGATCGAGCAGACGATAATTCGATGACGTCAGAAAAATTAACTTAAAATATCACTTGAGGGCGTAATACGTAGCCGAAGCTGCGTCCGAATTCCAATGGCTAAAGCGCTTCCGTAGACGTAGCTGTGGCTGTAGACCTAGACCATAGCTCTAGACAACAATTTCGGACACGACCGATGGTTTACAAACAAGGAAGTAGATATCAGTATGGTACCCCGGGTCCATCGCATAGCGAAACGGTTTTGGGCTTATGATATGACCAGACTACAGAGCTATACGTAATCTGCAACGCCATAAGGGGTTTACGGAACGGAGGCTCAAGCTCCGGCTCTGTCATCCATATGCTGACAATATAGGTTGTGGGTGTTTTTTTCATTGAAGCTGAAGCTCTGTTTTCCTTTTCAAACCAGAGAATCTACTTCCGAACCGTAGCCAAAAGCCTCTATTTTGATACCCGTATAATATTTTAGAATGGATTCCCGACAATAGAGCCGGAGCCGGAGCCGTAGCCGGAGCCGTAGCCGTAGCCGTAGCCGTAGCCGGAGTCCGGATCAGGAGCCTGATCCGGAGCAGGAGCCTGAGCCGAAGATTCATAAACGCCCATAGAGTGATTACACATTCACAGCATGTATGTCTATAACCGATGATGCTAATATAACCAGCCATTAATAACTTGCAGTAGCTTATGGACTTCCAATAATGGAGACTTGGTGCCATTAATGAAACGTGTATTAGGCCTGCATTTCCAGACCCAAAAAAGAATGTGTTATGGTTGTTATTCACTGTAATATGAATTATTCACGTTTTAGTCTCCGGCGCGCCGTGCCCTAAAGCGTTAAGCAATATATATAGCGTGATATATAGGTCTACAATTGTCATCATTCCATTACCTATGTATTTAGGTCGGCTCCGAATATATATAATATATATGTATCACACACGGTACCATCACACCACCCATACGTGACGGATTTATACAACTACTTTTTCCGTTATAGGGTGACCATTCCATAGGGTTGTGCACAAACTTTACTTACAATATTTCTTAACATCCTTCAAACAAATGAACTTGAAATTGACATACATGTATGCCAATATTGAGAGCATTCTCTGTCTTCTATTATAATTTGGACAGTCAAGAAACGTCTTTAAATGGGCAGCTAAAAGGCGTCCTCAAATTGTCGCCCTAAAGTCCATGGTGTTAAGCCTATACAACAAATGTCACGTATTATGCACAGTGATGGACTTCCACAAGTGGAGGTATACCCTGCTCTGTTCCCAATAAGCCTCACAATCTTGAAGACGTTCGTTAAAGGTAATATCATACTTTGGTTTTTGTCAAAGAAGTACAGATTTATGGGCAAAAATATCAAGGAAGATACAGTCACAGTCATGTGAGCATTTCAGTCCCATAAGGTGCCCACTTTTTGAGAAAAATCGTGAAAACGGCCACAGTAAGTCTTCTCTTTTATTTTTGATCTTTTAAAAGATCAAAAAGATTTTCGGTCGTTGTTTTACTAATTTCTGGATAAATACACCATTTCGGGCGGAAATATTTTACGGTTGGTTTCTACCACCACCATCTTCATATCCTGTAAGTTATACGTAAATCTGTGAACATGTCTGTTTTGGTTCCTTACCAAAGTATGATACTACATTTAAAAAACCAATCAACCAAACAAATAATTCCTGCAATCAACCAATCTTGGTTGAAATTGTTCATTAAAGTGGTCGTTCGTTCGGCAGGCCTCTACATTGTACATACAAATTAAATTAGGAACCAAGGATGATGTTTGGTATAGCCAAATGTTCGGTATAGCGGTGTTCGTTATAGTGGCGTACCATGAAGAATCAAGTGCTTATACCATTTAATGTTTTCACCTTCCAAGTCTTTGTGAGCATTATTTCCTGAATATCAAATAAAATACGAATCTATGTCCTCTATATACACAGCACCGGTGGTGTAACTTCCCTTTAACATAGAAATCGAACAATTATTCAATTCCAAGGTCTGCCTTGCACACTGGGATAACATTAGGGCGGGCATAAATAAAACCCATTAATCCACCGTGCATTGAATTGATCTGAATGCGAAGACCGCATTTTTCTTCCTTTATTTTGATAGGAGACAAATTGAATTGGTTTTCCTTTCACGTAAAATGTCAAATGTGATGAGACATCCTTCGATTGAGATGTCCTTGTAGAAAACAAATTGACACGCCTGAAATTTGTATGATAGTTATATCTAAAATGCTTGGAGTTAGGAGGGCCTGACGCGTTTCGATCCTAGCAGGATCTTTATCGAAGGCTGCTCAGAGTTAGGAGGGCCTGACGCGTTTCGATCCTAGCAGGGTCTTTCTCAAAGGCTGCTCGGAGTTAGGAGGGTCTGACGCGTTTCGATCCTAGCAGGGTCTTTCTCAAAGGCTGCTCAGAGTTAGGAGGGCCTGACGTGTTTCGATCCTAGCAGGATCTTTCTCAAAGGCTGTTCAGAGTTATCTTTATCGAAGGCTGAATGATAAGAGGACAAGAACATGCAAGTAAAGATACACATAAATGGATGAGAGGATCAGAACAAAGGTGGGGTGGGGTGGCCGGTGGGGTTAGAGTGTCCAGGGAGGGTGGGGGTAGGCAATAGGCAAGTGTGGTCAAGAGGGGTCTGGGTGGGCAAGATCAAGATGCGCAGTTTGTCGACAAATAGGCCATCGAATTGCAAACTCATGGTGGCGCACTATATTATGAAACGCCCGTATACTGAGGTGCCATTTATGCAATGATATAACAGTAATTTTTGGTTATGTACTTTTGTATTTTTTCATGCAGGTCGTTACAATAGCAACATATAGCTACTTTGTTGCCTGCCTCCTCGGGAGACAGTACCTAGATCCAGAGAAAAATCATGTAGGGCACACGATAGACCTGTACTTCCCTGGATTCACGCTCCTGGAATTCGTTTTCTACGTAGGTTGGCTCAAGGTAAGGGCAGAACCTGGGGTCGATTTCACCAACCCATCGTAACTTACGACCAATCGTAGGGCTTCAGAAACATTGCAGACCCACGCAGAAGTCGTAAGATACGATGGGTTGTCCTTTGTAACTCGAGTTACGATCGATCGTAGGGCTTAGTGACATCAAACCCCGGAGTTTAAATCCGTTAATGACCCATCTTTGTATAACGCTATAAAATTTATTGTGGCTGCATGCAGTGCATTCAATTATACAGGGGTCGATTTCACGAAGCCCTACGATCGATCGTAACTCGATTTACGATGGATAACCCATCGCAAGGTAGGGCTTCAATGCATCAAAAGTCCTACGATTGATAGTAAGTTACGAAGAGTTTGGTGAAATCGACCCCTGAATTGAAAATAAGCCTTCATAATTTGAAGTGGGTGAAATTAATTTATGATAATTAGCCTATTTCAAGAAAATAACCCCATCCAACCCAACCCGAAGTGTAAATAGATTTTTTACCGAGGGGGAGCACTGGACACAATGAAGTAAATGAAATTGATATTTTTTTGTTATTTCTTTGTGACAGGTAGCGGAAAATTTAATGAACCCGTTCGGAGAGGATGATGATGACTTTGATATGAATTTCATTGTTGATCGAAACCTACAGGTAATTTGGTCTAATATTTCACTTCCATTTCAGTAAGAGACAGGTCTTAAATATAGCGCCGCCATGATTCCGGGACAGATTTTGAGGAGTCTTGCAATTTAGGGCCTGTTTGTTTATGACGAATCCTGCGGATCCGGATCCCATTTTAGCGTACCCTGAATGGATCCCAAAATGTGGGATCCGGTGCATTAAACAAACAGGCCCTTAGGCAGGCGCGATTCTAGAGCCAAAATTTTGGGGGGGATAGAAGAGCCATTTTTTTGGGGGGGGGGCCTAGGCGACCCAATATTTAGGGTTCTTCTAAGACTCGCTTCTGCTGTCTTATTAGGGGTCGAAAAACATGCACATATAGCCTACACAACGCGTTTTCTATGTAATTGGCGCTTAAATAAAAAA
This sequence comes from Astropecten irregularis, assembly GCA_963971285.1. Taxonomy (NCBI): domain Eukaryota; kingdom Metazoa; phylum Echinodermata; class Asteroidea; order Paxillosida; family Astropectinidae; genus Astropecten; species Astropecten irregularis. The sequence continues at coordinate 35,083,863 of OZ020245.1, read as the reverse complement.
AAAATTATATTGCATTTTTTTTGGGGGGGGGGGGGGGGGGGCTTGACAATTTGTTTGCTCAAGCCCCCCCCCCCCCCCCCCCGTACCATAGAACTGCGCCTGAATTTAGGACGCAAAAACCTCTCAATTTAGCCTACTTCTTTTGCCAAATTCAGTTTATACATTCTTGAGACTAATTCCAATCGAGCAAGACTGTTTTTAACTTTGTACTTAAGTAAGATGCTTCAATCAATTGTTGGCTGGAGGAAAATGTTCCAATACGAGAGGGACAATATACGAGCGACGCACAATAGTGCGCCTCCAAGAGTTTGCAACTCGTTGGCCAATCACAATGCCACTGCATTAATAGTCAACCCAGGTTGCACCCAAGTAAATCAACTCCCATAGACAACAGTGATAACTCCTAATACTTCAAAAATCATTTTAAAATACTCAGAACTCTCACAGGTGTTCAGCTTGCACAGAACAATGATGATGAACATGTCACCTTTCATTATCGATATTTCTTTATCGATATTTCTTTGAATTCTTAATTCTTAAAGATTAGTTTTCTAACTGTGGATGACCTATACGAAATCAACCTACCCGTCGTGCGGGACCGACATTTTGACATCACCGTACCAGACATTCCCTACACAAACGCCGCCGTCAAGAACAAGGGGAAACCCTGGCAGGGGTCTGCTAGTAAAGTCCGGTAAGCTTGGTACTTCTAACCCAACATATTATTAACTACTTATTGCGTTACATGACACGTGGTTGCGTCAGGTGGATGGTTATTTTGCTGGGATGGGGATGGGTCGCGTAGCTACCTGGGGGATGGCCATCAGAAGACCGAAGGAGTACCGCTCGACTGAGGTAGATGCGGCAACGCGCTCTCGCGGCGCGTGCTCCCACTGATTGATTGATTTTGTTGGTTGTTGGCTGAAGTGGTGTTTGCATTATGGTTTGTAATCAGAGAATAATGTTTAAACTAATGCTTTCTACATTTGTCTACATCAAATAAAGGTTATCCCGGAGGGACATGGCTTTCACGTGTATGCCTCACAAAGTCTTCACGGAGGAGGACGAAGTCATGTCCTGCAAACTCCACAACAGCAGCATCAAGAAGAACAATACCTGCCCTCTCCTCGAGAACACGACAGGGGACGGCAACGGTGGCTCGCCCCACGACGAGGCAGGACGTGAGGGCGGCAACAACGGATTCTCGCACTTCAAGAGACCGCCGCCTGCTTACAGCTCATTCTCGCAGTCCCACTCCCAATCGGGGTCTAAACCGACGGAGGAGATAGCCATACCGTCCAAGAAACTCAACCGATCCGCCGGGGAGAGGAGGAAGGATGTTGGCCACGCCGGCCAAGGCAAACGAGACCGGAGCGAGTCTGCTCCGTTGAACGAGGAATCCTCCTCCTCATCGAACTCGCGATCGAGACACGAGGATCGCAATGGTACCGGCATTGACTGTACATGTATCAGCGAAGATGACGAGTGCTCACCGCTTAGTAACTCCAGTTACCAGGTGGACTTGAACCAAATGGTCAACGAATCAGTAATATGACGCGAGATTCAAACATACAAACATGACTCTGATATATTTATAAGTTTAATCATTATTCATTTATTTTGGAATCAGTACTCTCTGAGCTTCTCATGATCCGCCGATGTGTATTATTCTCTTCATTGTACGACTGTTTCATTTTATTTTTATATCACAAATTGGGCAGTTATCAAACTTATCATATGGTCTCCATGTAAAATGTCACTGGCCACAGGAATCAGACATGTGGCAGCCGTCCATGTTACTTGCATACCGCTGATATTTCAAGCTGAGGGTGTGAAAATATCAAATTATGATGAAATAAGCTGAGGAAACTAAACCACGATATATTGCTATACCTAAAAAGTTATGGTGCAAGTCAGATGAGTAAGTCAGATGAAGAACGTTAGAGAGGGGTTGTAACATATTTACGAACCAGATAACGGATATCACGCAGATACCATGCAGTCATGCAGATATCAGATACCATGCAGATACCAGATACCATGCAGATACCAAATACCAGATACCATGCAGATACCAAATACCAGATACCATGCAAATAACAAAATACCAGATACCATGCAAATAACAAAATACCAGATACCATGCAGACACCAGATACCAGATACCAAATACCAGATACCATGCAGATACCAAATACCAGATACCATGCAAATAACAAATACCAGATACCATGGAGACACCAAATACCAGATACCATTCAGATACCGAATACCAGATACCATTCAGATACCATACACTGGCAGATACCAGATACCATGCAGACACCAGATACCAAATACCAGATACCATGCAGATACCAAATACCAGATACCATTCAGATATCCACATACACCTAATTGGGAATTGTTAAACTGCCTATGTGTGGTATAACGTCATCAGTGGAAACTCGCTTAGCTGCGAATATGTGGCTAGATATCTTAAAACCGTGACAAAATGATATGGTTGCTGAACATGCTTAGCATGTTCAGCAGTTCGAAGACAAACATCGGTTTGTACATAATCGATTCTATATGCAGCCCATGCTGCATGAGTAGAAACGTGTATATGGTCGTGACGCATACGTCACGGGTACCCGACTATTACGTCATGACGTACTCGGCCATGTTAGCCCAAGAACATGAAAAGTAGTTCTTGCTATGTCATGTTCAGAAATGATACTTATGTAACGTGTTTATTGCTTGGAAAATATCAATCCGCGCATTACAATGAAGATTTCACGTGAATAATGGTGTCGTGCGAGTGTTAATTGTTTCATTGTCTGCAATATCCTTCCGCGCTATCCAAACAAAACTTGTATCGCCGTCGTATCGTTTTCAAAACCAAAATACATTGACAGACCATTCCACGTTGCAATGAATGTATAGAATGTGACATTTAATGTACTGTAATGTAAACACTGTTGAAGGAATGTTGTGAACTGGCATTATATAAATGAGGGTCCGGTGTAGTTAATAAAAGTGTATATCACAAACTTTATACTAGTACGGTGTATACTTAAGTGCTGGGAAAGTTGGCTTAACAAAGGCATGTTTAAATTCAGCAGAGTGCAATCAATACTCGAGGTCCTTTAAGGGCCACTGTCGCTGATAGGGAGGTATGGCGCCCCCATACGGTGGTATAAGGATAGTTCTGTGCCTTTTTTTAATAGGCTAAAATAAGGAATAAGTAAATGATATGACCTGCTATCAATGAATGTGTAGAAAGACTTGCATAGGAGTTTTACAAATTTGCTACGAAAAATGCATTCGTCAATGATACTTGTGCTGTTTACTCAAACTTTATCCAAAAAACACCAAGCGCTCAAACTCAGTTAAAATTGCGGCCGGCCTAAGAGTCTCGGCATAAGTTGATCTACGAAATAATGTCGACATCAGGACTTGTGAATGTCGACATTAACCCTGACCCTCTACACCTTCCACACAAGACAAGAGCTGTTTACCACACATTACCACAGTCTCCATAGGAGAACTGGATCATAAATGAATTACCGGACAAAACCACACTGTGGTGTATTGTGGTATTCAGGATACCACACTTCACACAGGAAAACCATATGCATGTGGTGAACTGTGGTGTGGAGATGGGTTAGGGCTTAATTCTATGAATTCCGACAACCAGAACTAACAATGTCGACACCTAAGCCTCTGAATGTCGACACCAACCACATGAAAAGCCATGTGTGGTAAACTGTGGTATGGAGATGGGTTAGGATTAAGTCCTATGAATTCCGACAACCGGACATTACAATGTCGACACCTAAGCCTCAGAATGTCGACATCTTAGCCTTTGAATAATTAGCGACATCTAAGCATTATAATGTCGACATCTAACTGTCTGTGCGTGCTAAAATTTAATCTCAAGCTGTCCTTTTTTTCCTAACAAAGCATAATGGCAACTTAATACAAAGCAATAATGTCAGATAAAAGTTCAATAAAAGGTTCCCTATATAATGATGTCTATATAAACTCATGAAGCATATACATATCATAATAATGTGCAATGACCATATAGATTGAACATGTAGTTTAATAACAGAGGCCAGTTTATATAGCAATTCGCTACTACGAGTCTCCTTTTTAATTTGTAGATACAAACAAAAGTTGAAAATATTATGACCCTCTTTTTTGAAAAAAAAAACTATCGTAATCGCAGTAGAATTTCGAATTGCAAAACGATGTAAAATTAAATAAAAACATTATGACTATTCAATGTTGATGAATATATAAGGATAAGGATATATTTGGTCAAAGATGCAACTGTGTTTTATATAATCCACGAAATTAAAACAAAAAGCAGACGATCGCGTAACTCTTCATATGTGGTTGTACTTAAAACATTAATAACGATTTTTGTATCTATTCATGAAACTCACGAATGTCGCTGGACATTCATAATGTCAAGTTATGTTTATAGATTTTTAAAAGAGTGATGAATTTTCTTTATTTTTTAGTTAAAAACGATTTATTTATTTTAAAGTGTTGGTATCTTGTTAATCAGGAAAGTTTTGCTGTGGAAAGACAAAAAAAAAATGTTATACTAACTGTACGATAAAATGTCAATGTGAGTCGTGTCCGGGGTCACGTGATAAATGACCTGGTGCTAATTGGATAATATGTATGCTTTAAGATATGATGATTAAAACAAAACCAAAATACTGAGAGTCTGGTATTTCAAATACGGCAAGGCTTATTGAAATACGGAAAGACGTCTTTTGAAAGGTGCGTTATTTATGTTTACAGAATTGTGTGTGCGGGATTTTGGACTATAGGGTTATATAGGATTGGATGCATCGCACACAGTGTTTGGAACACGTGTTTTATATTACTTTTTGGGAATATTTGAATGAAGGAATTTGGTTATATAACCTGTTACAACCTTTTTTAATATGGGCGATTTCAAATAGGGCGCCACCAAGAGTTTGCAACGCGTTGGCCAATCACAATGCACGGAATTTGGAAAGGGTCGACGAATGTCGCACATTTTGATTGGCTAACGCGTTGCAAACTCTTGGTGGCGCACTACTTGGTATCGCCCGTATTTGGAAACAGTTTGGACCAACAGGTCCACAAAGCAGAGTGTATACTGTCAACATTTTCGGTAATAATCTCGGTAACATGTTGCCCAGGTACCTTGTTGCTGAAAATTTTCAGTGTACACAGAGCAAAACGAGTTGGGTAACGTGTCGCAGCAACATCTCGGTAACATGTTGGCCAGGTACCTTGTTGCTGAAAATGTTCAGTGTACACAGAGCAAAACGAGTTGGGTAACATGTCGCAACAACATCTCAGTAACATGTTGGCCAAATGTTGTTGTGTACACAGGGCCCAAAGTCGTGTTGCCCAGTTGTGTTACCGAGATTATTACCGAAAATGTTGACAGTGTACACTCTGCTTACAAATCAAGGCAAATACCATTTTCTTGAGAAACAAAATCTTTTAGAAACTCAGTTTTTTTGTGGTTTCCTTCAAGGCATGCATTTGGTTTGATTTATAATTTATACCAAAAATGGAATTAAAACAATTACAAATTAAAACAATCAACCAGGAACACTGAAACATCGCATGACTCGGCCATGTGACACTAAGCTAATTCTAAGATAATCCAGACAAAATTATTTAAAGGTAGTATCATACTTTGGTTTTTATCAAAGAAATGCAGATTCATGGGCAAAAATACCAAAACAGATAGAGTAACAGTCATCTGTGAAAATTTCAGTCCCATACGGTGCCCACTTTTTGAGGAAACAGTGAAAACGGCCGCAGTATTTCTTAAGTCTTTTCTCTTTTATTTTTGATCTTTCGAAGATCAAAAAGATTTTCGGTCGTTGTTTTACTAATTTCTGGATAAATACACCATTTCAGGCGGAAAAACTTTAACGGTATGTTTCTACCACCACCATCTTCATACCCGTAAGTTATATGTAAATCTGTGAACATTTCTGTTTTGGTTTCTTACCAAAGTATGATACTACCTTTAACTGGATTAGGCTTAGTTTTCATTAATGATGGCAGTCAGTGTAAAAGTTCGCGTATACTCGGAAGTTAATATACCACATGTACCTGTTAAAACGTCTGCCGTTTTAATTACTAATAGAATACAAACGGCTTTATGGTCATAATAATATAAAGAAAGTATAATTATATCGGAATAAAGTTGAACGATGCAATGAAAAATCGAGTGCCAAGGTTTCTAGTCACTGCGTGTGAATTGATATTACACAAGGGAAAATTGGCATTGTATTTAAGGTAAGTACAGGATTGGTAACTACTCAAACAGAAATGTTAACGGATTTACGTATAACTTTCAGGGTATGAAGATGGTGCTGGTACTAAATACCGTAAAAAATTTCCGCCTGAAATGTTGTATTTATCCAGGAATTAGTCAATCAAAGACCGGAAACAGTTTTGATCTCAGGTAAAGAGCAAAGCCATTCTTTATGTTTTATAAAAAGAATTGAGTTGGGTTTTCCCTATTCTCTTGTGACTTAGATCTCAAATTCATCTCAAATTTGCACATGGTATATTATTATATGTACATGCTGGATCAGACAAAGTGTGAGTGCTGTTCTGTGACCTTTTATACCTATCATGTAATTATACCTTTAAGGACAGATTTTACAGGCTGTAGACAAACAAAAGTCACTTTTTTCGCCAACGCCATGTCCATTAGTGAATTTAAATTAGCCGATCTCTTCTTACAACTAAAACTTCCCACAAACACGACAATTAAATCCATGTTTCCTTTTGTCTGGTACAACAAACAAAACTTGATTTTGAAATGGCGGCCGTACAGAAGTCTTGATCAGCCAAGGTTCATCAGGCCATCAAGTTAACATGGAGGATTGGAAATGTCAAATTAAATGTCAACCTATACGTTGCTAAGTGAAGTAGGTACTTAGTGGTACAACAACATAAAACGATACATGTATTATATTGTTATTTCATGTGGGCATAAAAGTAATGTCACAAAGCTACGTGATTATACTATAAGTCACGTACTGCACGCACCCACGTTACATATCACTAGACTTGATGAATAATGAGAGTAAGTTTTGCAATTAATTTCACGTTTAAAGGTACTATCATACTTTGGTAGCACACCGAAACAGAAATCTTCACAGATTTACCTGTAATTCACAGGGTATAAAGATGGTGATATTTCTGCCTGAAATGCTGTATTATCCAAAAGAGTAAACAACCAAAGACCAAACTAAAATCAGTTATGATCTCAGGGAGATCAAAACACCTATGAATCATAGATTTGAAAATACTCAATACTTTTTCTTAGACTCAAAAAGTGGGCACCGTATGGGACTGGAAATTTCACAGATGAATGTTACTGTATATTTCTTCATATATTTACCCATGAATATGCATTTCTTAAAAAAAAAAGAACTATGGTATTACCTTTAAAGGTACTATCATACTTTTTCACAGATTTACCTATAACTTACAGGGTATGAAGATGGTGATGGTAGAAAAATACCATTAAAATATTTCTGCCTGAGATGCTGTATTTCTCCAGAAAAAGAGTACAACCAAAGACCAAAATAAAAATCAGTTTTGATCTCAGTTTTGAGATCAAAACTCCAATGAATCATAGATTTGGAAATACCGTTAGCGTTTTTCACTGTCTTGTCAAAAAGTGGGCATCGTAATTTATGTGACCGGGAATTTCACAGATGATTGTTACTGTATCTTCCTTGATATATTTACCCATGAATATGCATTTATCCAAAAAGAAATACCTTTAAATGGAACATATAGGATTAGCAAAGAAGTTTTGGCTGAATTTGGTACCTAAACAGAACTGAAGGTCTTAAACTTCCTTACAGACGTTGTTTCATGTACCTTTTTACGTTTGTTCATCTGGATAGCAGAAATACGGCCGAAATAATCTTGCCCCCTCCGAATCCTTCATGGTTACATCACGCTTTCGAAATGCTAAAAAGGTCATCCGGACAAACGATCTTTTTAAAAGACACTAAATTTTTTTTCCTTGAAAAAACCCAGTATCTGATGAACCAAGATTTCCCATGGTGACTGTTTGCACTGTTTACGAATTGTTGGGTCCATTTTCTGTTTAAAACTCAATACAACATTTTTGGAGGCCTTGCAAATCCTATACGCTGCCTTTAAAGCTATACAGTACAGACACATCGTGACAAAAAGCCTACAACACATAACATGATCAGACATGGATGAATGATAAACATGCCTATATCAGATAGGCCTATAAATGAGCAGTTTTGCGTATACATTCAACATTTAACAACAACAACAACCAAACTCAACAACAGCGCAATGATTTTGTAAATGCATACAGCGAAAGCTTTCATGCAAATCAGGGTCAGTGCCCCAGTGACGTCAGTAAGAAAACTATAACAATTGGCATAATGCAAGCGCGTTGCATAATCAAGTTTCGATTTTCCACATGTTTTAATTCCAATGTGCGCAGTGAGCTGTAAAATAGGAATTATAGCAACAAGTGTATAAGAGAAATTACAACAACTAAGCCCGAATGGTAGGCCTATGAATTATTGTGCATAAACAAATCAAGCACTCGAATATACATGTAGTAATTACATTAAAGGTAATATCATACTTTGGTTTTTGTCAACGAAATGCAGATTCATGGGCAAAAATATAAAGACAGATATAGTCACAGTCATCTGTGAAAATGTCAGTCCCATACGGTGCCCACTTTTTGAGAAAACAGTGAAAAACTGCCACGGTATTTCTTAAGTGTTTTCACTTTTATTTTTGATCTTTAAAAGATCAAAAATAATAATTTTGGTCACTGGTTTTACTCTTTTCTGGATAAATACAGCATTTCAGGAAGAACAATCTTAACGGTGTGTTTCTACCATCACCATAGTTATACCCTGAAAGTTATAGCTGAATCTGTGAAAATTTCTGTTTTGATATGCTACCAAAGTATGATACTACCTTTAAAAGGTACTATCATACTTCGGGAGCATAAAGAAATATAAATCTTCACATATTTACCTATAACTTACAGGGTATAAAGATAGTGATGGTAGAAGCATAATCGTTCAAGTTTTTTTCTGCCTGAAATGGTGTACCGGTATGTGTCCAGAAAAGAGTAACATCAATGACCAAAATCAATTTTGATCTTTAAAAGAAGTTTTTTTTAAATACCGTGGGCGTTTTTCTTCAGTGTTTTCTCACAAAGTGGGCACCGTATGGGACCGAAATTTTCACAGATGACTGTTGCTGTATCTTCCTTGATATTTTTGCCCATGAATCTGTATTTCTTTGCAAAACCCAAAGCATGATATTACCTTTAAAGCCTATTGATAATTGGTTTGATGAATTTCCATGAAACAGGATGTATGCCTCCAGCATTATAGGACTTTTGACTGTAAAACTTTGTTCAGGTTTACCTCCATGTCGATATTATAAAGACCACACTTTCTATACCGAACCCGGATTCGACATTCACAGCGTATAGGCCTAGGACTCCAAGCTGATATTTGTGTCCATTATTATAATGTAGAAAGCCCTAAAGACATATTGGTTTTAATATAACGTTACGCGACATTAAGCTATCATCAATAACCTGTTTTCAACCAAATCAATCGATGTTTTCTCAGTCACACGATTGCCAAAAAAGGACTCTATTGTCGCTCAGCTTACAGCGTTCCTCATAAAACTAACTCAATTGTTCTCAGCGTGAATAGACGCTTAGCGCGGAACGGAGAAAGACTATTCTAGTTGCGTGTGATATTCATCATATTTGTATTAATTTGTTTGGCAGTAAGGAAATGAAGGTTGTTCTGATAGGCTGTTAGTAACAATGACTGTTGCTAGCATGGAGCAGTCACGGTCTACGATGTCGTCATGCGACTGGGATCATGAGTTCGAGTGTGCTTACTTCCTTATTAACAGACACATCGTCATCACAACACAACGATTTCTATTTGGTTAATGCTGTACATTCATAATCTACCTAACATTCACTAGGACGCTACATGGGAACCAATGCAGAGGAAAACTTTACAGGTAAGAGTTAATGTTCTACAGCCATATCCAATTAACCCATACGGCGATAAATACATAATTATATAGAAAACATGAAATTATATTTAATGCTTGGAGTTAGGAGGGCCTGACGCGTTTCAATCCTAGCAGGATCTTTCTCAAAGGCTGCTCAGAGTTAGCAAGGCCTGATGCGTTTCTATCCTATCAGGATCTTTTTAAAGGCTGGTAACGGTTAGGAGGGCCTGAAGCATTTTGATCCTAGCAGGATCTTTTTCTCAAAGACTGCTCAGAGTTAGGAGAGCCTGATGCGTTTCGATCATATCAGGATCTTTCTTAAATCTAGTATCATACTTTGGTTTTTATCAAAGAAATACAGATTCATGGGCAAAAATACCAAGGAAGATACAGTAACAGTCATCTGTGAAAATTTCAGTCCCATACGTTGCCCACTTTTGGAGAAAAAAGTAAAAAACGGCCACAGTATTTCTTAAGTATTTTCTCTTTTATTTTTGATCTTTTAAAAGATCAAAAAGATTTTCGGTCGTTGTTTTACTAATTTCTGGATAAATACACCATTACAGGCGGAAACATTTTAACGGTATGTTTCTACCACCACCGTCTTCATACCCTGTAAGTTATACTTAAATATGTGAACATTTCTGTTTTGGTCTCTTACTAAAGTATGAATATAATACTACCTTTAATGTAGAATTTCATTGCAGAGGGAATATTTTACCCACTGACTGATATTTACGCACTTTCAATTTATCACATGAATTTACAAACTCCTATACAAAAGAAGTATTTAAAGAATTTGCTTAATCAGTAAATCCATGGTGCAACTTCATATAGAAGTTCCATTTGTTTTGCCATTGGTTCAGAATTACACAGAATTGATGAGAAACGCCTATGTTTTATTACAAACATGTGGAATACATAAAATTATTGTGTTGCCGTAAAGATCGAATTTCTTGCGCGGCATGGGGTCGAATTTCGACCAACCGTGTCCCGTTATTCTGGAAGATTTAGTGGTGAGACAAATAAATGTCATAATCTGACACAAAAATTTACCAAATTTATGGAAGCCCCCCCCCCCCCTTCAACGTTTTATGGAACAGTTATAGTCATAATATCTAGCGAGTTAAGAAAATTGAAACAAAACATCTATATTTGCCAACATGCAATCGCAAAGAGTTTGCATGTATTTGGTCATACTGTGATAAAATTCTAGCATTTTTTCATGGTACATGTATTTTCGTGTGCAATATCTCGAAATGAAAAAATATTTATGACTGGTTATTATTCTAATCTTTTAAAAACAGGTGCAGATGCCTTAAAGACTTTGGAAATATCAACAACACCAAGCAACTGGATACGATGCAGACAAGTGATCGAGCCATGTTTTATGGCTCGATTAGCCTATTAGCATAGGCTAATCATGATGTGGAATTAAATAACTTGTAGGCCTACAGAAGTTATTCCATCTCTTTGGTACTATACTGAGGACTTATTGGAACTATCGATGTGTACAGAAGTTATTCCATCTCTTTGGTACTATACTGAGGACTATTTGGAACTAGCGATGTAAACAGAAGTTATTCCATTTCTTTGATACTATACTGAGGACTAACTAGCAATGGCTATCAAAGGTTCGTTGAAGTTAAACATGAAGCGGGACGACGCCCGGACACTCATGTTAAAGATGGACGCCCGCCTCACGTACGCTGGACGTGAGCGGTACGCCGGATTCAAACTCGAAGGCGAACGGCAGCTCAGACACATCGAGGTGACTCACAAACTCATGAACGCAGAGTTGAACCGAGAACGAAACAACATTCAGAGGCGGTCCGAATACTACCAGATGTTGATAGATAACAACAAGGAGAGGAAGCAGAAGAGGGGAACAGCTTGGTGCGAGGAGGAGGAAAAGGAATGGGAGCGTCAGGCCAGGGCTGCCAGGAGGCGAAGGAAACTACCAAAGATCGAGCCACGCAAGAACCACAAGGCGGAGGCCATCAACTCAGTCCGACGCGAGCTGAAGAGGGGCTTCGCCAACAAGATGACGCACGAAATGCACATGAACAGATCCCTGGATGAACTTAATGATTCCATTGCCAAACATAAAATGTTTGAAAAACGGAATGAACTCATCAAACTCAGTCCAATAACTGGTACAAAAGCCGAAACTGACAACACCGAAGTTGAAGAAGAAGCAAAAGAGGTAACGGATAAGCCTACAATAGTGCCGATCGTATTGAACGAGGGACACGGTAAGCTGACCAAAGCAACACACAAAGTTCTCCCAGATATTGCAGTCGATAAGAAGGATGAACAACCGAGTAGGCCAACTGCCGATCCTCCCACCGGGACAGGTCGGTCTTTTTACATGAACACCGGCACTGAGCAGCATCCTCCAGCGGGAGGGAACCTGCCAGAAATATCGGCGCTGTCAATGCTACAGAAGATGAGACGCAAAGGTGTTCTCGCAATAAACCCGACCGAGAACAAGAGACGAGAAGGCCCATCAACCAATCCCAAAGGACCTTCTCAGACAGACCCCAAGAAAACAAAGACACCCAGGACGAGCTTAATGAACACCGGTCCAAAACAGGAGATTCCCCTGCGGTTTTACGAACCTGAACACAACCCCTTCTTAAAGGGCTTTAAGCTCCCTGAGATCAATCGATCGAGTGCTTTGAAGGAAGCCGATAAGGCTGATGAGATGTTTGAATGGCTGGGATTCGAATCCAAGGAAGAACTTGACACCTTAAGAGGGGAAATAATGAGAGTTGAGGACGGTGATGATGCATGCTCTGAATCGAGTAGCGTGGAGGAAAACAAGGACTGAAAACCTGAACTTAACTCACAAAGAATACTTCGAAGTGAACATGCATGGGACTACTAATAAGCGATAACATCTTATATAACACTCAAGACAATCCTGGATTATACAAGATCATTTAGTGCCCTAACCCAAAGAAGTAACCCAGAGTAAAGCACACACTGTGTACACACACTGTCAACAATTTCGGTAACATATTTGGGTAACATGTTGCCCAGTTAGGGCAACACACCCGGGCAACACGACTTTGGGCCCTGTGTACACTAGCAACATTTTGGCCAACATGTTACCGAGATGTTCCTGCGACATGTTACCCAACTCGTTTTGCTCTGTGTACACTGACAACATTTTCAGCAACAACGTACCACTACCTGGGCAACATGTTACCGAGATTGTTACCGAAAATGTTGACAGTGTACACTCTGCTTAATGCATTAACTACCACACTTGTTTCTGAGCTAATTGGGGTTCACAAATTTAATTATCTGATGGGTCGATTTTACGAAGCCCTACGATCGATCGTAACTCGAGTTACGATGGATAACCCATCGTAGGGGGCCTATCCTATAGGGCGGCAATGCATCATAAGTCCTATACGATTGATAGTAAGTTACGATGAGTTTTGTGAAATCGACCCCTGGATCACAAGCCGTTTTAAGTGTCCTATCACAAAGAACAAAGAAGTAACCCACAAGTAATGCATATACTGTCACACTTGTTCCTAAGCTAATTGGGGTTAACAAATCATCTAACGGGTCGATTTCACGAAGCCCTACGATCGATCGTAACTCAAATTACGATGGATAGCCCATCGTAGGGGCCTATCCCATAGGGCTGCAATGCATCATAAGTCCTACGATAGTAAGTTAGGATGAGTTTCGTGAAATCGACCCTAGGACATACAACTTCAAAATGTCTCGTCTATACCACCCAAGTCGATTTTGTAGTCCCTTTTATCCTCCTTGAATCCAGTAACTTTCACAATCATTTTAAAGGAATTGGTGATGGTACATCCAATGAAACACAAAGTAATTTTTCCCGCCAAGTATTTAAATGAAAAGACGATGCCAAAGTAACCTTTAAACTTCTTCTAAAGCCATTTTATCCCTGTGGTAACCAACTTTTTATTACGCCCGAAAATGTGTAATAAAAAGTTAGTCAGGAGAAACCCTATACAAAGTGTAACGATGGTAAACTAGAGGTTGTGTCTGTTGAAAACAGAACACAAGACAATTGTCATAACCTTATACACACAAAGACATTTGATAAAGATATTAAACTTTATACTTTTTGAGTATGCACCTTTAGAGTGCACCTTTAATCTTTAGTCACGAGACCTAGTCATGTTTGTGTCACAAAGAAAGACCTTGACTAACATTGGCTTTTGGTGAAAGAATCATGATCCTAGCTCTTACCACTTTTACATGAGAAGCTACTTCCTGTTTGACCTGAAGTATAGGTCACAGAGGTCAAGCAATGTGTCAAAAAGAAAGACCAAGTTACCTAACATCCACTTTTGGTGAAAGAATCAACTAAATATCTCAAACCATTGATTTGTTGTTGATTTTTAAAGATTTGGATTATTAAATTCAAATCCCTTGTCATTTGACACCTAACGTAATGATGACGTAAATGTTCGCGGCACAACTAGAACGCCTTGAGGACTTTCTTTGGACCAAGTTTTGTTAAGATCAACTGTTTAAAAGTAACCAAAGCCCATGTGCAAAGTCTATAGGATTTCAAACGACAAGAAGCAGAAGACGAAGAAGAGCAAAACATCCGAACAAAAACAATAATTTGTCCAATTAAAATTGGAAAAGCCGATAATTGATAATTCTATATTGTCTTTAGTCTTTAATCATGTGTAATAAAACAATTTCAAAATGATTACCGAATATCTAGTTACGAATTAAACAAATTTGATGACATAATTATATATGTCAATTGATCAAAAGTCTGGTATCACAATAAAGAATATAAAACTATGAATATTAAATTATTTTGGTCGGGAGATAGATAATATGCAAATTAGGCTTGCCCTTCACCGACGCGGAATAGCACTGTATACTCAGTGCTTGTGAGTGCAAGTGAAAAAACACATGCTGGCTCAGGTGGGATTCGAACCCATGACCTCCTGCTTACTTGTGCAGATGTCACTAAAATATAAAACTATTTTAGTACGCAGGACTTGATAAATCAAGAGAAATGGCCAGAACAAAAATTGTCGGTATAAAAACCTTTTTTTTATTGAAATTACATGTCTTCTCAAAATGAAATAATAAAATAATGTTAAGAGAAAAAGTTAAAGATTCATTTGTTGTGGTGTTTGTAAATCGATATTTGAGAATACGGGCGATTCCAAATAGTGGGCCACCTAGAGTTTGCAACGCATTGGCCAATCACAATACGCTGAATCTCTCGGCCCATTCCAGGGGCCATTCTCAATGCTTGGCTCCGGCTCAGGCTCCGGCTTCCAGTGGCGTCACCAGACTTTTGAGTCTGGGGGGGCACAAGGGGGGCACTAGCAATTGTTGGGGGGGCACTACAATAATATATATTATATTTTTTTCACCAACCCAAATCTCAAATGGGGGGGCACGCGGGGGGGCACGAGGTTTTCCAGGGGGGGCACGTGCCCCCCCTGGCCCCCCCTTGGCGACGCCACTGCCGGCTTCGTCTCTGTCATCCATATGGTGAAAATAATAGGTTGTGGCTTTTCATTGAAGATGAAGCTCTGTTTTCCTTTTCAAACCAGAGAATCTACTTCCGAAACCACAGCAAAAAGTCTCTACCGTATTTTGATACCCGTAATTTTAGAATGGATTGACGAAATGGAGCCAGAGTCGAAGCCGGCGTCGGAGCCGGAGTCGGAGCAGGAGTCGAAACTGAAGTCAAAACTGAAGCCGGAGCTGGAGCTGGAGCTGGAGCCGGAGCCGGAGCCGCAGCCAGAGCCGGAGCCGAGCTTTGAGAAAGGCCCCAGATGCGCATTGGGTCGACACATTCCGTGAATTGTGATTGGCTAACGTGTTGCAAACTCTTGGTGGCGCACTATTTGGAATCGTCCGAATAATGAAGACATTACATCAGTCACTCTAGACGGCTATTGATAAAGAGGAAACCCTGTGACGTCTCGATCAAATAGATGATTGTGAATCTATGATTAGTAAAATACATTGTTTTATCGAACTGATATATTAATCGGAGTCTGACATGGCGTTTCCGTTGCTGTCACCATCATCCAGTATGTCACTATCATCACTGTCATTCTTTTTGTCCCAGTCCTTCATGGTGCCACCCATCATGAAGTCGTCTTGCAGTACGCTCCACGATGGCTTCTTACTATCAGCATTGCCATCAACCTTCAAAAAATTTAATTTTTTTTTTTAATTACTTGATGGCGACAATTTGAGGTTGTAATTACAACATATGATAACTTCACTGTAAGAGTTGAATAACTTATAATAGGTGCGTTTGAGTAGGTCACCTAGGTCGCTCCGAGTCAGCCCCTGTGCCGTTCGATTAGGTCTGGGCCGATTTCACTAATGTTTTGCGAACATCGCTATAAAAGCCCAAATCCATTGTTAAACGGACATTTGCTATGTAGAGTAGCAATCGATTTTCCGTTAAGCGATGGATTTGGGCTTTAGCAGTGATCACAAAACGTTAGTGAAATCGGCCCCTAGCATCATTCTTGGGGTTCACCCAGGGCAGCCAACAATGACCCTGCTTACGAGCAGAGTCAGTGGCGTCACACAAATTCAAGATGGCGGATAGGTAAGCAAGCATCTGATTAGCCCGGCTGTGGTGGCTGATCCGAGTGATGTGACCTGTATTGACCGAGGGAAGCTACTCGAACGCACCTTATATATCAACCCTAACCCAACTGCATACCTCAATTTACCACACTGTGGTCAGTGTGGCATCCTGAATACCACAATACACCACAGTGTTGTTTGTGTGCCAATACATTGCACATAATCCAGTTCCCCTGTGGAGACTGTGGTAATGTGTGGTAAACAGTCTAGCTCCAGGACACACAGTACAGTGGAACACCACTATACACACTAACGAGCATGTATTCACAGAGATTGTTTATTTTGTTTGGTCATTATAGTGAACAATGTTCAGCAGGCCTATTACACTGTACACAAAAATTGGGAGCCAAGGATGATGTTCGGTATAGTCAAATAACAGTGTTATATAACAGTGTTCATTATAGTGGTGTTTCACTGTACAAGTCCCCCCCAAAAAAGCAACACTTTTTCAGGAACCATTATGTCAACATTTAACAGTTTATCACTTCAAGATTCACTTACCGGTATATGATAAAACCATGTTTTAGCTATCACCATGTAGAATCGGGCTGAAATTGGCGAAAATATGACCAATTGAAAGAGTACCCTTTAAAAACTAATTTGCAGTATTCGAGAATAAGTGGTCAATGCACACATAATGTGTATGAAAGTAAGATGAAAATTGGGTTTTGAGATTGGGTGATTCAGTCTTAGGTTTCCCCCTCAATTTCAGTTCAATTTTGCTCAACTTCTACATGGTGATAGCCAAGACATGGTTGTATCATATAACTGAATCTTGAAGTGATAAACAGTTTAATTTTCATATAATACATGTAGTTCCCGACACAGAGTGTTGCATTTTTTTTTTGAGCCAAGGATGATGTTCGGTATAACCAAATGTTCGCTATAGCGGTGTTCGTTGTACTGGCGTTCCACTGTATATCCTTGCTTTCGCTCTTTGCAACATAAATACCTTATTTTTATTGGTGTTCTTCTTGGTGATGACGGGCGTGGCTTTGAGCAAGTCCAGAAAATCCCCTTTTTTCACGGACGCCTGCACCTCAGCTCGCTTCTTCTCAGATTTAGCAGTCTCCATCTTGTCTTCAAATCGTTTCTGTTGCTTCTTGACTGCATTGAAGAGTTGGACCACTCCCCTGCATTGTTACAAGCAAAACTTTGTGGTTATTTGAGCTGCCGTAAAATATCAGTTATTTGAATATCAACAATATACAGGGGGCATAGGTGGCAAGTGAGTTAGGTACTCGCCTCTCACCAATGTGGCCCGGGTTCGATCCCGGCTTGGGTCATATATATGTGAGTAGAGTTGTGCGTTGGTTCTCTCCTATGCTACGAGGGTTTTTATCCTGGCTATCCGGTTTTCCTCCCTCCACAAAATTCAAACACTTTCGATCTCAGGCTGTGCTCCGAGATCATATATGGGTTGAAGTGTGCTGGCAGCCAAGGGCGCCGCTGTCAACTCGATCACATTGAAGCCGCATACTTCACAATTCAACACCCCAGCTGCGAGTAAGGATGATTAGCCTCCCAAATGCAGTTTTCATATGAAATATTTCACACAAAAATCAACTACCCCTTACCTGGTCGCTATTCTTTGAAGCTTTCTCTCTATTTCCCGATCAGTAACTCTAGGTTTGGATCGGCCGAGGTGTTCCCACTCGTCCTTAGTTTCTTTCTAGATAACGAAAAGAAAAAGGAACAAAAACACATGGTTACTTCTGAAACTCGAAGGTGGGGATATGGTGGGATAGCAATTAAGACAAGGTTTTAAGGAGCACCAAGTGATATTGTAATTTCTTTGAGAGCTTGTGGGGAGAAGAATCGGAGGGCTTGAAATTTTGAACACAAACCCAACTTTAGCAGCCACAGCAAGGGTTAGACCTATCCTTTGTTACAATCGATCGTGAAATTTAACCCAGAATGATTACACATGGGCACCGGACAAGTCGACCGCGGGACAACTTGACTCGAGACAAGTTGACCACAAAGACAACTCCACTCCGAGACAGCTCGACCGCAAACTCCCGCAAAGACTTACGGTAAGTCGACTCCATCTCTTCTCAATCCAATGCGATCAATGCCCGGTGTGTGCGATTTTGTATGTGAAATAACAAAAGCAAAAATAAGTGACGCTGCTAGTGCCATTCTGCAAAACGCTGGAATAATGGGAGACTTTTGACTATTAAACCACTGTTAATCTCAATAGGGCGCGCTACACCAGTCTCGGGAAAAGTGCGTTGATTTTGTTGTCATTGCTTTTGTGCACGAATATTCGTCATAAACACAACAGCCGTAAAATAAGCGCATGAAATGCCGGGTACATACTGTGCAGTGCCTGGTTGTGATGGTAGGGGAGGACATGAGTTCCTAAGAACAAACAAATGCAGAATCTGTGGAGATTGGCCATCAAAAGGGCGACTTACAAATGATCATGGTGGCCGACGGCAAACAGAATAGTGTTTTGTGTACAGAGTTTTTACTTTGGCAAGCGAGACCTAGCACATAATTCCTCGCCAAACATAAGAATTTCACCTCACTTTGCGTTTTCGGGCATTAGAATTGGGGGCAATGTGAAGCTAAAAACTAATTGTAAATGTCCTGAATTTAATGTTCACAGCATTTTCATGCGACTTTTGGACAATCGCCGTACAATCGCGTGTACAAAAGTTTTTAGGAGAACGGTAGTTTGCTGCCCTCTATTGACGTAGCCCGCTCCAAAAGTCTAACATTATTCTGTGTTGATTTTTTCGATTTCTCCCTTTTTAAATCTTATTTTATTTCAGGTTAAACCTTTGAGAAAGAAACCTGCCCTCCACTCTTAACTTTGAGCATTTTATAGGCAGTGTTGGAGTCATGTCCTCAAATCCGAGTACCGGTACAGAGGACTAAAACACTTTTTACAGGCCTATATTTCGGGCTGCTACATGTAGTCTATTTTTTGCAGAACCACAAGCGATCTTTTCCTTCCAATCTATTATTTCGGTGTCACTTATTTATTTTTATATTCAGATTCATTTTTTTACATTGCAAAACTGCGCACACCGGGCATTGCATCGGCAGAGAATGGAGTCGACTTATCTTGGAGTCGAGTTGTCTTTCGGGCGACTTGTCTCGAATGGAGTAGTCCCGCGGTTGACTTGGTTTGACATTCCTGTGTACCATGCATGCATCATTGACTAAGCTACACTCCTATAAGTCTTACAGGCCTCGAATTTGGGAATTTTTAGGGCACAGCCACTTTGGCCTCCTAGATTTTTGAAAAATCTGGGCACCAAGGCCAGTAGTAAAGGGCACCACGGCCAAAAGTCAAAAAGGCATGTAAGGGCAATGGAGCCATGTTAAAGGTAGTATCATACATTGGTTTTTGTCAGAGAAATACAGATTTATGGGCAAAAATATCAAGGACGATACAGTTGAGTCGTCTGTGAAAATGTCAGTCCAATACGGCGCCCATTTTTTGAGAAAACAGTGAAAAATTGCCACAGTATTTCTTAAGTCTTTTCTCTTTTATTTTTGATCTATTAAAAGATCAAAAAGATTTTCAGTCATTGTTTTACTAATTTCTGGATAAATATACCATTTCAGGCGGAACAAAAATTAACGGTATGTTTCTACCATCACCATCTTCATACCCTGTAAGTCATAGGTAAATCTGTCAACATTTCTGTTTTGGTGTCTTAGTATGATACTACCTTTAAACCATGGTCAAACAAATGTAATTTGCGAAATTTTGTAAGAATCATGAGATTGTAAAAAAATTGTAATTTTTTTTCACCGAGGTGAATGCACTTTTTGTCCGTTCGTAAAAATGCCACACTTGTACTGATGCCCACAGAGTAAAAATTAATTCTGCTACATGCATTTCACTCCGCGAGAGACTGTGTGCTAGTCTAAACACGGTGCCCGAACTCCACAATGCGGTTTATAATAACACTACCGTAGGGCACCATGCTCTCAATTCACGATGTGTTAAACACTGCACGAGGTAGGTTATCGCTATTCACTTGATCTTTTATTGATGTTTTGTTGATGTTTTTGCTCGGACTCAGTGAGAATTTTCTGCACTTGCGGCCCAGGGCATTTGGACATCGGCCAGTGGTGGCCGTAAGAAATATCTGTTTTTGAGGGAACTACGGCCAGGGCAGTGGGCAATAGAACCAGTGGCCGTCGTGGCTCATTGGCCACAATAATGACCTGAAAATGATAAAATGCTTGCCGTTAGGAGGGCCTGCCGCATTTTGATCCTAGCAGTAGCAGGATCTTTACCGAAATAGGAGGGCCTGACTTTGATAAAGATCCTGCTAGGATCAAAATGCATCAGGCCCTCCTAACTCAAAGCAAAAGTCTTTGCCATTACAGAAACTCACCTCTTTCCTTCTCTCGGCATACTCTTCTTGTTCCTTCTTCTTGGCCTTCTCGTAATCTTTCGACTTTGCTAAGAGGACCGTCTCGGCTTCTGCAGGGGCGCCCCTCTGGAGGATTTTCGCCATGACGTCCGCCCATCCCGCTCCGGGCACCCTGGCGACATCTTCACCGTCATCTCCACTATTATCATCATCTACAGGCTCGGAGTCCTTTATCTTGACGTCACTACCTGGTTTGTCGGATGATGCTGGTGGAGGTTTTTGTTTTGCTACCTTCTGCTTTTTCCTGGTTGGGGTCTTTCTCGTCTTTGTTGGGGCTTTCCCTGGATACAAAAAAAACGGCAAAAAATGAACCAAAACTGTATCTAGATTGTAATTTTCAAATCACTATTTACATCACTATTTCCATGTTTCCCTTTTAATTTTGATAATCTTTTTTTGTAGCCTTTTAATTGTTTTTAACATTTTTAGAATTGTTGGAATTGCAATGATGTATGTAACTAAATTTCTCTCCATTTTTTAAAATGTAATTTTATCCAATTGTTTTGAGAATGTTTAACAATGTGAAGCGCCTCTTAAGAATGTATTTATTTATTATTATCATTATTATTATTATTATTACAATAATGTACAGGTACGGAAAAATTTGGGGTTTTTTTGCCTATGAGTAGGCCTAGGATATGTGTGTCCATAAACACTTCATGAAATTAACAATAAATTCGATGTAATTTTGGCAATTAACAGGACCTACTACCCAAAATACCCATGAAATTCTACTATGGTGAAGAATGTACACGTTGAAACTTGTCAAAAATAAAATATGCTTTAAAAATTGGGAAGGATTTGAATTTTAAGTTTAATACCTGTGCTACAAACCCTAACCTATCTCTAAAATCTAAGTTAACTTTTTTCCAAACTAAATTGTGATCAGGCCTAGTCTAAGTCTAGGTGTAGGTCTAGGCCAACTCATCGCCGGATTTTGCATTATTTAGGCTAGTATTGGAATGTACATTATCCTAAATGGGACCCTGGAAAGACATTCCCATAGGGTCGTGCACTAAACTTTACTTACCTATTTCTAAACATCCTCCAAACCAATGAACTTGAAATTGACACATATGTTTTTGTTGAGAGCATTTTCTATTTTATATAAAAATTTGGATAGTAAAACTGAAAATGTGTTCATAAAAGGTACCTAAAGCATTAGGGAGACTGTTCAGTGTCTCACTAAGGTCGAATTTATAGCAAACCTTGTCCGATCCAGGTATTATATACTACATAATTAGCATGTATGCCTAGACTAGTACGAGTAGTACAAAGAAAACTACAATACATCATACATGTACAGTGCTGGCGAAGTAATATCTTACCTAGCATTTAAGTCCTAATTGCCAACATGGCCGTCTTGATCACCGTAAAAATCGTGAACGTAAAAAAAGAATAGCACGCTCTCATTACCGACTACCGACTAGCGACTAACGTTTACCTAATTACATTACAGTTGACAAGGTCAACTTAGTGAGTTACAGTTACACACGTATTCATTGAAGAACTACGGAATTAGGGAATCACGGAATTACCGAAAAGCTATCAGAGTAATTACACAAATAGGGATGTTGAACGCCATCTTTCAACCTGCGCAAAAAATCTTTAACAGTTTGTCCGAAGTGACTTGTTTTTAAAGAAAACCTGTGAGGCTGTGTCCAACGTTTTTAACCTACACTGTAGGCCTAAATGAAGTGAATGTAGCTACGTGCCGTAGTTAAAAAAAATCCCAAATGAATGTGAAATTAAAAATTACGCATGGCCCAGTTTAAAACTTGGGCAATTGTAAAGTTCGGGACCCTCCGTCCTGTGTTTATATCACACACCGGAACGACCGTGAATATGTTCCATTGTGTATGCAAACGCTAAAACTTGTGCAGGCGTCAAAATTGCACTCAACAGGCCTACCCCACCACTAAGTTGAAAGCCCTGTGCATAGACATATGAGCAGTCAATAACGACGTTAATTGTACACAGGTTCAATGAGGGAGAGGTGAGTGGCGGGGTATTCTGCAATTGAGCCTAGCTAGCGTTTACATTACAGAGTCATTGAGTTAACTTAACTTAAGTTAAGTTACACTACAGTTGAATTAACTTACACTCACAGAGTATAAAATAGGGAGCCTAAAATAGAAAAGGTGTTACCTCAGTTTGTTTAGTACACTCAGGTTAGCTGGTACCAAGACCCAGTCATATTTAGGTAGGCCCTAACTTAGTTTACTGTAGAAGCTGGGTACCAGCTACCCTGAGTGTACTAAACTGAGGTAACCCCATAGAAAAGCACTTTATTGACGGTAAGGGTTTACAAGCAGGTCCGATACCTATAAAGGGAATAAAAACAAGTTAAACAACTTAATAGGGAAAGAATTCCACTGATGACCATTACGGAAAAAGGATTATACCCTTCAAGAGTTAACTTATTGGATACAAATTATGGCGATTGTGGGTTGACGGGATCCCAAAACACATTGATTTTTTTGGCTCTGAACTAACTTCTACTCCTCAAAAATGATACTTTTGACTTTCAGCAAATGTTCCTGGGTCCTTAAAAGCCTAGATTGAAGAAATTTGTTAAACATTTCAGGGTTAAAATTTAATTTTCTTACGCGCTTCTTGTAAACTTTAAAACAGGCCGTCTGATCGCGTGAGGCCATTTTGTCTGGTCTGGTTAGTCTAGTGCCCAGACCCAACATATCAAGAGTCCTAAAAATGTCAGAGTGGAAACCAGACTATTCTCGTGTGCGGCCGTCCGTGCATGCAGCGGTGAAATGTTACAATCTTGCAGGTTACGTTTTTACCCCATAATTTCCCTCAAAAATCAAAGCCCTGCCCTCTTTCCAAAAAATTTACCTTGGTTATATAGAGGAGAAGACCAACAAAGTATATGTAGGTAAGTTACTTTTCAAAAAGAAGTTTCCTTTCCTTTATAGTTTTAGGACCCGTAAAGCTACAATCCCCCAAATTATGATGAACTTCAATCTCAGGTGTGGAAAACTTGGGTAGCATATCTGAAAAGTGAGTTTTACAGGGTTTTTTTACCTATAAATTGCACACTTCCAATACAGCGGTGCCATTTTGCTCAAAACGCCCTCTTTTGGTTCCATAGAGTTGTGCACAAATAATGGTCATCAGTGGAATTCTTTCCGAAGAATTTTGTGCAACATTTCAGAGTAAAAATACAATTTTCTTACCTGTTTGTTATGTTGCAAACTTCAAAACAGACAGACAAAACAGTTTTATTCCCTTTATAGGTATCGGACCTGCTTGTACACCTTTACCTTATAATTGACTAACTAGAGTTTAAAATGTGTATAAGCTTTCGTAGCAACAACTACTTCACCATACAGAAGCAATGAAGTAGCATCATCAGGCCACATTCACAGTACACAGTGCAGTACACATGAATATCAAAGTCGAAAGTCAAAGTGACAATTTAGCACTTACTTTTCTTCGTTTGTTCTTCGTCACTTTCCACGTCTGCGTCACTGCCTGAGTCGTACGACACCTTGACAAATGGCTTCCATCTTTTCAGGTTCTTAATTTGCTTCTTGTTGGCGTCTGCAGAGACAAACGACACCACACTATCTCCAGCAGTCGAAACGCCATGTGCTCCAGTGACGGCCGCCATGTTTGTTTGTGCTGCAACTCGTGGCATGGGGTATTTTTGAACGTGTAGTTCATGTTAATTTAAAGGGGCACCACATTACATTGTACGGGCTCGCGCGCGCCAAGACATTCCTACTACAGTAGATGGTAGCATACCCAAACAGAAATCTCCATAGATTTGCATATAACTTACAGGGTATAAAGATGGTGATGGTAGAAACATACCGTTAAAATTGTTCTGCCTGAAACGCTGTTTTATCCAGGATAGAAAGAGTCAAACTAGAGACCAAAATTATTTTTGATCTTTTAAATGTAAAAAATATCAGAGGAAAGACTGTGCCTGTGTTTTTTTTAATGTTTTCTCAAAAAGTGGGCACCGTATGGGACTGAAATTTTCACAGATGAATGTTACTGTATCTTTCTTGATATTTTTACCCATGAATCTGTATTTCTTTGACAAAAACCAATGAATGATATTACCTTTAATTGAGGAAATGGGCGGATCCAGGGGGCGTGGTGGGCATTTTTTAACCATTACCATGAATTTTGAATGATGTTTCACGATAACTTTTCTATAGTTAAGCAATGTCGGCAGTTCAATGCAGCCATACGGCACCGTACACTTTCAAGTTCCGTTGCATGCGTATTGATTACTCTGTCATTGAATTCCTTTCAATATTATTTCCCTTAAAGGTAATATCATACTTTGGTTTTTGTCAAAGAAATACAGATTCATGGGAAAAAATATCAAAGAAGATACAGTCACAGTCTTCTGTGAAAATGTCAGTCCCATATACGATGCCCACTTTTTGAGAAAACAGTGAAAAACGGCCGCAGTATTTCTTAAGTCTTTTCTTTTTCATTGAGATCTTTAAAAAGATCAAAAAGATTTTCGGTCGTTCTTTTACTAATTTCTGGATAAATACACCATTTCAGGCGGAACAAATTTAACAGTATATTTCTATAATCACCAAAATGTATATATTTTCAAGGTAGTATCGTACTTCGGCAGATTTACCCATAACTTACAGGGTATATAAATAGTGATATGGTAGAGACATATCGCGTAAATTGTTCTGCCTGAAATGCTGTATTTATCCAGAAAAAAGTGAATCAAATGACCAAAAACGATTTGATCTTTTAAAGATAAAAAAATAACAATGAAAAGACTTAAGAAATTCTGTGGGCGTTTTTCACTGTTTTCTAAAAAGGTGGCCACCGCATGGGACTGAAAATTTCAGAAATGACTGTTACTGTATCTTCCTTGATATTTTTGCAAGTGAATCTCAGTGAATTTCTTTGACAAAATACCAAAATATGATATTACCTTTAAGACAATCATTCTATGAATAACTTTGCTTTCACATTTCAATTGAGTTTTACCGATTCAAAATTGAAAACGAGCTAATCCGACCATGGTGAAATGTACATTATTCTCAAAGTACAATTACTTAAAAATTGAGCAAGGACATTTAGAAATTAACTTCAAAGACATTTTTGTTTCAAATACTTGAAATCCACAATCTTCAGATGGAATTTATTGTTATAAACAATTTAAACACACACCATTATTATAGGTTCACTGCTTCATTTTGTTCTCTCATTACGGAAGACATACTTCAGTTATTTGCTTTTGTTTACAAAGAGGCAATTTACGTTTCTGATTGTCTGGAAAAATTAAATGAAAAACTCGTGGAACACTACGGACATTTACGAAACGGAGGCTTAGGCTCAGGCTCCAGCTCTGACATCCATATGCTGAAAATATAGGTTGTGGCATTTCAATGAAGCTGAAGCTCTGTTTTCCTTTCAAACCAGAGAATCTACTTCCGAACCGCAGCCAAAATAAAAGCCTCTAGTTTGATATTTTAGAACGGATTCACGAAATGGAGTCAGAGCCTAAAACGGAGCCTGAGCCTCCGTTTCGTATATTTTACTTCCATTTACATAATTTACAATCTCGCCAAAAAGTTTTTCAGGAGCTTGATACCAAATTACTAATTCAATATTTTCCAAAATGTTTCACACATGCTCAAATACATATACAAATATACAAACGTACTTGGAAAAAATGCAGCTTTTATATTGAATAAACAAAAAGACATTTTCGCACTACATCAAAACTTATGCCATCTATGTTTAGTTTACAAAATTTGAATCATTTGAATTTTTTGACATGATTGTTGGCCCTTACGAATAACCTACATAATGTACCAGTGCTCTACCATACATTATGCCATATTTCCACAAATTTTGTCATTTTAAAGGTAATATCATACTTTGGTTTTTGTCAAAGAAATACAGATTCATGGGCAAAAACATCAAGGAAGATACAGTAACAGTAATCTGTAAAATTTCAGTCCCATACGGTTCCACTTTTTGAGAAAACAGTGAAAAACGACCACAGTATTTCTTAAGTCTTTTCTATTTGATGTTTCTACCATCACCATCTTTATACCCTGTACTAAAGTTATAGGTAAATCTGTGAAGATTTCTGTTTCGGTTTGATACCAAAGTATGATACTACCTATAAATAGTCAACTATGTATTAAAATAATACAGGTGAATTTGAACAAGAAAACTATAAAACAATGAAATAAATGCCACATTTATACATCTGCTATAAACATTTATTTAAACAGAATTTGAAAGACTAGTACTTCCATTGACTTTACACAAAATGCTTTAACTTTCCCCCGCTGACAAACAGTGACGAGTCAAGCTTGCCAAAAACTTCAGGCACTTTTCAAGCACATTTCACAAAACACAAAGATTGATCTAAAAGTATGAATCAATCTTAATTGCTAAGCAAAGTGTGATGTCACAATAGACAAATGACTATGGTGATATTGACAACTCATCTGACAATTAAGATTAACCTTAAGATTAAGCTTAAGATTGATCTTAAGGTTAAGATTAAGATTAACCTTAAGATTAATCTTAAGATCTTAATCTAAATCTTAAGATTAAGGTTAAGATTAATTTTAAGATTAAGATTAATCTTAATCTTAAGATTAATCTTTAGATTAAGATTAATCTTTGTGAAATTAAGTCCCAACACGATGTCTCCCTAAGGTATCAGCTACCTTAAATTAAAGACACATTTTTGCCGTCCATATTTTGATAGAAGACAGAGAATGCTCTCAATATGATTATATGTCAATTTCAAGTTCATTGGTTTGGAGGATGTTTAGAAATAGGTAAGTAAAGTTTGTGCACGACCCTATGGGGGAAGTCTCCCTAAGGTCCCATGCTCGGTTATGGTTATTATTACTATTATTATTATTTTAATATTATCCCAGAAAAGTTCCATGAGTTGCTCTAAACCTGAAAAAAATCCTAACGTAATGTATTCAACAAATAAAATAGTTATCTTAACTCCGAACCAGCTAAAAAAGAATCACGTATAATATAGAAAACCATGATTTTGTACAACTGTTTGACGAGTGGGTTAGGGTTTGACTGTTTTATCCGTCGTTGGGTCAGGAACTTCAGATGGATGTAGAAGACCATTTTCATCAACTGTGTCGAGTAGTGAGCAGATTATCGGAGAGTCAACCTGGTTAATAAATACGGCAAAGAAGAAAATAATTCAAGAAAGATTTGAGGCTTTGCATGGTGACAATTTGTATGTGGATCGGTTTGCGGAAACACCATGTAAGAATCGTTCGTACTTTCGCACAAGTGCGCAATTGAAGTTTAGAATAGAAGTTTCTATTTCGTTCGCACTTCTCGTAAGGTCTCAACGTTTCGACTAGCCTGCTCTAGTCATCATCAGGAGACCTGATGATGACTAGAGCAGTCTGATGACCTGATGATGACGTTGAGACCTTACGAGAAGTGCGAACGAAATAGAATTGCGAAAGTACAAACAATTCTTACATGGTGTTTCTGCAAACTGATCCACATAAAAAAAATATCACAAGTGACATATCAAAGTAACTTCATACTTTGGTTTTTGCCAAAGAAATACAGATTCATGGGCAAAAATATCAAGGAAGATACAGTCACAGTCATCTGTGAAAATTTCAGTCCCACACAGTGCCCACTGTTTGAGAAAACATGGAAAACACTCCATCTATTTTCGAATCTATTTTCATTTTGAAATATTAATGATTTTTTTTCATGTGCACTCAACAAGCACTGAGTATGCAGTGCTCATCCACGTCGGTGAAGGGCAAGCCCAATTTGCATACAAATCTATTTTCTTCAAAATTGTTTAAAATACAGCATTTCAGGCATAAACATTTTAACGGTATGTTTCTACCATCACCATCTTTATAACCTGTTAGTTATAGGTAAATCTATGCAGATTTCTGTTTCGGTACCTTTAAAAAGTAAACGTGAACCGAAAAAAAAAGCTTCTTTATGTAAATAAATGAATGGCTTCTGACTGCCTAACGAACAGAGATAATTAACTATTGGGGACACCACCAACGTAGGGCTGGAAGGCTCAGTTGGTAAGAGCGCCTGTACGGTATTCAGGAGGTTGCCGGTTCAAATCCCGCTCCAGTCAATATTTCTTTGTTCACTTTTCAATGACTTTAATATTCAGTCAGTTTCCCTTGTGGTTATTTGATGATTATATAAATAATGATAATTGATGAATAAATCTTGTACTACTTACCCCGAGTATATATTCGCAGTTTCTTGGTTCAGCTAAGTAGATAGTCACCGCAGTGGGCTGCATATCTTCCTTACATTTTAATTTCACCTGAGCAATCCGTGGTTTCCCTGTCAGATCACATATATCTCCACTGCCGTAAAAATGGGTCACACTCCTAGAAAAAATAATTAGAAAAGTATTAAATATAATTTCATACTTTGGTTTTTGTCAAAGAAATAAAGATTCATGGGCAAAAATATCAGGAAAGATACAGTAACTGTCATCTTCAGTCCCATATGGTGCCCAATTTTTGAGAAAACAGTGAAAAACAGCCACAGTATTTCTTAAGTCTTTTCTCTTTTATTTTTGATCTTTAAAAGATCAAAAACAAATCACTGGTTTTACTCTTTTCTGGATAAATACAGTATTTCAGGCAGAAAAAGTTTAACGGTGTGTAATTCTACCATCACCATCTTTACACAATGTAAGTTATAGGTAAATCTGCGTGAAGATTTCTGTTTCGGTATGCTACCAAACTATGATACTGCCTTTAAATAAGACTTGAAGCTACAAGTATGCATGGTGGAAGTAGTACAAGAAGGTAGGTTTGCGGTGACACCATGTTATCTCTTCTGTGAGATAACCAGTGGTATTATCTCCATGTTCCGAACAGTGTGCTCTGTTTGTCCTCAGGAGAGTGACTGAGGACGAACAGAGCACACGTCGAGAGATAATACCAACGGTTCTTCTCAGAACCACACACTCTCACAGAAGAGGTTACATGGTGTCACTGCACTGGGGCTGGGGCTGTGGCTGCGGCTGAGGACTGTGGCTGGTGCTGGGACTGTGGCTGGGGCTGGGGCTTTGGCTGGTGCTGGGTCTGTGGCTTGGGCTGTGGCTGGGGTTGGGGCTGGGGCCGGGGCTGGGGCTGGGGCTGGGGCTGGGGCTGGGGCTGGGGCTGGGGCTTGGGCTGGGGCTGGGGCCGGGGCTGGGGCTGGGGCTGGGGCTGGGGCTGGGCCAATATTTATGGAACTTACGTTGGTCCAACAGCTTTGTTATTCTCTTTCCACCATTTAATGTGTGCCTGTTTATTCCAAGTACCAAGAAGGATGACAGTGTTTCCTTCTTTTTTTTTATCCTGAACATGGCAGAGTGGAAAAAAAGGAAATGTTTTGTCATAAATAGGAAAGAATCACAAAAGACTATGATAAATAGAAGACAATTATTCAATTTGAATCGAAATCATTTATTATATGGATGAAAACAATTGTGTTCCGTTAGAAAATGCTGTGGCGACATCTGATAAAACCACAGATGCATTCACAGCTGGGGCCAATTTCATAGAGCTGCTTAGCACAATAAATTGCTTAGCACAAAAATAGCTTGCCCAATAAAACAAACTATCATTGAAAATTCCATTTGATATTCATAGTCAGCAAACAACAGCCAAAGAACAATCACAAGCGATACACAACACATGAAAATAAGACAGAAATTTCATAGTTAGCAAATATTTGTGCTAAGCAGTTTTTCAATGAAAGGTCCAGAATGTACGAGTTACCCATTACTCACCACATGATACTGCTGTGCATATTTCCCATAGCAAAATTCATATTTCCACCATCCCTGGCCCTAGACAAAGAAAGAAAGGAACAAAAATAAAGAATCATCAAATGACCACAAGGGAAACTGACTGGTTAATTTTTAAATAATTGAAAATTGAACAAAGAAAAATTGACTGGAGTTGGATTCGAACCAGCGACCTCCGGAATATCATACCGGCACTTTTAGCAACTGAGCTATCCAGCCCTATGTTGGGGGTCCCTAATAGTCAATTATCTTTGTTCATTTGGCAGTCAGAAGCCATGAAACCACTCACATACAACTGGGGTGTTTACGTGCAATGAAAGAAGCCTGTGTACCAGATACTATTCAGATTTAAAATTAATATCATACTTTAAATTTTTGTCAAAAAAATGCAGATTCATGGGCAAAAATATCAAGGAAGATACAGTCATGAGTCATCTGTGAAAAGTTCAGTCCCATACGGTGCCCACTTTTGATCAAACAGTGAAAAATTCCTACAGTATTTCTTAAGTCTGTTCAACCATTATTTCTGATCTTTAAAAGATCAAAATTGTTTTTGTTCATTGGTTTGACTCTTTTCTGGATAAATACAGCATTTCAGACAGAAAAACTTTAACGGTATGTTTCTACCATCACCATTTTTATACCCTGTAATTTATAGGTAAATCTGTGGAGATTTCTGTTTCTGTATGCTACCAAAGTATGAAACTACCTTTAAAGGCAGCGTACAGGATTTGCAATGCCTCCAAAAAAAAATATTGAGTTTCAGACAGAAAATGGACTCAACAGTTCGTAAACAGTGCAAACAGTCACCATGGGAAATGTTGGTTCATCAGATGCTGGGTTTTTCAAGGAAATCAAGATTAAGTGTCTTTTCCAAAGATTTTGAAAGCGTGGTGTAACCGTAAAGTATTTGGAGGGGGAGGGGCAAGATTATTTCGGCCGTATTTCTGCTATCCAGATGAACAAAGCATAAAAAGGTACATGAAACAACGTCTGTAAGGAAGTTTAAGACCTTCACTTCTGTTTAAAGGTTACCTGAAATAGGGATGAAAGTGCTTTCAGATTATTGCTTATTGCATAATTAATGACTATATAAATTCTAATTTTTATGTAAGTGCTCCATTTTGGTCCCAAAGTTAAAAAATAAGTACATGTATGACCCGCCCCCAAAAAACCACCCTTAAAACTGATCCACGCAACAATGCTTGTGACGTCATCTGCAGAACAAGTAGGCTCGCACCGCAGTAGCTCTTGCTGGGTCGTGCACATTGTATGTAGGATTTTGCTCTTCGATTTGAACAAAAACGCGGGGTCGGTAGTTTTGCGACTGGTATACTGTGTGGCATTCTGCCGGTGACGTAGCAAGGTTTTTCGTCGCGAAAAGTCGGGTGCTAAATTATCGGTGTAAAATACCTCTTTTTCACGTACATTATTTTTTTTAGCACAAACAATGATATACATATTGAGTTTTATGACAATACAGATGTATTCAACTTCATATAAGTTTTTATTTCAGGTACCCTTTAAATACCAAATTCAGCCAAAACGCACATCTTTGCAAATCCTATATGCTCCCTTTAACTCACAAATGGCTTATTAACAGAGGGGCATCTGAGGGTAATAGTAGCACCACTCACCCCATGTAGACAGTAGTCACCATTCAGAAAGTCTTTGAGTATCTGTTTATCGATGATCACGGGATGGGGCAACCTCTGCTTGGCTGCGGCCTCAGTGGACTTCACCTGAGTTCCTGGGGATATGGACTCTTTCGTTGGACTCTCCGTCTTTATAAAAACAAAGGTCACAATGGTATAATAGGAAATATACTGTACGTGTTTATGATATGTTCCATCATTCTGAGGAATAAGTTGCTGAAGCTAAAATGAGAACACACAATTTTTAACAGGGTTGATTAATGCCACTGTTATTACTAGTAGCAATGTACGGTCATTTATAATTGGGACCATTAAAAAACGATGCAGGTGAGTGATGTCTGTGCGACTCTGAAAAACCCTGGATGATGTCACAGCGTTTCTGTATCGCACGTCAAATGGTAAGTTCACTCATGGATTTCCCTTGACAAATTAAGGAAAAAATCATACTCTCATGAATTCCCAAACTTAACAAATTTCAGGTAGATAATGTTGACAGTGTCATAAAAAGAAGAATTGAAAAGATATGATGGGGAACGGAAACACTAAAAGTGTTTACAAATAAAATAGTAGATGATATAATATGCGATCTCTTTCTGTGTTCAGTGTGAGATAAATATTTTTTTTTCTCATGTCAAGTAATTTAAGGATTATAGTTCTAACAAATAAAGCGATATTTGTTGAGTGTTGAACATCCTCTTTAAGGAAAGTCAAGTGACCACTAGCAATTAGAGGACTAGTTCAATACCTTCAGTGTTGTGTATTGTCCCATAGTACTAATGCTTTTATACAGCTCTTCATAACCTGTTGGTTTAGCAGGTGCTCCATTCATAGCGTGGCAGTTGATGGCACTGATGAGTGGTTCTCTGTACCTGGGTTATAACAAAGACAAACCGATCCATTGATGACAATGATACCTACATAGCCCTGTTCGCACTGGATAAACATTTAGGGTAATTTAACCGAGACGATGGGTAACATTCCAACGGTTAATATTCCCACAGTCCGCACTTGGATTTATTGACGCGGTTAGAATGACCGAGACGATGGGTAAACTAACTGAGCTGGCAGAACTTGCCTCGAAGTTCACGCACTCCATTAATTTTTCACTTCTTTTGGATACTTGTTGAAGTACATTTAAGGTACAATTTTTCCGTGAACGTTGGTCATGTGCAATGATTATATTGACAACACACAACACTCAATAGACGCCTGGTTCGACACGCATGTAATCTAGGCCTGTGACATAAGCTGTGGTCATTGGACCAGATGATGGGAGAACATGTAATTGACTGGTGTGAACTTACCTATTTCTAAACATCCTCCAAACCAATGAACTTGAAATTGACATATGTTCATATTGAGAGCATTCTCTGTCTTCTATTAAAGGACAGTCAGTAAAAATATGTCTTTAAAAGGTAGGTGGTACCTTAGGGAGACATCGAAATGTCTCCCTAATTCCCAAATGTCTCCCAAATGTTCACTTTCATACACTAACATATCTCCCTAATACCCTTTTTGTAATTATGGATTTTTTTTCTAACTGGCATGTATTGCAAAATTGGTATAGTTTCGCTTTTTTTCCTATAGAAACCTAGGGGGAGAAAGATTGTACACACTATACCCCCACCTTAAAGCGGGA
Organism: Astropecten irregularis; assembly: GCA_963971285.1. Taxonomy (NCBI): domain Eukaryota; kingdom Metazoa; phylum Echinodermata; class Asteroidea; order Paxillosida; family Astropectinidae; genus Astropecten; species Astropecten irregularis. The sequence continues at coordinate 35,049,639 of OZ020245.1, read as the reverse complement.
GGGGGGGGGGGGGGGTATTACCCCATCCCCCACTATCTACGCCCATGCGATACCAATTTTAAAAAAAATTATGAAAAGAAATTGTATGTTTGCAGCTATTTGATTTTTAGTCTATTGCATTCAATATCTCCTAGGCCATGTTCTGATGAAATTTCATTGCAATCCATTCATGCATCACCGAGCAATTGCTGATTGTCTGGAAAAGTCAATTTTCCTGCCGTTACAATAATGAGTGACAATGGTGGTCATCTTACATTCTGAGTTGTGATCTGTAAATCTCCCCTCAATGTGGCCGCACACATTCACAACACACAGATCACTATACTAAGATGTCCACAACTGTCACTCATTTGTAATGGTAGCAAAATGGACTTTTCCAGACAATCAGTAATTGCTCGGTGATACATTAATGGATTGCATTGAAATTTGCTCAGAATTATCCAGTGAGATAGTGAATGCAAAAGACTAAAAATCAAATAGCTGAAAACATAGAAAATGGGTACCTTTTTTGGGGCACACTGTATGTTAAATATACAGCGTGTCCCCCCAAAAACGCAACAAGATTGAGCTATATGATACAGCCATGTCTTGGCTATCACCATGTAGAATTTAAGGAAAATCGGGCTGAAATTGGCGAAAATATGACCACTTGAAAGAGTACTCTTTGTATATTGAAAGAGGTTGGGTGATTCAGTCTCTCTTTTTTTTGTCTCTCAATTTCAATCCAAATTTGCTCAAATTCTACACAGTTTAATTTTCATAAAATAGTTCCTGACACAAAGTGTTGCTGTTTTTTGGGGACACCCTGTATACATCATCATCTTACTTGTATAATGGATGAACACACAGAGTTGAAGTGAGTATAACTGCCTCATATTCACAGGTGCTTGTCTCTTTAATAGTCATCATCTCGTTCCGTCCCGTTGGCTCACATATATACCTGACCCTCGTCATTCTTGGTGTATCACCGCGGAGATCACACGGTGTGCCGTCATCCATGATAACTTCATAGTACGGCATCTCCTTCCCGTCAATTAGTATGGTAGGTATCTGTAGGTATCAAGAATACAAACTTTACAATTTATCTGGTATCCAGGGGTGCGTTCCGCTTGCACGAACATACGCGAACATGTTCGCGCCGTTTGCGTTACGCTTGGATTTTGAAGTGGAACGCACACGCAACAAATGGCGAACATGTGTTGCGTACTGCGTCCATCTTTCATTCAATGTAGATAGCCAACTTCAGCAAACACCTCCTCTACACCGTTAGCTACGTTAGGCGAACGTTGTGTACGTGTTTGGCGAACAGCGCGTTCCGGTTTGAAAACGGTGGCACACATTGTGCGCCGTGCGCTTAGTTAGCTGGAGTGGAACGCACCCCTGGTATCTGTTACATAGATATCAACGATATGAACCAAGATTATGAACTTCACAATTTAATTATGATAAACGGTTAATTCGGCAATTTCATCAACAGGAGCCAATTTTAAGGAGCTGTTAAAGGTAATATCATACTTTGGTTTTTGTCAAAGAAATGCAGATTCATGAGCAAAAATATCAAGGAAGATACAGTAACAGTTATCTGAGAAAATTTCAGTCCCATACGGTGACCACTTTTTGAGAAAACAATGAAAAACGCCCACAGTATTTTAAAATCATTTCACCGTTATTATTCATCTTTAAATGTTAAAAATTGTTTTTGGTCATTGGCTTTACTCTTTTCTGGATGATATGGGAACCTTTTGTTCAAAAGAAACGGCTCCCATATCTGACGTCACAAAATCACACAGATTTGTCTGCTGCCCCCATTGACAAAATTCAGATATTCTGAATTTTGGGGAGCTTGCAGGCTGAGAGAAAAATCATCAAAAAAGACTCCCTTTCTGTATTCAGTGTGAGATAAATATTTTTTTCATAAAATAGGCTCCATAAAATGCAATCAATATGAAACACTTACCTTGAAATCATCAAACGTCCCATGTAGTGAGCCCTGCGTCTGTAACTGGTACTCCTCACCGCCCGGTGACTTCATGTTCTTACCCAGGTAGAACTCCAGAAGTTTTGTTTCCTTGACACAAAAATAGTGGGGAAAAAAAATAAATACCAACAAATTTATTCAGATGTTTTGACCAGAAAACAGTTTCCAATCCTTGGCACAAAAATGGCAATACACTCATTCAGTAGGCCACAAAGATGTTTATATTTGGACGTTGTGCCTCTCTTCTCAGAAATTCTTGTTTGACAAACCTAGCAAATGACACTGTGCTGCTTTATACTCCATTTGATACTTAACTCCAGATGATCATTGTATACCGGTAATTTATCGGAAATCGGCAACATAAATCAACTGTGAAAATGTAAAAAAAATGAAATTTGCACTTAATGGTCGAGTACTCCAAAAATTTGAGTACATGGAATTCAGTACGGGCCAAGTACATTTATTTTAAAGTACTTTTTTTTCGAGTACAGGCCAAGTACATTTTATTTTTGAGTACGTTTTATCGAGTACGGGCCGAGTATTTGTATGTACGAGTACGAGTACGAGTTACGAGTTACGAGTACGCCAACACTGGCCAAGATATGAATGAATTGACCAACCTTTCCGGCCTCTTTCTCTTCATGGTATTGCCGGATGTGTTTCCCGTGGCACAACTCAAAATTCCAGTACGTTTCAATCTGTAGGACAAATTATAACAACATTAACAGAAGTTTAGGCAATGGCCACCATGTGTGACAGGTCAAGCACATACAAAAAGAAGTTGACCGGGATTGGTGATGTTTTTCAAAAGAAACAAATGACACTCAAAAATTAAGTATTAGCATATGCACTCTCTCCTGCTTATTAGAAAAAAAAAATAATTATATTATATTATATTAATTAAAAACAGTGTCCTCTTTGAGTGATCCCCCATGTACCGTTCCCAGGTTGCAGTTTTGCTACACGTATCCTTGGGGTATGGCGGTGAGTGCATGGTTTCATGGCTTCTGACTGCCAAATGAACAAAGATAATTGACTATTGGGGTCACCACCAACGTAGGGCTGAATGGCTCAGTTGGTAGAGCGCCTGTACGGTATTCAGGAGGTCACTGGTTCCAATCCTGCTCCAGTCAAATTTCACTTTTCAATGACTATTATACAAAAAATGAAACAAATTGATCATTCCTAAGAGGAGTTATGTCTATTTTAATGAAGGCACCAATTTTGCAAGCTGTCCATGAATAACTGGACAAAACCAAATACCGTATGCATTTTAGCTGTGTACGGAGCTAAAAATGACTCTTTATATGTTCAGATGTTTAGATTCAGTTTAAGTTTTAATAATAATAATAATAATAATGGACACTTATAATGCGTCGGTATCCGCCAAGCATGACGCTAATGGCGCAAATTAATAATTATCCCTGGTCATCGGGCCATAATTTACATTCCTGAAACCATCTTAACTCCCTGGGGAGTATACAGCCCTGGCTGCCGTATTCAGCGCACAGAGGCTAATCAAACCACAAAGCCATCTCTACCCTCACAGGTATCCATTTACACCTGGGTGAAGAGGAGTAATATGACAAAGCGTCTTGCCCAAGGATGCAAGCACCACTAGTCCATGGCTGGATTCGAACCCACAATCCGTAGATTGACCACAAGACTTTGAGTTCAACACACCAGACCACTAGGCCACAGCACTCGATTTAACCATTGTCCCAGTTTTATTTAAGTCCAGTCCGAACGCGGCTTATGATGATGGTAAAAGGACTTTACCCTGATCGTGCAGATCTCTTTACTGAAGACTGACTGGATGAGATCAGTTGCTGACGCTCCTCTGTAATTAACCTCCTTCTGTTGTCTTTCACTGTCTGCATTAGGCAACACACACTGATATTTCTCATTGTCTCGTGTCGTCATAATGATATACTCGGCATTATTGGCAAGATCCTATCAAACAAAATCAGAGAACAAAGATTATTGACTATTTATTTGTAGGGACTATTTTTTTTCTTCGGTCGGAGCCCAAAATATGGGTCGGTCGGAAATGAGAACCACAGTAATAAAAAGGGCCACCCTTATGCTTACCTGGATATTTTCTCCAGCCCAATTGAGCTTGAACAGTGAGTTGCTGTTCAGGAAATCCGAGTGGGTAATTTGTAGAAGTAGTGACAGGCACAGAGCAACTAAGTTGGCCCTCCAACAGCAACCTGTTACTGTCCCTGTCATGGCTACCTGAGGACAAGACAAATAATAGCAAAATTTGGGGTTAAAATTCAACAAAATGGTAAAATAATTGGTAAAAAAAATGATTTAATCAAGTTATAACAGGGTATGATACATGTAAAAAATCCTGATAAAAAAACAAAATGACCACCCCCTCAATGAAAACTCTGATTAATTACTTGAGTGGTGTACAAGTTGGTCGCCGTACAAGTTAAAGGTAACGTAATATCATACTTTGGTTTTTGTCAAAGAAAAACGGCCACAGTATTTCTTAAGTCTTTGCTCTTTTATTTTGTGTCTTTTAAAAGAACAAAAGATTTTCGGTGGTTGTTTTACTAATTTCTGGATAAATACACCATTTCAGGCAGAAAAATGTTAACGGTAAGTTTCTACCACCACCATCTTCATACCCTGTAAGTTATACGTAAATCTGTGAACATTTCTGTTTTGGTATCTTACCAAAGTATGATACTACCTTTAAGCAGCATATGAGTTGACCAAACAGCGTACGAGTTGACCTGCTTCAGCTGTAACTTGTTTGACAATTTCTCTCAAATTTTAATACTTCAAAGTTCAAACAACTCTAACATCAAACTGAATGTTTAAATAAGAATCTTAAACATGATGATTCTAGACGAAGTAAATCATGTAAGGTAAAACCAAAACTAAAACTATGGTAGAAATAGAGGGGTTAGTGTGCTAATTTAGTCCAGAAGAATTATGGGGATTGTGATAAGACGGGATCTCCCAAACACATTGATTATTTTAGCTCTTAAGTAGCTTCTACTCCTCAAAAATGATACTTTTGACTTTCAGCAAAAGTTCCTGGGTCCTTGAAAGCCTAGATTGAAGAAATTTTTGCAACATTTCAGTTTAAAAATGCAGATTTCTTACGCACTTCTTGCAAACTTGAAAACAGCCCATCTGATCGTGTGAGGCCATTTTGTCTGGTCTGGCTAGTCTAGTGCCCTGACCCAACAGATCAAGAGTCCTCAAAATGTCAGACTATTCTCATCTGCAGCCATCCGTGCAGCCGTGAAATTGTTACATTTTCGTTACCGTTTTTACCCCATCATTTCCCTCAAAAATCAAAGCCCTGCCCTCTTTCCACAAAATTAACCTTGCTAATAATGTAGGAGAGGGTAAGGGTTCACTAACGGGTACGATACCTACAAAGGGAATAAAAACAACTTTTTGTAAAGAGACTTAGTAAATATACGTTTGTGGTGTCCTCTTCAATATTAAGGTTAAATTGTGGAAAGAGGGCAGGGCTTTGATTTTTGCGGGAAATTATGGGGTAAAAACAGTAACGAAGATGCGACTTTTCACGGACACACGGAGCGGCCGCAGACGATAATATGGTCTAGTTTCTGCTCTCATTGTGTGGACTTTTGATACGTTGGTTGTAGGTACCAGACTAAACTTGACTAGCCAGACCAGACAAAATGGCAGACGGGCCGTTTTCAAGTTCGCAACAAGCACGTAAGAAAATTGTATTTTTACTCCAGATGAAATGTTGCACAAGATTCTTCTATCTAGGGTTTTAAGGACTTGGGAACATTTGCTGAAAGTCAAAAAATCATTTTGGAACAGTACTAGAAGCTATTAAGTTGTTTTTATTCCCTTTATAGGTATCGGACCTACTTGTAAACCGTTACCAAGAAATGTACAAATTTGTACGTTTTTGGTACCATTCGAAAGATCGTGGCGAGGTCTATCGAAGTGTTAATGATTCGAGTGGGCGTCGCTGAGTATGTGCCCATGCGCGTCAGTTTCATTCATGAAAACTTAAATTTTTGGTCAGTGCGATGACATCACATAATGAGATGATCGTGACACCCTCTTACGGCTATTTCGTGCCAATTCGTGTAAGGGATTTTTCGATGTGCACCACGAACGTATATTTCAGAAAGTCTCTTTACAAAAAGTTGTTTTTATTCCCTTTACAGGTATCGTACCCTGGTAGTACACCGTTAGTCGTTACCTCATGCCTATTATAAGACCCAGACCGAACCTAGAGTACTAGTATCAGTAGTACTAGTAGGCCTACAATGAATAGTCAATTAGGCCTACTGAGTATTAACTATCAATTGTACTACTAAACACAATATAATATAGCCTGATGACGTGTCGTTAAACTTACATTACAAGACAAAATGACACGGATTCAATAGGGAAACCTTCTTAAAAAGTACCTAGGTTAGCCTCAAAATAACACTAAGCAAAACTACCAGCAAAACAGTACAGAAAAATGGTTCAAAATAAGGCAGAAAGGGATACTTACATGTACAATCTTACGCCGGTATTTAACAACACAATTCTTCAATGCGGACGTGTAGTGCAAGGACGCATGTTTATAATGCAGGGCGCCCTCATTAGGCGAAGAAAAATAATTGCATGGGGAAAAAAAGTGTCTCGCCGATGAAAATAATGTTTTCTAATTTTAGTATTTATTTTATTTCTCGGGAAGAACAAGTTACAAAGCACAAGAACAACAATTAACACTTTCAGCTCCAAAGGAAAACAAGAAAACCATTTTGACTTTTCAAAGGAAACTTTTATTTTACAAACCAGATCGCAAATATGTACACAAAAAAAGAACACAATAAACAAAATCAAAATCGAGTAAATTAGGAAAATATACAAATTAAAAGAATTGTACTTAGTGAGCTTATGTAGTAACATACTTTAATTAATAATTTAAAGGTAGTGTCATACTTTGGTAGCATACCGAAACAGTAATGTTCACAGATTTACCTATAACTTACAGGGTATAAAGATGATGGTGATACTAGAAACATACCGTTACAATTTTTTCTGCCTGAAATGCTGTATTTATCCAGAAAAGAGTAAAACTAGTGACCAAAATTATTTTTGATCTTTTAAAGATCAAAATGAAAGAGAAAAGACTTAAGAAATATAATGTAGCCGTTTCACTGTTTTCTCAAAAAGTGGGCACCGTATGGGACTGAAATTTTCACAGATGACTGTTACTGTATCTTCCTTGATATCTTTGCCCGTGAATCTGCATTTCTTTGACAAAAACCAAAGTATGATATTACCTTTATAACGATTAATATTTTATAATCCCCTCACAACCATAACATATTTCGTACGTTTTGTTTCTATTACAATTTCTTTTCTTGCCTATTGAAGTGTCGCAACTTGGTAATTTTTTGTTATTCAATGAAAGTCATGTCACCGTGATGTGTATTTCACAATATCGTATTTTATGGCCAGGCTAAAGTGGAAAATTGTAAGTCGGCTTAATATTTTGGAAAGTTACATGTATACTTTAATGTGTCGCAATTTGGTATTATGATCATGACGTTGCTTCGGTATTTTTTTGTTTTTCAATGGAAGTCAATGTGAATCATATTAATGTGGATTTCACAATCGTACTTATGGCCAGGGGCCAATTTCATAAAACTGTTAAGCACAAACATTTGCTGAGCATGAGATTTCTGTCTTAATAAAAACAGGGTTAACAACCAAATATCCACGTGTTGTGTATCACTTGTGATTGTTCTTTGGCTGTTGTTCGCTGACCATGAATATCAAATGAAATTTCCAATGATGGTTTGTTTTATTGGCCAAGACATTTTTGTGCTAAGAAAATGTTTGTGCTTAACAGTTTTGTGAAATTGGCCCCAGGCTAAAGTTGAAGGTTGTATAGGCCTCAGTCAATTAATTAATTTAGAATGCTAACTTCAAAGGTACTATCATACTTTGGTAGCATACCGAAACAGAAATCTAGACAGATTTACCTATAACTTACAGGGTATACAGACGGTGATGGTATAGAAACATACCATTCACGTTTTTCTGCTTAAAAAGAGTAAAACTAATGACCCGAGAAACAATTTTGATCTTCAAAAGATTTTTAAAAAAACAACGGTGGATGACTTTTTTAAAATACCGTGGGCGTTTTTCCACTGTTTTCTCAAAAAGTAGGCACCGTATGGGACTAAAATTTCCACAGATGACTGTTACTGTATCTTTCTTGATATATTTGCCCATGAATCCGCATTTCCTTGACAAAAACCAAAGTATGGTATGACGTTGCCGATGTTAATATTTTGCTCAACAGGTCATTTTCTTTTGGGCCTAATCGAAAACGTGTTTGTTTTGGTTGACTCACGCTGGTTTCTTAAAAATAGATGCGTATAATTCCTGACATATGCTGTCATCGTAACTATACATTTTGTAAACATTGTTTGAGTTTAGGACACTAGTCTCGGGTTATTAAAGGTACAGTACAGGATTTGTAAAATACCGAAACAGAAATGTTCATAGATTTAAGTATAACTCTCACGGTATGAAGATGATGCTGGTAGAAACATACCTTTAAAATATTTCCTCCTGAAATGGTGTATTTATCCAGAAATGGGTCAAACAAAGACCGGAAACAGTTTTGATTTCGGGGTAAGTTCAAAACCATTCTTTATGTTTTATAAGAACAATTGAGTCGGTTTTTCGCTGTTTTATCGTGACTCAGATTTCCGATTGAGCTCAAATTTTCGCAGGTTTGTTATTGTACATGTTGGATTAGACAAAGTGTGAGTGCTGTTCTGTGACCTTTACCAATCATGTATTGTGCCTAAATTTAAAGGTCATATCATACTTTGGTTTTTGTCAAAGAAATACAGATTCATTGGCAAAAATATCAAGGAAGATACAGTAACAGTCATCTGTGAAAATTTCAGTCCCATACGTTGCCCACTTTTTGAGAAGACAGTGAAAAACGGCCACAGTATTTCTGAAGACTTTTCTCTTTTATAAAAAATTATTTGATCTTTTAAAAGATCAAAAAGATTTCCGGTCGTTGTTTGAATAATTTCTGGATAAATACACCATTTCAGGTGAATTATTTTAACGGTATGTTTCTACCAGCACCATCTTCATACCCTGTAAGTTATACGTAAATCTGTGAACATTTCTGTTTTGGTTCCTTACCAAAGTATGATACTACCTTTAACTTGCCGAGACAATAACTTGATTACCTCAATCGCCCACACATTGTTTACCAGATCGGGGAATACCATTTGATGAGTCATTGATTGTCACTGTCATGCTGCCTTTGTTTATGCTTAAAACCGCATGGCTCTGTGTACGGTTAACCGGAACTCAACTCTCCGGGTTGTGTCGAATTGGAACTTGAAACTCTTTGGTTTCCATCGCAACGAAAGCATAAAAATATAAACAACATATGGTGGGGGAGTTAACAACTAATGGTGCTATAGCATACCGAAACAGAAATCATCACAGATTTACCTATAACTTACAGGGTATAAAGATGGCGATGGTATAGAAACATCACCGTTAAAATTGTTCAGCCTGAAAATGCAGTATTTATCCAGAAAAGAGTAAAACCAGTGACCAAAAACAATTTTGATCTTTTTAAGATCAAAAATAAAAGAGAAAAGACTTAAGAAATACTGTGCCGTTTTTCACTGTTTTTCTCAAAAAGTGGGCACCGAATGGAACTGAAAATGTCACAGATGACTGTTACTGTAGTATATTTCTTCCTTGATATTTTTGCCAATGAATCTGTATTCCTTTGACAAAAGCCAAAGTATGATACTACCTTTAATGTGACCAAACTCACATGAACTGTTTGTTTTGATATCCATGTTGATGTCAGCAGGCTAAGGTTTTGGAATGTTGGCAGGGTTTTGAGTTTTGGGGTAATATGAGGGAAGTCGGTCACCGGAAGAAATTAAAGTCACTCAGCACGGAAAGCAACGGAAAGGTACCCCGGCGCACACGCACGAAATTTCCAGCAGACTCGCTGCAAAGGTTTACGACATTCGTGACTTATTTTCTCAGTAAAAACAGGACCGAAACATTTCATAAACTTGAGCAAGTTGAATTTAAAGGTACATGCAGTACAGGATTGGTGACATACTCAAACAGGAACATGTTCACAGATTTACGTTTAACTTTCAGGATATGAAGATGGTTCTGGTAGAAACATACCGTTAAAACATTTCCGGCTATAATGCTATATTTATCCAGAAAACATACACCGAAAACAGTTTTGATCTCGGGGTGAGATCAAAACTCCTGTGAATAGATTTGAAAATACCGCGAGCATTTTTCACTTTGTTCTACAGTTTCCGATGTAGGAATGCAATGTGATTGTTTTTGAGTTAATTTAACAGGTGTAGGTCTACACTAATGGATTTTGTGGCCTGATTTGAGGATACTGTTTGTGGTCATCGAGTATTTACCCTGGAATCTACCTGGGAGGCTGCGGCTAACGGTATAATGCCAAAATGACTTCCGATTTCACTTGGAATACTTTGGCTTCCCGCAAAATAAACCCACTAAACAGCCCCATAAAAACTACAAAAAGCGAAGAATAATTAAGTCAGAAACCTATAAATTTCAAATTGAATAGAATTTGAAACCATTAATTATAAGTCCGTTGACACATTCCGCAACACTGTTCAGGTAGAAACATACAAATTTAAATATTTCTGCCTGAAATGGTGTATTTATCCAGAAATTAGTCAAACAAAGACCGAAAATTGTTTTGACCTCGGGGTAAGATCAAAAGCATTATTTATGTTTTATAAGAAAAATTGAGTCGGGTTTTCACGATTTTCTCGTGACTCAGATGTCCGATTGTGCTCAAATTTTCACAGGTATCATTTCATGCACATGCTGTATTAGACAAAGTGTGAGTGCTATTCTGCGACCTTTACCAATCATTTATTATACCTTTAAAACATGTTAATTGGCGATGGCCGAACGTGCAATGCCCTCGACATACATTGAAATAGGCAAATACAAAGCTGCATGCCCCAACTTCAGTTTAGTTTTATAAACAGATGTTTTGAGAAGCTTTATAACAAAAATATCGACTTTATTAATTGTCTTTCCAACTAACAATGCCGGGGTGAACAAGGTCGGGCCACACTGCCCTATTGCCAGACCTTTGAAGAAGTTGGACTTGTATTCTGATTATATACAGAGTGTCCCAAAAAACGCAACACTTTGTGTCGAGAACTATTATATGAACATTAAACTGTTTATCACTTCAATATTCAGATATGTGATACAGCCATGTTTTGGCTATCACCATGTAGAATTTGAGCAAAATTGGACTGAAATCGAGAGAAAAACTAAGACTGAATTACCCAACCTCAAAACCAAATTTTCATCTTTCTTTCAATATTATACGATTACATACGTTATGTGTGCATTGACCACTTATTCTCGAATACTGCAAATTTGTTTTTAAAGAGTACTCTTTCAATTGGTCATATTTTCGCCAATTTCAGCCCGATTTCGCTTAAATTCTACATGGTGATAACCAAGACATGGCTGTTTCATATAGCTGAATCTTGAAGTGATAAACAGTTTAATTTAAACATAATGGTTCCCGACGCATTGTTGCGTTTTTTTCTGGGACACCCTGTACAATTTGTCTTGTTTAGCAAACACAGCGTATGACTTGTTCATCATTCATTATGTCTGAAATTACTAACTGAGTTTGAGTCAACAAACTCACGGTTAGCAACCTAGTGAAAAGCGAGTGGGTAAACACGAATTATAACCACTATTATTATAGTACAACAAAACACCTATACGATGTCTTCTTTGTTACGTTTGGACAGCAACATTCGTCATCCGTTCAAAACATGAAACCATTTATCACGGTGTGGTTTTCTTCCATTGTAGTCCAATTCATTGCTTTTGCTTTCAAAAATGAACAAAATAGTTTGTCAGGAGACTTAAACTTTAAGCTTTGTCAGACAAGACCACCGAAGTAGGCCAAATGACTTCCTGACAATCACAGACCATTATTGAACAACAATTCGTTCGTATTTTTAGTCAAACTTTCGATGTTTGGTGGCATTTCAGACACCAGCATGAGGAATGCTTGATTTTTGTCAACAAGAAGCTATCAATGGTCTTTCGCCCACACATTTCTTGTTATGATCGGTCTATTGAAGACGTGAGACCATCAAAGCAGACATGGTCTTTATTTAAGGCAATGTTTGTGACCCAGCTTTTTGCTCAGTTGAGAATAACCAACCGGCCGTCATCAATCATTCAGCTATATCACAAGTTTGAATAATGAGTCAAAACGAAGTTGACCAAGATTGATGTTTTTGAAAACAAAGAAAATGACACTCAAAAGTTCAGTAAAGCATATGAAAATATTTAACAAGCACTCTCTCCTGCTTATTATAAAACATGAATGAAACAAATTGATCATTCCCAAGAGGACTTATGTCTATTTTAATAAGGGTACTTATTTTGCAAGCTGTCCATGAAAGTTAATGCTTAACTGAATTTTGACATCTGAGTTAGTATGGTAGTAAAGGGTACATTAAATGTAGGCCTATCATACTTTGGTAAGAAACCAAAACAGAAATGTTCACAGATTTACATATAACTTACAGGGTATGAAGATGGTGCTGGTAGAATCATACCGTTAAAATTGTTCCGCCTGAAATGGTGTTTTTATCCAGAAATTAGTAAAACAACGACCGAAAATCCTTTTGATCTTTTAAAAGATCAAAAATAAAAGAGAAAAGACTTAAGAAATACTGTGGCCGTTTTTCACTGTTTTCTCAACTTGAAAGTGGGCACCGTATGGGACTGAAATTTTCACAGATGACTGTTACTTCCTTGATATTTTTGGCCATGAATCTGTATTTCTTTGACAAAAACCAAAGTATGATATTACCTTTAAATTTAGGCACAATACATGATTGGTAAAAGTCACAGAACAACACTCACACTTTATCTGATCCAGCATGTACATAAAATAACAAACCTGCTTAAATTTGAGCTCAATCGGACATCTGAGTCACGACAAAACAGCGAAAAACCGACTCAATTGTTCTTATAAAACATAAAGACTGGTTTTGTATCTTCGCCTTGATTTTTTTGCCCATGAATCTGTACTTCTTTGACAAAAACCAAAGTATGATACTACCTATGGCGAACAAAATTGACGAAAACATTCTTATAGCATTTCACTTAGGCCTATTTCAAAAGAATTCAAAATTTGAAGAAGTTTTGGAAATTAGCCAACTTCGATTCTTACACCACCACGGCTTCGAAATGCACCCCAGGCAATATTTTCGACCGTGTTGCTCTCTCTGTGTGGTCCACGACCAGGGTGAGTCATCGAACGGGGGAATACCACCGCATTCGTCAGTCAACCATCAAGGTTTGGTCCCACACCGTCCCAGGACCGGAAACGAGATCGACTCGTTTCCCTGCCAACTTCTTGGGAAAAATCCAGGAAACTTCAAAACCACATCATAAACCTGGTTTCCGGAGGAATGTGTTTTGTTTTTTGGCAGGAGAATCGAGACCTATACCTTTCGATAATCTTCTAAAAATCTGCAGACGTGCAGTAAAACTTGGGAGTAAGTAGGCCTACAGTGGTTGAGTGAGTCTAAAGGAAGTTCCAATCATTGTTTTTCCATGCCTGAAGGGCGTGGTTAAAGCCAGATCGCAGGCGTACGCCCTATTTACTTTTCTTCACCAGACTTCAAACGCCACCACCCACCCTAGCTTCCGCTCTGCCGTAGCGGTTATATCCCGTGTGGGGTGGGTGGAGTATTTGGCCGGCCTTCATGACTGTAGAATTCCCAGTCGCCTTACCCAGTGTGCCAACTTTGTAGTTGAATGTGGGCTGAAAACAACCCATTTCCTCGAAAACATGGAAATCATTATTATGGTGGTTTCACCGATTTTTAAACTATGCAACATGCATGATCATCCGCTAGTAGAAACGAGCTTACCGTATCTCTGAATAGAAAACGCATTCATTCTTTATTCGGTCTCTTCTCGTGTTCTTTGTATAGCGCCCTCTATATCAGATGTAAAAAAAAAAATACTGGTAACATACCCAAACAGAAATGTTCACAGATTTACGTATAACTTTCAGGGTATGCAGATGGTGCTGGTAGAAACATACCGTTAAAATATTTCCGCCTGAAAGGCTGTATTTATCCAGAAATTAGTAAAACAACGACTGAAAACAGTTTTGATCTCGGGGTAAGATCAAAACCATTCTTTATGTTTTATTAATTTGAGTCGGGTTTTTGCTATTTTCTCCTGACTCCGATGTCAGATTGAGCTCAAATTTTCACAGGTTTATTATTTTGTGTATAATGTTGGATTAGACAAAGTGTGAGTGACCTTTAGCAATAAAAACTGTTTCCTTTTATGTTATTTTAAGAAATATAACATGCTACACTTCACTTCAGTAAGTTGTCGGCAGAGAGCAGATCGCCACATTGACAGTCCTTTTCTACACTCCGTAAAAGAAGTATCCAAAACACAGAAAATGTTATTTCCTTTTTCTGTGCATCAATTCTTTTCAAAGGACATAGAATAGTTCATTTAACTTAATCGGACTTGCCAAGAGTATAATCCTATTCCAAAGGGATAAAGGTTTATCAAAATGAGCAGATAAAAGTAATCGGCTTAGGAGATTTGATCGGATTTAGAGTTAACCTTTGCCATGGAATACTCGTCTAGACCTGTGACCAATTACTGTTCTTGAAATAGTCGTTCATCTTTTTCAGTTATCAGTAATCTTCAACACAAGTCCGACTGGGTATAGGAGGTGTACCTTCTAGTCTAACGTCATCGTATTACCTGAATCGACCTTTGTGACCTCTACAGGTTCAGTGGCATGCTTCAACCATGTTTCAATCGAGTCATTACCGTCCATAGATAACACAAGACATATTCATGATACATCAACGTACTAACTGTATAATGCACACATGTTCAGGAAATCCCTTATACACCCCCTCAACAACCAAAAAGTTTTTCCGTTATTGAAATTGTCGTGTGTGTTGGTGGTATAAGTCTAGACCATAACGTCGCGGCGGACACACAGTCAAAAATAGCTCATATCTTCGTCATCACAGACCGATCACCATCAAAACAATACATGTTAGTGAGACCGTAGTACTCTAGAGTCTGGCTATATACACTCTAGTGTTGTCTGTAAACAATCCGGACGTCCGTCACAGCTAGCCAGAGCACGCGCCAAGCCAGCCGCGCCGACGCGCTGGGGGTTACCCTGTCTGTCGGTGATCACGTTTAGATCTTGGAGCTATAAAAACCATGTAACCCCCTTAGGTGAGCCACTCAACATACGTTAGTGACTCCGTGTAACACATCGTACACACACCCACACAGCTTCATGGTCGGACTAAAGCTAGTTGCCTCCATCTAGCTAGTGACATCGCTATGAGTTTGTAAAAGACGTGCAAAGAGGAATGCTATGCCATCGGATGAAGGTTAATATATCTCTTCTTCGCTGAGCTTGAGAGAGGACAACGATAGATACTGCTCGATGATACAAAGTTCACTTGGGATCTTCGACACATGGTAGACTGACATTGCCTCGATATTGATACACATGGTTCAGACGTGTTGCTTCAAGACTGCAAGAAGCAGCTGGAGTACAAGTAGTAGCACTGATACAGCACGTGCATCTAAGGATACTGTACGGCATCGGAGGATGGGCACCAACGCCTCCTTGACACCTCTACATCTCACAGTAGTGTGCCTTGCTCTCTGTTCGTTGCTCCGGGCTGCTACTGGAGGATCAAGTCAATGCAAACTCAACTTCCAGGAGTATCAGAACCGGCGTCGGTCGGCCATTCAGGCTCAGATTCTCAGCAAACTTGGCCTGACGGCTCCACCGACCGACATCGGTCCTGCAGAGGTGCCCGAGGATGTCATTGCTATGTACAATGAGACGGTGAAGATTCTTGAGGAACGTCGTGAGATGATGCAAGCCGTTTGTCAGGAGGCTAAATCAGAGGAGTATTTCGCCAAAGTACCAAAGGTTTACCTCTTAGATAAAACAGGTGAGAGGACATAAATATAAAATAATGAACCCTTTTAAATAAGACTTGAAGCTATGCATGGTGGAAGTACTAAAAGAAGGTATAGGTTTGCGGTGACACCATGTAATCTCTTCTGTGAGAGTGTGTGGTTCTGAGAAGAACCGGTGGTATTATCTCGACGTTTCGAACAGTGTGCTCTGTTCGTCCTCAGGAGAGTGACTGGTTGCCTGACTTCGATGATGTTTAACTTGGATGATGTCAACATAATCGAAGTCAGGCAACCAGTCACTCTCCTGAGGACGAACAGAGCACACTGTTTGGAACGTCGAGATAATACCAACGGTTCTTCTCAGAACCACACACTCTCACAGAAGAGATTACATGGTGTCACCGCAAACCTACCTTCTCGAATCCTTTTCCACGACACCATTATTTTCTTTACAAGCACACACAGTGAAGATGCAAGTCAATTTTTTATTTATGAGCTATGCATAGTGATTATATAAAAGGTTCGAAGTTATTTTAACTTAGTCCTAAGGGAGAAATGTCTAAATAAGCGTAAAACGGGAAGTAGACAAAAGGCTTCGTTCTTGAAAGAGTGCAGAAACATGGTTATCAGACTGTACAATTTCTACCCTTTACAAAATTTGAAAGGCACATTGTCATGTCAGCCTTTGTGCGGTGGTTAGGTGTTTGGTGTCCAATAAATCAACATTATGGTGTGAACTCGCATTGGCCTTTTATACTCGTTCGACATTATACAGACCAGTGCGGTTTCTGTAGTCATTTTGTCGGTTGAGTTCCGTCGTTTAACTGCAACCATTATATCACTATTCCGGATAATGTTTAAGTAACCACAGGTTGTGGTCATGCATCACATTTCCATCATTTTCCTGAACACATTGCAGCAGGCCTATATACTCAGTAAACGTTTATGCGTACATGTATCTCTCACGGTATGCTTTGGTATAGGTATGGTATTCCTAAAATAACCGAGGATGGGACCTTAGGGAGACTTTCTCATTGGGCCGTGCACAAACTTTACTTACCTATTTCTAAACATCCTCCAAACCAATGAACTTCGAAATTGACATATGTTCATATTGAGAGCATTCTCTGTCTTCTATTAAAATATGGACAACAAAAAGAAATGCAGATTCATGGCCAAAAATATCAAGGAAGATACAGTAACAGTCATCTGTGAAAATTTCAGTCCCATATGGTGCCCACTTTTTGAGAAAACTGTGAAAAACAGCCACAGTATTTCCTAAGTCTTTTCTCTTAAATTTTTGATCTTTAAAAGATCAAAAATAATTTGGTCACTGGTTTTACTCTTTTCTGGATAAATACAGCATTTCAGACAGAAATATTTTAACGGTATGTTTCTACCATCACCATCTTTATACCCTGTAAGTAATAGGTGAATCTGTGAAGATTTCTGTTTCGGTATGCTACCAAAGTATACCACCTTTAAAAGGTAGCTGGTCTAATAGGGAGACACCGAAAAGTCTCCCTATTTGCAGATGTCTCCCAAATGTTCACTTTTAGACGCTAAAGTGTCTCCCTAATAATTATGCCATTTAGATACATTACAAAATACTGAAAAGGGAAATATATTTCGAATACAACCTGAAGTTATATATTTAGTGATATTTGCCATTGTGTAACTGTTAGAAAGTAGAGAGTGAATCCACCTATAATTATTGCAACACGCGTTATTAAGAACCAAGTTGATATTTCCCCAATGGAATTTTCAATCCTTACGAAATATCTTCCCATAGTAAAAACAGCATGCACTAGTGTGCGTGCCACAGCTTTTTCTTACGTATCAGTCATTAGTTTTAGCTATTGTGGGTTAAAAGGACCACACTTTGCAGGCTTTGGGGACCTTTTTTCAAAGGCAACTGTGTAACCTTTTTGTGTTAAAGCAAATCTCTAAAGTAAATTTAACGCACAATGAGAGAGCCAGCGGGGGGTTGAGGCCTGTCTCGCCGTGAGGGTTGTTAGTTGTTACCGAGTTCAGGGGAAGCCGTTCTCCTACTAGTATTAGTTTAGAAAAGTGCAAAAAGCTGTTCATCCATGATAGGTTAGTGCCGGTAAAATATAACACCGCGCGGCTCCTATGTGCCCAGAGAAATTAGACCACTTTGCCGCGAGCGTCCAAGCCCTGAACTCTAGGGAACAGAATGGAAACTCGGGACTAAATGACATTGTCAAGTCGAATAACGATTAAGAAGAAACACTCTGGCCGGTGGACAATAGGAACGCCTTAAATCGGAGACTGCGAGGTTAATAAGCAGGTCAGTGATTGGCTGTAAGTTGTCCAGCTGTAGCGATGTAGGCTTTGTTCGTGGCGCCGTCTGTGGAAGTCATAGAAAGAGATCCTTATTGAGCGCCAAATCGAAAATTACTAGGAATGACTGTATGGATATACTGTTTCCTTATTCACATTATTCCATCTATAACAGTTCGTGTTCGGAACTGTTGTGTTAGTGGAAGATAGCAAAATGCTTAGCCTATCGCATCAGCTTATCAAAGCTATACCGCTGAGGGTATTCCACATGGTCACTTAGGATCAACGGTGAATTATCCACTTAGCAAAACTTATTAGCAAAACTTCGTAAATAGAAAGAAAGCAGATTTGAAATTGAATAATCTCACACTGCTGTCAACTGTTCAATTTGTCCAAAGTGGCCCCACTAGTCTTTCTTCACGCTCAAAGAAAGAAACTTCCAAGCAAACGAACAATTTGGATAAAGAAGTTCTGACGTTTGACCCTTTGATCGGGACTTGCCACAAATTGAGGCCATTTTGGTCTGCCGTTATAGTTCTTGTAATATTTGTTATAGAGATTTGTTTTAAACAGCTTGTGCACAACTCGGAATGTAGGCCTACAAACCATTAACTGTCGCCCATTTTTATTCCATAAAAAAAGTGGAAGACTCAAGAGGAAATAAAATCCCAGCAAGGTTCAGAGGTTCATGGGCATTTATTAATCTGTATTTGTGCGGTGGAAACACGAGTGCGCCTCTCCTAATTTTTTTGGGGGGTATAAATTTGTGATGAAAATTGTCTGGTTTCACTCGGATCAGAGTCGCCCCATGCCGAGAGGGTTAAACCCGTCAAGAAGCACCTGTAAACCCGAGGCTACACGTGTTCGTACCCAAGGAATTATTTGAATAACTTGTTAGGCACTCCCACAGAAGACTACTGATATTTGTCAACGATTTGGTTGCTGGTTGCTCTCAAAAAGTTAGGGGAATTTACCTCGAATTTCATTTTATAATGAACAATAATGAACAACGAAGAGGCAACGTATAGCGGTCCCTTTTATAGTAATGTTCACTGGGATAATTTCAAGGGGTATGCAGGTCAACCGAGGTCACGACCAGGTCTCTGCAAAAATCAAGTCATGTCTTTTGTCTTACTTATACACATAAATTATTCAAATTGACAATGGCTTCCTTACTTGTAAGTTGATAACTTTTAAAGTTAAGAGTACAGGATTTGTAACATACCCAAACAGAAATGTTCACAGATTTACGTTTCACTTTGAGGGTATGAAGATGGTGCTGGTAGAAACATACCGTTAAAATATTTCCTCCTGATATGGTGTATTTATCCAGAAAGTACTAAAACAAAGACCACAAACAGTTTTGATTTCGGGGTAAGATCAAAACCATTCTTTGTGTTTTTTAGAAGAAAAATTGAGTCTGGTTTTCGCTATTTTCTCGTGACTTAGATGTCCGATTGAGCTCAGATTTTCACAGGTTTATTATTTCGTGTACATCAGCACCTGAGCTCCCACTATAGGAGAAAGAATGAGTGACAGAGAAAGACTCGGTTGGAATGTGAACCCACGACTTCTCCTCTGGGTATAAAGAGATGCTTTTCCGTGGCTGAGAGGCAGACCCTTCATAGAGATGGGATAACATTCGTAGACTATAGCCGAGAATGTCACAAAATTGATGGGGAAAGGGGTACCCAGACGACACAATTACGTGAGAAAACATATAAAGTTGTCATCAGCAAATGGTATTTCTACCTTTTGCACCAAGCATGCTATTCCAAGGTTACCTCGGTCATGCATGGTATCTCCATTACCAGAGCATGTACGTACATGTACATACCTACGTAAGGCTACAGTTAGGGGTTTACGATCTTAGTGGTAAAAACAGCCCCAGCTAAAGTTGACTTTTGACGAGTCTGAACTCACGTAAGTCGTACTGGACGCGTATTGCACGTGCGATTAAATGACATCTGCGTCTGTCTGGTACGGCCAATTTGATTGGTTTTTAAGTGCTGTCTCGGATGTTAACCTTGGCCTTATTGGTCCTTGTGGGGGGATGACTATGTGAATGTGAAATCAGTGTGATATCAAACTGGGCCTGACACTATATCTGATTATAGTTGAAGAACTACGTAGGTAACAACTAGCTGTGGACTGCGGTGCAGCCATGATAGGAATTCAGCAAGCCTAAAGACCACATACTTCATGAAGTGAATAACCCTAATGATAAAGGATAGATACGATTAATATTTAAAGGTAGTATCATACTTTGGTTTTTGTCAAAGAAATACATATTCATGGGCACAAATATCAAGACAGATACAGTAACAGTCATCTGTGAAAATTTCAGTCCCATACGGTGCCCACGTTTTGAGAAAACAGTGAAAAACGGCCACAGTATTTCTTAAGTCTTTTCTCTTTTAATTGTGATCTTTAAGAGATCAAAAATAATTTTGGTCACTGGTTTTACTCTTTTCTGGATAAATACAGCATTTCAGGCGGAATAATTTTAACGGTATGTTTCTACCATCACCATCTTTATACCCTGTAAGTTATAGGTAAATCTGTGAAGATTTCTGTTTCGGTTTCTTACCAAATTATGACACTGTACTACCTTTAACACACATGCACATGTATGCTATTAGCAGGGATAGTGTCATGGTACAGTCTGAATATGTCTCAGGTATTTGATATTGGTTAAGATAAAGACTGTCATTGGGAATACCTACCTTCTAACATAACCCTAACGGAATGTTGACATTCACCCCGCCCAGGTAAACGGTGAGACAATAATCTACATTAATTCCTAGACTTCTCCATTGAAAGTTAAACCATGTCCTAAAAATGTAAAACCCCAAATGGGTTTGGTATGCAGACCCCAACCAGTCTGCAGTTATAAATAAGAATGAAAACTAAAAATAACAGCTACCTCATCAGCAGAAACATTGATCTTAAAGGTAATTTCATACTTTGGGTTTTGTCAAAGAAATGCTGATTCATGGGCACAAATATCAAGGAAGATACAGTCACAGTCATCTGTGAAATTCCCAGTCCCATACGGTGCCCACTTTTTTTTCAACTGTGAAAAACGCCCATCACGGTATTTTTTTCAAAATCTTTTCACAGGATTTTTGATCTTCCGAAGATTTTCTTTTTTTTTGGTCAATTGGTTTGACTCTTCTTGAGAAATACAGCATTCAAGGCAGAAACATTTTAACAGTATGTTTCTACCATCATCATCTTTATACCCTGTAAGTTATCGGTAAATCTGTGAAGATTTCTGTTTCGGTATGCTACCAAAGTATGATAGTACATTTAACTGCAATAATCCAATTTCTTCTTTCTAATATAGATTTACATGTATGATGTTTTTGGCAGGTTAAGAAGAAAGTAATAGGCGTAAATACTTACTTTCTATGCTCTGCTTTGAACCAATAACATTATAATGGAAAAACTTCAAATGTAATTGAACTAGATCAGTATCATATATCGTATACCTCCACTGAGCTGATATTGTATGTACTCATTTCTAGGAATTACTGTGGTATATGCCCTTATATATATTCAAATCTTATACTCTGTCGAAAATAACCACCCAGGGAGCTACCTCATACTTAAAGTAACATCATACTTTGGGTTTTTCTTTTCAAAGAAATACAGATTCATGGGCAAAAATAGGATGATACAGTAACAGTCATCTGTGAAAATTTCAGTCCCATACGGTGCCCAGTTTTTGAGAAACAGTGAAAAACGGCCACAGTATTTCTTAAGGCTTTTCTCTGTTATCAAAAAAAAAATTGGTCACAATTGTCTTTTCTGGATAAATACAGCATTTCAGGCAGAAAAATGTTACTGGTATGTTTCTACCACCACCACCTTTATACCATAAGTTATAGGTAAATCTGTGAAGATTTCTGTTTCGGCATGCTACCAAAGTATGATACTACCTTTAAGGGGTAGGCCTAGGCCTATAGGCAATGAAAAATGTATTTCTTCAGACTGAAGCCAGCCATATAGCTCAAGTCCACTTGATGAATGTTTTACCTGTAGGCCTCTACTCAAAATATACAAACTACCCACAGTACATCAACAGATAGACTGCAAGCATTGACCTTACCCATAGGGATGTCACAGAGGTCATTAAGATGTATACACTAGTCTCATAAGCTACAACTGCAAAGCTATACATATTATTGCTGCTGTTGCATCAGTCACTGGTGCAACTTGGGAACATAAAATGCAGAATCCAAGTCAATGCATATTTAGTAAATCACTGAGAGCTGTCAAATTTTGTTACAGTCATCTGTGCACTTGATTAAAGATATAATAAATGATTGGTCAAGGTCACAGAACAGCACTCACACTTTGTCTGATCAAACATGTACATGAAATAATAATCCTGAAAATACCATTTGAAAATACCATGAGCGTTTTACATTGTTTCTCAAAAGGTATAACACAACATGGGACTGGGCATTTCACAGATGACTGTTACTGTATCTTTCTTGATAATTTTTGACCATGAATCTGCATTTCTTTGGCAAAATCAGTTTGAAGCTACATGTACCTTTAAATACAACTGGAAGTCTAATCCTATGCATAGGCGTGCCCTTCACTGACGTGGATGAGCACTGTATACTCAGTGCTTGTGAATGCACGTGAAAAAATCACATGCTGGCTCAGGTGGGATTCGAACCCACGACCTCCTGCTTAATAGTGCAGTATCGCTAGGCCAAGTCTAATCCTCTTGCATAAACTTGTACTAGTCCTTTTCCATGATTAAAAAACCTTTCGTTTTCACATTGATCACAGATTATTCGGACAACTATAAGACCATGAGAATGAAGCAGTCCAAGTTTTTCCGATTCGACCTGAGTTCGTACACCTCCGAAGTCAACTCGGATGAAGTCTTCGAGGCAGAACTCAGGATATACCAGATGAGGAATGATATGGTGGACGAGATGGAACATATTGATGTGTATCAACTCATACCTAATGCACAAGGTAATGGGGATCCCACTAGGAATCATATCTACAGTACGGTGCTAAGCACGGACAACGAAGGATGGATGAAGATTGATGTTACAAAAGCAGTTAGAGACTGGATCACAATAGAAGGTATGTAAGTAGAATTAGAAATGTGTTTGTGAACAAACACAAGCTGTTTCGCTGTGTTACATTATGTTAAGTTCCAAATGTTGCATCCCCCCAGAATTTTAGGCAGTTGGGGGGGGGGATGTTGTGTACAATCACCCCCCCCCCCCCCAGGTTTCTGTCGTGGGAAAAATTAAAACTTAAGTATAATCGTGCAATGTATGCCAGTTAAAAAGTATTTAATTATTGTTAAAAGCATACAACATGCGTTTGAGAGATGAAATGCAAGGATTGAACTGTTAGGAACGCTGCTGGTCTTCGGTGTGCATGCATTTTTATGTGATTGGCGCTTAAAAACTGGAAAAATCCAGTATTTTTCAGATTTGCTTTTTTTTTTTCAATTGCATTTTGGGGGGGCTCAAGCCCCTAGCCCCCCCCCCTAGAACCGCCACTGACATGTACACAATAAAATACCAAAGTACGACCCAACTAGAGGAACAGGTTTTCACTATTTTCTTGTGACCCAGATGGCTGATTGACCTCAAACTTCCACAGGTTTGTCAGTTAAGGTATATGATAGATTACATAATGTGCTTTCACTGTCAGCAACGGTTTTGTCGCAAAAACCAGTTCTGTAATCTGTACCATCCCTTTAAGTTAGGAAATACTTTCAAAATGTGGGTGAACTGCAACTATGTGCACAACTAGCAAACTGAAGGTCACATGCAGAATTCTTCCTTAAAGGGTCTCTGCAATAGGAATATTATGGCTTGAACATGTACCAAAAAGCAACTGTTTTATGGGGCCTGTGATTTTACCCACTTCCTTGCACTGTTTCAGGGTTAACAACACGTTTTTTGGTACGCTAATGTCCATATTCATGAACAAAACTGTGATGTCATCTAGGTTACTCAGAGCAGTAACCCAATTGATTTGTGCACAAAAGTTGGGGTTGTTTTATAGGTTTTCTCACATAACTTTTCCTTCTCAATAGGTTTTGTGTGCTGAATATGTTCCTTTCACTCAACTGATGGTGTAATCTTTTTGCCAAACCATTTATGTGGGTCAAGTTTGCCTCTTCATTTCTTATGTTTTTTCATTACACTTTTGCTGTTGGTTCCCCACATGACCATGCATGAAAATCCCCCATTTTGCAAAGCCGTTCAAATTAAAACCAAATGCTGGTTTGAAACCAAAATCAGACTTGCCATTCATTATCTGTCAGTATATTCTCTGTATGAAGGCAATAAAATAACCTGACTGAAAAAAGCACTGCAGGAACACTTTAAGTTTAAATAGTTGGTATGGAAGATACCCATTGCCTTCTCCACTTAGAGTTACGGGCTTAAGTTTTGACATTCTACGGTAGCTAAGCTGCTAGACTAAAGAAGAGCCGGATATGATAGAATGGGTGCATGTCCTCAATACTTCCTGACGTTATCTTGCCAACAATAGAAAGCAACAAGAGAGTTATGTCTGAGTCATTCTGCTTCTGAACGGTTCATTACTCCCAGTCAAATCAGGGATTCATCACAGAACAATTCAGGATTATCATCTAAACCTATGACAGTACAATGATTCTATCCTACCAGTTTATATAGCGTGAATTGCTGGAACTTTCAATTCAGGCAGAGATACTTATATGTACTTATAAGTTCCATTGAAGCTGGATTAGCATATTTGGTGCATTACTCTTTTTTTATTTAAAGGTTATTTCATACTTTGGTTTTTGTCAAAGAAATGCAGATTCATGGGTAAAAATATCAAGGAAGATACAGCAACAATCATCTGTGAAATTCCCAGTCCTATTCTGTTCCCACTTTTTGAGTTGGTGAAAAACAGTGCCACATCCAAAATATTTTCAAATCTTTTCACAAGATTTGTGATCTTCCGAAGATCAAAATTGTTTTTTGGTCAACTCTTTTCTGGATAAATACAGCATTTCAGGCAGTTCAATTTTAACAGTATGTTTCTACCATCACCATCTTTATACCCTGTAGTAATAGGTAAATCTGTGAAGATTTCTGTTTTGGTATGCTACCAAAGTATGGGTTCATAGCTAACATAGTTTTATTTGTGTTACTCATTACAGATTCTAATCTTGGCATTGAGATTACAAGACCCTGTCAGGATTGCCCCATCCATATACTTTTTGCAGGTAAGCTTTTACAAATCAAAAAATGTTACAAATCTGAAGCTTCAGTATCATAAGCACATTTTACCTTGACCATGGGCTCTAATAGCTAGAACGCTAACATCTGTTACACATGGAGCCTTTTCGAAACGGAGGCTCAGGCTCTGGCATTTTGTGAATCATTTCTAAAATAACCTTTTGGCTGCGGTTTGGAGGAAGGTTCTTTGGTTTGAAAAGGAAGACAGAGCTTCAGCTCCAATGAAAAACCACGACATATGGAAACCTTTGGGGAACTAACTCATTTGGCAGTCCGCTGTGTAAAAACCCTATGGGCGAGAAGGGCAAAAAACGGGTCTTTTTTTGCATCTAACCCCACCACGACTTTATTTAACATAGTACACCTTAGTTCTCATAATATGACAAAGCTAACATTCCATTCTTTCTGAAAATGAAAGAAAATAGATATAAAACAATTGTCTTCGCTCGGGCATTTGGGGTTAAACATTAAACTTTTGGCGAAAATTCCACCCATTTTGTGTGTGAACAGCGCGTTCCGACCCTTAGTGCTGTCTTTACATCGTCACTACAATGAACAGCGCCACCTTCCTGCTTAGTTCTCATGAGTCATTTTTCTTTTACTAGTCAGCTTTCTAGTGATATAAAACTTATTCTGATTGGTTGAGGTTTAGGCCCGCCTAATCAATTTCAAAAAGAATCACTCATCCAAAATCCAATGAAATTTAGCGTTATGTGAAGCTCGGCACAATGGGTCTGGTATTCTGTGTACGCGTGTACATGTACTGTACAGTGCACTGTCCAGGGAAACACCTATTATCAATAATGGATTAGTCCAACATGCTACACAGAGCCAGGGAACTCCTTATCATCAGTATGATCTTGGCCATGCTGGTGGCTGTTTATTGGGGTCCTTTTCAGGGAAAAGGTTTCGATATGCCTATATCTTGAACATAGAATCGGAGCCTGTTTGAGCCTGAACCCGAGTCTGAGCTTGAGCTTAAGCCTGAGCCTGAGTCTGAGCCTGAGCATGAGCCTGAGCTTGAGCCCGAGTATGAGTATAAGCCTGGGCCTGGGCCTGGGCCTGGGCCTTAGCCTGAGCCTGAGCCTCAGTTTTGAAAAGGCCCATAGACTCTAATACTCTACTTCTTATCAAATTGCTACAAGTACATTACTCCTATCAAGTGCTGCACACAAATCCTTGACAAGGGAGCTATTAAGGCTACTTAGGTTAATAATCTCTAAAATATTTGTGCCATTCGACTGTCTTTTTAGATCCAAGAGGTACCATGCCTAGTGTTCAAATGCCTCCAAGAGGTGACCAGATGATGCCCGACAAGTCACCCTCAGAGCAACATCCACGACTGATCGTACTCGCCCCAGGTAACGACACGATAGGTCCCAACAGTGCCAGCCATCGAAAGAGAAGGAGTACCTCCACCTACGGCCAGAACACTTGCTCCGACCAGACGCAGCCGAGCTGCTGCCTACGACAGTTCTACGTCAACTTTAAACGGCACCTGGGCTGGGGCTGGATACGACAGCCAAAGGGCTACTACCCTAACTACTGCGCGGGCTCCTGCTCCTATGTGAACGGTAGCGTGTGGAATGCGCAGACGCATCACGGCTCGGTGCTGGATACTTACAGGCGACTCAACCCAGATGCTTCGCCATCGCCGTGCTGCTCGCCGCGGAGTTTCAAACCTCTTCATATTTTGTTCTACGACAGAGGGAAACCTTTATTTAGAGAACTCCCAAATGCCATCGTCACATCGTGTCAATGCAGCTAGTACTAGAATCAAATTGCCTTATTGTGTAGTTAATATTTCTAGTAGAAATACAACTTGATTTCATAATGGCATATTCCCACTCAAAGTCCAGTGTAGCCAGACCACTGAAGTAGACTGCCAACCTGCTGAACTTTCTCCGAGATCCAAAAATCAAGAGACATTTGGGCTTCTGGATGAGAAATTGTGCTCGGTGGTTCAGTGAATGCTTAGAAACATGGACTTCACTGAAATTATGGTGTGTCTGTGATCTGGGTTTTATTTCACCAAACTCATCGTACCTTACTATCAATCGTAGGACCCATGATGCATTGCAGCCCTACGTAGGATACGATGGGTTATCCTTCGTAATTCGAGTTACGATTGATCGTAGGGCTTCATGAAATTGACCCAGGGGTCAATTTCACCAAACTCATCGTAACTTACTATCAATCGTAGGACTTATGATGCATCTCAGCCCTACACACGATACGATAGGATATCCTTTGTAACTTGAGCTACGATCGATCCTATAAGGGCTTTGTGAAATTGACCCTTCATTCTAAAATAGACGCAAAAAAGGTCATGTGTATTTAAATAACATATTGTTGTGTACCTCTTAAACATCATGTTCAAGCTTGCATAAAATTACATCACTACCAGGTCAAATACATTCTGATCCCAATCTATTTCGTGACCCTTGATACTTTTTCAGCTTTTCCCCTGCAAAAGTAACAAGTTTCGAAGTCATACCATCAATCATAGACCGATGCCAGATTAAATGAATGTGGACTGCTTATTTATAATTATGGTGCGGGAAAAAAATAGACAATTTTTTAGACTTGCAAAAAAAGTAAATAAGACCTTGTAACATTGTAGAATATTTTTTTAAACTTGATATTATTATTATAATGCCACAGAATAATGCAGGGTTTTGTGAGGCATCTGAAAAGGACATATTGATTGTGGTATCTGTATATATAGCTGCGATGCAATCGCTAAGAAGCTAAGCACAATTGTAGGCCTACATCTAGACAATGAATTTAACGTCACCAGCACTTTGCGTAAGATATTATTAACTATTAAAAGTACTATCATACTTTGGTGGGAAAGCAAAAACAGAATTCTTCACAGATTTATGTATAACTAATACAGGGTATAAAGATTGACCTGGTACAAACATATATTGTTAAAATTGTTCTGCCTGAAATGCTGTATTTTTCCAGAAATGACTAAAAGAAAATACTGAAAACAGTTTTGATCTCCGATTACATTTACCTCACAATTTCGTGTAACAATTGCAACGTTTTTTCACTGTTTTGTACTGTTTCCAATGATCAATTGAGTTCAAAATTTCACAGGTTTGTTTTTATTTAATGACAAATCAAATTATGAAAAGGGGCCAATTTCATAAAGCTGCTTAGCACAATAAATTGCTTAGCACAAAAATAGCTTGCCCAATAAAACAAACCACCATTGAAAATTCCATTTGATATTCATGGTCAGCGAACAACAGCCAAAGAACAATTGCAAGTAATACACAACACACGGAAATTTGGTTGTTAATTCTGTTTTTACCTAGACAGAAATGTCATGCTTAGTGAATTTTTGTGCTAAGCAGCTCTATGAAATTTGCCCCAGACTGCAGCTATCAATTCTACCAAGGTATGATAGTACCTTTAAGTTGTTGGGATGCGTAAGTACAAAATGCAGATAGGTCATGCTAATACGTATCATCAAGTATAGTGATCTAAGATATGATACTCATGCTGTTGCATCAGTATTGTATTTCAAAGCTTATGTGATTCGACTCCCTTCAATTTTAAGAAGGTTGCAACGATCTTGCTTATTAAATAATCTTGTTACAGTTGAACAG
This sequence comes from Astropecten irregularis, assembly GCA_963971285.1. Taxonomy (NCBI): domain Eukaryota; kingdom Metazoa; phylum Echinodermata; class Asteroidea; order Paxillosida; family Astropectinidae; genus Astropecten; species Astropecten irregularis. The sequence goes on along the minus strand of OZ020245.1, from coordinate 35,020,414 downwards.
TAAGGAATGAAAAAAACAATGGAAGAAAGAGAATTGAAATGATTTTAATTAATTAAAACAATGTGTAAAACAAATATTGAGGGAACATTATAGGAAAAACAAGAGTTGTTTTTTGGCTATTTTCTCGTGACTCGGATGTCCGATTGAGCTCACATTTTCACAGGCTTATCATTTCATGTACATGCTGGATCAGGCAAAGCATGAGAGCTGCTCTGTCACCTTTACCAATCATGTATTACACCTTTAAACAGTAATTTCAACCCACAATAAAATATACTGAAACAATGCCACAAAACCAGGCTGTATATGGATATGTACATAAACCCCATACCATTATAATAAAAAAACATGCTGAATTAAAATACAAGGTACGAAGTGCCCTAATATTTTTTATACGCTACACATTTGGCAATGTTTGGATGTATGTAGATGTGTTTTTTTGGAGTTCATAGGTATCTGAGAACTCAACAATGGAAAGTACTTGGGATGTTTTAGTATTAAGTTATTGGGGGCTGACCAACAAAAAAAAAGAGAAAAAAAGTGTAATTTTAAAAGCCTTAATTTATGGCAGACGTTAAATTATGAACAATATACCAAAGAAGTTTGAAATTCACGAGGAAAGGTCGTTTTTTCAACCTACAAGAACTACCGTATGAACATATGGAAAGAGAATAAGTACACTTTGCTTTATTTGTTCCATTACTGGGGCCTTTCTCAAAGCTCGGCTCCGGCTCCAGCTCCGGCTTCGTCTCTGTAATACATACAGTATGCTGAAAATATAGGTTATGGATTTTCATTGAAGCTGAAGCTCTGTTTTCCTTTTCAAATCAGAGAATCTATACTTCCAAACCACAGCCAAAAGCATCTTTTTTGATACCAGTAAAATATAGGTTGTGGATTTTCATTGAAGCTGAAGCTGTTTTCTTGTTCAAACCTGAGAATCTATTTCCAAACCACAGCCAAAAGCCTCAATTTAGATACAAGTAATTTTAGAATGGATTCACAAAATGAAGCCGGAGCCTGAGCCTGAGCCGGAGCCTGAGCCGGAGCCGGAGCCGGAGCCGGAGCCTGAGCTTTGAGAAAGGCACCCAAGATCCTTATAGGAAGTATAGGCTGGATTAATAAGGTACATTGATTACTTGCATATAATACTGTGAAAAACATCAATATTATCGACTTTTCTTGTGACTGTTGGAATGGAACAAACTCAAAACTGAGCAAAAATGTGTTTTCTTGGAAAGGGCGACAAACTGATTTCTAAAAAAAAAAAAAAAAGACAAAACTCTCGCTTTGTATATTATGATAATTAAAAACAGCAATGAAAGAAATTAAGCTACTTTCGATACATAGGCTACACACTACTTATTTAAAATGCGTATGTTTTTTTTTGTTCATAAATTTAGATAATTAATTTTATCGTGGGAAATAAAGAGCTATTTAAGGGCCAGGTATTCATGTTATTTATTGATAAAAAATACTTAAGAATATTCTTTATAAAAAAAAAATATGGCAATCATTTTTTTTATGTGTTGCATTGTTATTTTTGTGTCGTAAAACAAATGTATTGATGAAGTACACTAAAGAATATTCTTTATTAAATTAAAAATGAGCTCATTATACTAATTTTGCGTTGCATTGTTTTCCTAATTTTTCAGAGGCTTGTGACTGTTTTTGTTTTAGTATTCAGAGAAAGTTAAGCAAGGAAATTTTAACTTGGCAACTATGGTGTTTTATTACGAAGCTGTATTAGGGACATGCTGAAAAAATATATTTGCCTCACTCTGAACTCGTACGTACGAGTTATATGTCATACGTACGAGTTATATGTCATACGTACGAGTTATATGTCATACGTACGAGTTATATGTCATACGTACGAGATATAAGTCATACGTACGAGATATAAGTCATACGTACGACTCATGAATCATATCTCGTATGTACGAGATGTACCTCGTACATACGACATATAAGTCGTACGTACACTGCACATGCGTTACTTTTGAATCAGGCGCAGCCTATTAACATACACATGTACATGTACGTGTTTGCAGGCCAGTGCGGGTAATCATACATATTCAACAGTGTGTCATGGATTGACATAGCGCGCTACCTAATGAGGTGCGCACGCAACTCACGGCCTTTACAGGATTCCCAAGACTATGTTTCAGAGATGCCTTTACGTACATATACGTACGTGCGTGTGGGTCAGTGCGGGTAATCGGTTCGTACGTTGAGTAATAACATAGTCGTGGACCAAGACTACGCAATTCCCAGTGTGAAATGGGCTTTAGCCGAAAGTTGATAAAATTCAGTCCATATTCATGCTGTCACAAATCAAAGAATTGTTTTTGCTGAGAAGGAAAATCTAATCTTGTAATCATAGTAACCAGGAAGTAAGACAAAAGCAAATTTACTTCCTGTGCTATATTGAAGGACGACCATTTTCATTTCCAAATGGTTCAGACATTACATGTCTTTAAAGGTAGCTTCATACTTTTTGTCATAGAAATGCAGATTCATGGGCAAAAATATCAAGAAAGATACAGTAACAGTCATCTGTGAAATTTTCAGTAACATACGGCGCCCACGTTTTGAGAAAACAGTGAAAACTGCTCACGGTATTTTCAATATGATTGTGAAATCAGCACATGGGTGCAGCATTCAAACAGTCACTACCAAACATTTCCAAAAGTCGCCTGCAGGCGACATTTAGACATCCCACTGATTTCAAATCAACGGGAACGTTTTCTGATGATGACTAGAGCAGGATAGTCGAAACGTTGAGACCTTACGAGAAGTGCGAACGAAATAGAAGTGCGAGGTCTCCTGATGAGGACTAGAGCAGGCTAGTCAAAATGTTGAGACCTTACCAGAAGTGCGAACGAAATAGAAGTGCGAGGTCTCCTGATGATGACTAGAGCAGGCTAGTCGAAACGTTGAGACCTTACCAGAAATACAAATGAAATAGAAGTGCGAAAGTATGAATTATTCTTACATGGTGTTTCCACAAACCGATCCACAATTAACCAATTGTCACCATGCAAAGCCTCAAATCTTTCTGGGAACATTTTGACAAAATGCTTTCGCATGACGATTACTGATATTGCTCTCTTTTTCATCAATTAGGCTTAAATTTGATATTTTTTTTTTTTAAAGCATCAACAAATATTTAAAGGACTAATGGTGTACTGTGTTGTACATGTACATGTACATGTTCCAAATTCAGGAAAATAGTAGGCCCATTCTTATTAATATAAAGACATTGAAAAGTGAACAAAGAAAAATTGACTGGAGCGGAATTTGAACCAGCGACCTCCTGAATACCGTACAGGCACTCTACCAACTGAGCCATCCAGCCCTACGTTGGTGGTGACCCCAATAGTTAATTATCTTTGTTCGTTTGAACAAAGATTATATAAAGACACTGATAAACCAAGGCAATGCAGACCAATATAACAAAAAAACACAAATCTTTAATCAAAAATCTGGCATAAAAAACACATTTTGTACAAATTTCACATCTATACGCTAGATGACAGTAAAAACAATCTTTTGCCAAACCCTAAATATGAATAAAGAACCAAGGGCCGATTTCACTAACACTTTGCAATCATCGCTATAAAAGCCCAAATCCATTGCTAAACGGAAAATCGATCGCAAAGTAACGATCTCATATCACGTGCGATAGTGATGATCACAAAATACAACTTTAGTGAAAACGGCCCCAGGGGTCGATTTCACCAAACTTATCGTAACTTACTATCAATCATAGGACTTATGATGCATTGCAGCCCTACGTAGGATATGATGGGTTATCCTTCGTAAGTCAAGTTACGATCGATCGTAGGGCTATGTGAAATCGACCCCTGGAGTCAAAATAAATAAAACCCTACCTATTTCTCACTTTGTGATCTAACTTTGTGAACACAAACTGAAAGAGTTCGAAAACGCACTCTTTAAAAATAGGCTCCTTTCCTCGGCAGAACTTACATGTATTATCTAACAACCCAAGGAAACTACTGTTCCGATAAAAATGTCCAACTCAAGGTAAAGCAAGGTTAAAGGTATATTACAGGATTGCATGGTACCATACCCAAACAGAAATGTTCACATATTTACGTATAACTTTCAGGGTATGAAGATCGTGCTGGTAGAAACATACCGTTAAAATATTTCCGCCTGAAATGGTGTATTTATCCAGAAGTTAGTAAAACAAAGACCAAAAAACAGTTTTGATCTTGGGGTAAGATCAAAACCATTCTTTATGTTTTATTAGAAAAAAATCAGGTTTTCGCTATTTTCTTGTGACTCAGATGTCCGATTGAGCTCAAATTTTCACAGGCTCATTATTTCATGTAGGCCTACATACTGGATTAGACAAAGTGTGTGTGCTGTTCTGTGACCTTTACCAATCATGTATTATACCTTTAACTGGTGGAGGTCAAACAATGAACATTGGCCCTGAATATAACTACAATACCCACATAATAACATAAGCAAACAGAAACAACTGCCATTAATTTCTTATGATAGAAAATTATTCAATGTACAGATTTGTACACATCAATTAAAGCACCACGTTATGTTCAGGAATGTAACCAGTATATACCCTACTATAGATCAGCGCGGACATCCGGGTACTTTCATTCTCATAACTTGACAACTGATGAAAACCAACATGTAGATGGCGCAAGCTACGGACAAATCACGCACAAACCGCCCATCGATGAGAATTATTTTCCAAATATATTTGTCAAGAAGCAGAAATCGTGTTCTGTACGACTTTCATTGTCGAGTCCTATAGTTTTTCCTCAGACGATAATCCTTCTTTGAAGTACCGTATACTAAGATTAAACAATTCTGGCAGCTTTTTGTCTTAAAAACCCATACAACTTGCTGCTTTGTTTTCATCGCTCCAAGGTCGGCGAGTTGGAATGATGTCACTCCGCGCTGAGCTATAAACCCGACAATAATTATGTTCCTGAGACTAAAATGTGTTAAAACGAAACGAATACGGTACCCACACAATATATATAACTAAGTACAAGTATAAAAAAAACACACGAATATGAAGAAATTGACATTTTGCTGTAACCCTGGTAACAACGTATAAAACTAACAATATTATTCCTGAAAATTGTTTATATTTAATTTACCACACAAGTTCAAATGTTGAATAGAAATAATAGACATTTTCTTCAATATCATGTCTTCCTGTTGTTAAGGAAAGGAGAATATGCAAATTGCTACCACAAAAAGAAATCCTGGTTTAAAGTTTCAGACCTAATTCTCCTAAACAATAAATATATTGTTGATATTCTTTCAGGAAACCTGTGGCTTCGGTATGGTCATTGGTTATATTGTATGACCTATGTATGGTGTATACGGACCTATTTACTGTGGGTTTTTAAACCACAACATGCCATTCCCTAGTCTGAGTATCGATCACCCGTTCTACTCCGTGTCACTACGTACGAACGTCTTAAATGCATGCACATTTTATGCAACGTGGCACATCAGCCAATCAGATCTGTTTTGAGAACATTTCTGTCAGGATCGTGACGGAGGATGTTGATTGGTCAATTTTGCGCGTCCGCGCGATATTTTCGTGATAGACGCGCTCGCCAAACGGTACGATAGTAGATGCCCCCTGATTGGTCAAAACTTAGCGAGGTCAGCCGCTAAGTGGACTCGGACTTTGGTACTTCGGACTCGGCCCTGTACTCGACCTTGAATATCCTCGTACTCGATACCCTGATACTCGGACTCGTCAGCAATGTACTCGGACTCGGCCCAGTACTCAGACCTTGAAGTACTCGAGTACTCTGTACTCGGATCTGAGGACTCTACCCCAACACTGCTTTGCCAATACAAACTCACACACATATTCCACCATAATGGTGCAATGTCAGTCAGTAACGATAGGCCTAAGCATCTACGAAATTCCATCATATGGAGGCCCGACTGGCATGATAATAGTTCAAAACAACTCTTATGTAGCTGATAGTGGATCCTGGATCTATTATTTATGTTCCACTTCCACGAGCGCTGATAGACGCATATCAGTTTTTCCTTTACCACCGGAAGTTAAGTGTAGGCCTAAGAGCCACATGTATACCACACACAGCGAGGACCACATTGTATACAGTGACTTAAAGGTAGTATCATACTTTGGTTTTTATCAAAGAAATACAGATTCATGAGCAAAAATATCAAGACAGATACAGTAACAGTCATCTGTGAAAATTTCGGTCCCATAAGGTCCCCACTTTTTGAGAAAAAGTTAAAAACTGCCACAGTATTTCTTAAGTCTGTTCTCTTTTATTTTTGATCTTTTAAAAGATTAAAAAAGATTTCCGGTCGTTGTTTGACTAATTTCTGGATAAATACAGCATTTCAGGTGGAAAGATTTTAACGGTATGTTTCTAACACCACCATCTTTATACCCTGTAAGTTATTATACATAAATCTGTGAACATTTCTGTTTTGGTTTCTTACCAAAGTATGATACTACCTTTAACTATGGTACAACACTGCATGGTACTAGTAATGAACAACCACACACGATAAATGGACCACAAAAGGATACAACGAAGATACATACATCCTGACCAGTCTATTGTTTCCTGCCAGTCCCCACCCAGTCATTAGTGTCATGTCATCATGGTAACCGGAAAACAATAACAAAAAAACGTGGTGGTGTTGTTTTCAGTCTGGGCTATAAAGTGGATTTCATGGAATATAATTGTCTAAGAAATGAAATAAAAACCTACTTAGACATTAGACAACAAAAAATGTTTTTGAAAGTTAATGGAGCCTAAAAGATACTGAGTGGGAGTCACTGATGTCATTGATAAGAACAAAAGAGGGTATTGTCTAAATAACAGCTTGATTATGAAAAGTTTTTGTCTGAAGAAAATTGAATCTTATAACCCTTTCACACTGCTTCCAAAGGTGAACCACCGGATGATTCACCATTGGATCAAACCGGTAAGGATTCGAACATGGTCCTTTCATACTAGCAAGAATGTTTCCCTGTGAATATTTGGGGTTTGCCATCAGGGTCATGGGAAATTCACACACCTCCACTTAATAGAATAATGTACATGCAATCCCCTATCATTCAAAATGTTTGGTTAGACATAAATTTTACATTGATGAGACAAGTAAAACAATACATACGCGTATAACCAAGATGACTATCCATAATTACTATTGGCTCTTTTTTCTTGACTTGTTTTTGACGGCAACATGTATGGTTTTGCTCTTCCTATTACACACAACGGTGTATTAATGCTATTTTACCGGGTGTTTCACCGCGACGACCTTTCACACTGCGCTTCCAACAGTGAACCACCAAATTTTACCCAGGAAGGTTGGTGGGTAAAATTTTCCGAAAAATCTACCGGTGATCTACCGGTGGTCATCCGAATACCCTTTCACACTGAGTGATTCACCGGGTGCACCCGGGTAGACTCGGTGAAAATCTAACTAGTGTGAAAGGGGTATTAGACGGAATTTCAACCAAACTTTACCAGCTGGTCTCAAAACACCAGAAGGCTATCAAGAGATGTTTTGACTTGATATTTTGCATGAATTATGGCCTAAACTCTTGGTTTCACTACTGGGTCTCCGAAGTTGAAAGAGAATACCCTCTTACCAACTGAGAGGTATTTAGCGGCTTAATTGCCTAAATCAAAATATTGTTCCGATGTCCTTCCTTAATTTCTGGGTTTGGCCTTACTTCAACCTTCATCAGTCATCTCCAATTCTGGTCTTTCTCTAGACATGTTAAATAGATCAGCCGTGCTGCTACTTGACTGTGAGTGCTTCGCCTTGCAACTCATATGCAACTTGGGTACAAGTATTAAAGGTTTACAGCAATCAAAACTCATGAAGCTAAAGGTAATATCATACTTTGGTTTCTGTCAAAGAAATGTAGATTCACGGGCAAAAATATCAAGGAAGATACAGTAACAGTCATCTGTGAAAATTCGAGTCCCATACGGTACCGACTTTTTGAGAAAACAGTGAAAAACAGCCACAGTATTTCTCAAGTCTTGTCTCTTTTATTTTTGATCTTTAACAGATCAAAAATAAATTCGGTCACTGGTCTTAGTCTTGTGTACCGTACATCATAAAGGGTTCTGGGGTTGATTTCACCAAACTCATGCATCAATACGTCCTACGATTGATAGTAAGTTATGATCATAACTTAGGACTTATGATGCATTGCAGCCCTACATAGGATATATAGGGCCTGTTTTGTTAACGCACAAGATCACGAATCCTGCTGATCCGGATCCCATTTTAGCGTACCCTGCATAGGATGTGGATCCGCAAATCTGGGATCCTGTACGTTATTAAAACAAACAGGCCCTAAGATACGATGGGTTATCCTTCGTAACTCGAATGATCGTAGGGCTTCGTGAAATCGACCCCTGGTGTTCTATTACATGGACTGCCAGTCTGACTAGATCCCACATTAACCCTTCTCAGTTGGTGGCATGTCAAACCCTTTTGTAACATGAATTTGACCCTGGCCGGGGTTCTGTTACAATGTTATTGTCTAGCTCCAGGGATCTGGGTTCATAAAGAGTACATTCATGTTCTCTTTTAGTATTTTGGTACAGGTTAAAGGTACTATCATACTTTGATAGCATGCCGAAACAGAAATCTCCACAGATTTACCTATATAGCTTTCAGGGTATAAAGATGGTGATGGTAGAAACATACCGTTACAATTTTTTCTGCCTGAAATGCTGTATTTATCCAGAACAGAGTCAAACCAATAACCTTTTAAAGATAAAAAGTAATGGTATTTTAAAAATTCTGTAAGCGTTTTTCACCGTTTTCTCAAAAAGTGGGCACCGTATGGGACTGACATTTTCACAGATGACTGTTACTGTATCTTCCTTGATATTTTTGCCCATGAATCTGCATTTCTTTGACAAAAACCAAAGTATGATATACCTTTAACAGAGATATGGTTGTATGCGATATTCAGGGGAAATGTTTAACATTTCCCCTGAAAATAGCCATCTCAGAGTTCCTAGGGGTCTAAGGTTTGTGACCTTAGAGAATACAACTAGCTCTAAAACAAAGAACATTAATTTAATGATGTCTTACAAATTTGTCCGCTGAAGACATATATAGGCCTACTGATAACGTGTCTGTACTCTGTACTTACTAAACCTTATCTTGAATGTGGAGCCAATATTTCAAAGGAATAAAAAAAAGTAGTGAGGAAAAATTAAATCCTTTTGTAGGCCTACTATAAAAAAAAAATTCAATAAACTTGAAAAATAATTGTAACAAAATAGTTATAAACATAAAAAAACACAATTTTAATATTAAAAACACAATTAAACAAATTTAGTGTAAATCGTCAACTTTCTATAACTTAGAATGTGAAATTATGCTTGAATTTATACCGAAATGTGTGACCTATTTAATCATTGCTTGTAACTGTTGCAAAAAACAAAACGTGCTTAGTGCAAATGTGATAAAAAGTGAGGTTGGGGCCAATTTCATAGATCTGCTTAAGCACCAAATACTGCTTAAACACCAAATACCTTGGTGAAAAAAATCAAAATTCCTTGTGAATGTTATGCTCAGCAAACAATGGCCGAATACAAGTCAAAAGCAATAAACATCACATGAAAATTTGGTTGGCAATCCTGTTTGATCAAGGAAGACTTTTTATGCTTAGGCAACTTTTGTGCTTAAGAAGCTCTATGAAATTGGCCCCAGGTCTTGAATCTGTGCCGTTCGTTTGATATTTTTTATTGATAATTTAACGGATGCCGATAATAGTATGAAGGGATGGATCTAATCCGGAACGCGTTGTCAATGTCTCACCAAGGCTGACTGAAAACCTATCGAAGAGAAGATAACCGAAATTTATGTTAGGGGAAATAACTCAAAATCAAGTACATTCAAGGCTAGAGGAATGTGTTGGGTGAGGTAAATGGATGGAGCCAGTGCTGTGAGACTCAAGTCCGGTCTTGGACTCGAGACCGGCAAAAACAGTCTTCGTCTCGGACTCGAACTCGGAGGTTCATGACTCGGACTTGATCTCAGACTTGGGCTCTGTGACTCCGTCGATGACTTTGGCCGAGTCCGTTTCGAGACCAGCAGATTTCACCAGTTTTGAGTGTATGCCAACTTTACTGCTAAGTCAGTAGCTTTTTGCAATGTCAAAAACAGATTTCTTCAAGCAAATCTGTACCGAGGCCGGTTTTAACTTGGTGTCTTTGTAGTTTTGAAGAAAAAAACAAGATCAAATTGATACAGGTATATGCGATTTTGATTGATTATTTTTTGTACATGTACTGGAGTACCGGACTCGGACTCGGTCTCGGTCTCGGACTCAGTCTTGGACTTGGTCTTGGACTCGGCCTCAAATGGACTCGGACTCGGCCTCGAATGGACTCGGACTCAGTCTCGAATTCGGTCTCAGACTCGGACTCTGTCTCCCCCTCGGATGGAGTCGGACTTGGTCTCGGTCTTGGACTTGGTCTCGGACTCGAATGGACTCAGACTAGGACTCGGTCTCAGATTTGAATGGAGTCGCACTCAGACGTGTTGACTCGGACTTGGTCTCGGCCTCGGTCTCGAACTCAAATGGACTGGACTCGGACTCGGACACAGCACTGGATGGAGCTTAGGTTGGTGTACAGGAGTAAATGAAATAGCAAGAGGTATAGGAAGGAGTGCCTAAACATACACAGCTTTCAGACCAGGTCCCGATTAACCAGGACTTTCCCCGGCAAACCCATAGTGTGGATGCTTGCTGGGACTTGTTGCGTTGCCCCTGCCAAACATGTTGGGTTCAGGGACAATTTTGCGGTTAGGCTCGTAACTGATATCGCGCAGCTGTTTTCATTGTGCGCATGTGCTACAGCTCCACAAAGCTGTGAAGTGTCCCGGGAAAGCGTGGCATTCGAACACAGTGTGGACGGTTGATCGTAAAAAGAGATAAGCCGTCTCCACATTGCCCCAGATAATCGAGACCTGGGGCCTGTTTGTTTCGAACGAATCCTGCGGATCCGGATCCCACTTTAGCGTACCCTGCATAGGAGAAGGATCCCAAAATATAGGATCCTTTGCGTGAAACAAACAGGCCCCTGGTCTGAACGTGGGGATAGACTCCGTGTTCATACTAGGTGCTGATTATCGGGGAAAGTCCCGATAATCAGGACTTTCCCCGGCAAACCCATAGTGTGAACGCTTGCCGGGACTTGTCCCCGGAAAGCAGGGACATTCAAACACAGTATGCTGGACGGTCGGTCGTTAAAAAGACAATCCGTCTCAAAACTGCTCCACGATAATTGGGACCTTGGGCCGATTTCACTTTAAAAGTGGTATTCTGCGATCATCGCTATCACACTTGATATGAGATGGCTTCTTTACGATCAATTCTCTGTTTAGCGATGGATTTGGGCTTTAGCGATGATCATAAAGCGTTAGTGAAATCGGTGCCTGGTCTGAATGCAGGGAGGGTCAGGAAGGGTTTGCGGACTTGGGGGTGGGGTGCGGAGGTGAGAATTAGGAGGAATGTAGGGGGGTGAAGGGAGAGGTCAAGGATGGGACATCATAGGTGTACAATGGTGAACAGGGGATTAGTGTCCAGAAATGTAAAACTAGTATGCGTAGGAGCGAGTGAAGAACTACCTAAAGGATGCCGGTGAAAACAATATTGCTTCCTTCCACATAATTCCTCGTTTGTATCATCATATTACCCTTCACTTCTTTAACATTAAAAAAGAGGCCACTTTCATAGAGCTGCTAAGCACCAAAAATTGCTAAGCACCAAAAAACCCTTAAGCACAAAACACCATGGTAAATAAAATCAGTATGCCAGCCAAAACTCCTTGTGAATGTTATGCTCAGCAAACAATGGCCGAATACAAGTCAAAAGCAGTAAACATCACATGAAAACTTGATTGGTAAATGGTAATCCTGTTTGATCAAGGAAGACTTTCCATGCTTAAGCCAATTCTGTGCTTATAGGCAGCTCTACGAAATTGGCCCCTGTAGGACTTATTTGTTGCCTCATTTGATCCTAGCACTTTTCACCTTGGCACAAAGCTTTAATTTGGTAAGCAGATACTCCATATGTTCCTTGAATTGCGAACGGCCTTTAAATTAAAGCTGCAGTTTAAGGCTGTGTTCACATGAATAATTTGCTCACACTGAATACAACATGCACAGGTGCATGTAGTACATAAACCCATACATTATGCATCTGAAAGGTCAAGTTTTGACTACGGGGATATAGGGATATCGTCAGTGCAGTCTGCCAAGTCTCAATTCAAGGTAGAACTTACATCAGTGTCTTCAATTTAAAGGTAGATTCTTAACCTTTGGTAGCGAGCGAAAATGCCACACAAATAAAACTCGGAACTCCAAAACAACCGCCTTCCACATTTTGATTCGGAACTTAATTGCAACCACATTTCATCTGGGTATAAATAAGCCGCCAAAGAAAGGTTCAAGAGTGGTTTCTAATACTGTCCGCAATTTTTAGGAAGAAAATTATGTGGGCGGACTCCATGGGTGGCACTTCTCTTTCCATTATTAGCCAAAAAAAACTAAATCTGGTTATCTTTCCTAGGATCAAAGCACATGAATGAGTTGTTACACACTGTAGTGAAATGTCACCCTTATTCAGTCTACACTCAATCCTTGACAGATTCACAGTAGGGCCAATTGGAAAATTTTATCAAATGTTATTACCTCGCAATGGGGAGACAAGTAGAACTTTGGGTGGCCTGGGTTTATTTTCTGCTCTGGTTCTAAAATAAGCGGTACTGTGGCATATCATCTGGGTATTGTGGTTGTGTGATCACGCTGGAAGTGTCTGGGGCTTGAACTACTTTGGGCCAATCCACAAATGGTCCTGATTACTATCCATCAACGCGGAATACCATCAGGGAAAAATCCTGATATTAACTATTAAAGGGAGCAGTTTTGGGCTGAAATTTGGTACTTAAACAGAAATGAAGGTCTTAAACTTCCTTACAGACGCTGTTTCATGTAACTTTTTACGCTTTTTCATCTGGATAGCAGAAATACAGCCGAAATAATCTTGCCCCCCTCTGAATCCTTACACTACGCTTTTAAAAAGACACTAAATCCTGATTTCCTTGAAAAACCTAGCATCTGATGAACCAAGATTTCCCACGGTGACTGTTTGCACTGTTTATGAACTGTGGAGTCCATTTTCTGTCTCAAACTCAATTTGTTTTTGGGAGGCCTTGCAAATTCTGTACGCTGCCTTTAAGACCACAGTTTTGTGTCTTCCCTCAGAGTCTATTGGGGGAGGGGAGGGTACCAATCAAAGGTGAATTAGTCTGGTAAACAGGGCAAATAATGTGGCCCGTCTAGTGACTGTGTTTTCGCTGAATGGCTCTGATCTTGACCCCTACGCATATGGTTTTAGTTAGTCGTCAATTGAGTGTATCATTGGATCCATGGTGGTGATTGCTCAATACTCTACAGGCGACCGATTGTAGCCCATACAATAATGTGCCTGTAATAGGCCTACACAGTGAGCTAACCGCTATCTCAACATCAGGGGCCAATTTCAAAGCCTCGAGATAATTTCTTGTCATACATGAAAATCATTTTATGCCATAAAAATCTTTTTGTGTTATTCTCAAAATTATATTTTGTGTAATCATGTGGAAATCGTTTCGGTCTGTTTCGGTCCCTCGAAATTGTTTCATCGATCATGCCCTCAAAATCCTTTTGTCAAAAACATTGTGTCAACTTGCAAACATTGCATCAACTTGCAAACATTGCGTCAACTCGCAAACATTGCGTCAACTCGCAAACATTGCGTCAACTCGCAAACATTGCGTCAACTCAAAAACATTGCATCAACTCAAAAACATTGCGTCAACTCAAAAACATTGCGTCAACTCAAAAACATTTCGTCAACTCAAAAACATTTTGTGAATAATTCTGAAAAGCCTTATGTTTTCAACAGATTCGCCTAATTCAGTAATTGTTTTATGTTTTGCCGATGATTTTTCCAAGGTGTACGGCCGGCTAAAACGAACGTGTATCGCGTTCCTGGAATTCTCATACGGCAGCTGCAACATTTAGTCACAGCTACGAGTACCAGTATAAAACCATTGGTGTGCCACATCCTTCTAACACTTGCTGAGGCTGGAAATGCGTATACGCTGACCTTTGACCTCATTTTGTTTATCTGTTAATTAACCTTAATTGCACGATATATTTCTGATTTTTTTTCACGAAAATCTTCATTAAGTGTTCTAGAATTATTGTATTATACTCTGCAAAGTTGATTTTTTAGAACTTTGAAGCCGGCGTGTTCCTTTAAAGAAGTATTTAGAAGTAATTGCAGTCGTACTCGTAAGTACCAAGTACTTGTATTCAGAAACCAGTTCTTGTACTCGGACGGCAAAGTACTCGACCTGTGTTGGTACTCGGAAGTACTAATTGGTACTCAGAATAAAACAAACTTGTCTACAACACCTGCACCTACTTACCAGAGTTGTAGATGTCGTTCGTCCCCGAAGATACTGACGCTGCTGCCTTTGTTGTACCAGTCATATTGTTGTATTTCAGACCATTGTAGAAAGTTGATGAAGATGAGGAGGACTGGTTTGTGGTATTGGTCGTGCTGGACGAGTCATCTAACTGGGTGGTCCTGTACATGACAAACATTATATCATTAGGGAATACAGTAAAAGACACATTTTATCATTTAACCTCTTACTACTCAAATCCAATGACACTTTCCCAAATCTTGTCTGACTTTTGATGAAAGATACTGATGATTTTGAGGATAAAAGGTTCAAACCGAATAAAATTCACTCAAGGTCTGAGAAAGTACAAACTGATGGAAGAATTACAGTGCACCAATACACAGAGACAGCAATAGACGAGATGGAATCCATTTCCCATATGCTCCACATCTGCTAGCTATAAACTTACAGAGAGAAGAATTATACTTAGAAAGATAGAAATTTGGAATAATTACTTTCTCTGTCCTAAATATACTTTGGTTCTCGGTAACGTAGAACAGAATGATGTGTATTAACGATTAAACGGTTCTGTTTTTCTCATCTGCGTTAAAGTCCATCGTGAAATACTTGATCTATGCCACATACTTTAAACAGATAACATGTCAAGATGATAGAGTGTATCTTTTTTCCACAGAGCACCTTTGACAATTTTTTTTTTCGAAAGGAAATTGGAAAAAAAGGCCCGCATCAGTTTTCAAGGGAAGCAGTTTATGCTATATCATATAGGAGAGGGATACAGCTTGTTACCATTGAGCACAGAGTTTAGATTTCGGCATATGCTGTGAATTACTCGTAGGCAAAATTGGAATGATTATTACAAGAGGTTTCAATTTGTTAGCAAACTTGGGAAAAAATAAGCATATTTGGCAGCTGTGTAGTGGCAAGACTTGTGGCCATGTAAGTTCACAAACTATCGGGTGCATCAGCATGATGCCAAAAATGCAGTGCACTTTAAGTGCTAGGTCAGAAACACTAAAGTGAACTTTTGTTACTTAAGCCCCTTTCACACCGGGACTTACGTACAGTTGCGTATTGTTGCGTAGCGACTACGCTGCTCCTACTGCTTGTCTACACTGGCTTACGTAACAATACGCGGAGTACGCGAGATGTACGCACAAAATTAAACATGTATAATTTGTTCGCGTACTCTTGGCGTAGAGCACTGGACACCGAACGAACGCAGTGTTTACACAAGTCTACGCAACACTATGCTACTGTACGTAATACCTACGTAATAGTATTACGTATAGTATTACACACGTAATAGTGCGCTACGCTACGTCTGTTATACGCAATCCTATGGGCATGTAGTGTTGAATTATCTAATTGTACACCAGTCCTATCAAGTTGTCTGATATTACTGATCAGGACACCATCTCCATTGCCAAAAAACTAAAAGGACTACAAAATTGTTCAGCCAGCTTTAATCCTCATTTCGAAATGTCTGAGTGAACTCAATGTTGACCTTAAAGGTAGTATCATACTTTGGTAAGAAACCAAAACAGAAATATTCACAGATTTACCTATAACTTACAGGGTATGAAGATGGTGGTGGTAGAAACATACCATTAAAATGTTTTCGCCTGAAATGGTGTATTTGTCCAGAAATTAGTAAAACAACGACCAAAAATCTTTTTGATCTTTTAAAAGATCAAAAATAAAAAAGAAAAGACTTAAGAAATGCTGTGGCCGTTTTTCACTGTTTCCTCAAAAAGTGGGCACCGTATGGGACTGAAATTTTCACAGATGACTGTTACCTTATCTTCCTTGATATTTTTACCCATGAATCTGTATTTCTTTGACAAAAAACAAAGTATGATATTACCTTTAACAGTATGTTTCTACCATCACCATCTTCATACCCTGTAAGTTATAGGTATGCTACCAAACAAAGTATGATAGTACACTGTACCTTTAATAGCCATAATTAAACCCTTTATAGCATTAGAGCAAATTAGTATTTCAAAGAAAACTTGCCGATGAAAACTGCAAAACAATGCCTGTACAATCAATATAACAGATGAACAACATAAAACTAAAGAGCATTTCGTGTGATCATAATGAAACTCCATGTAGGCAATCAGAAGTTATTGAGATAAAACACGCCGCCGCTAATGACGCTGTCGGCAACAAATGATCTCGGTTTTTGGAGAGAGTTGTTTGTTCAGTTTAATCCTGGAAGGCCGTACTAATCGTTTTCTGGAGCGCACTGTGGCAAGTCTCTTTAAGGAGTGGAGAAAAATTGCTCTTTAAAGGTGTGATACATGATTGGTAAAGGTCACAGAATAGCACTCACGCTTTGTCTGATCCAACATGTAGGCCTACATAATATAACACACTTGTGAAAATTTGAGCTCAATCAGACATCAGAGTCACGGGAAAACAGCAAAAAACCTGACTAAAGGTAGTATCATACTTTGGTTTTTGTCAAAGAAATACAGATTCGTGGGCAAAAATATCAAGGAAGATACAGTAAAAGTAATCTGTGAAAATTTCAGTCCCATACGTTGCCCACTTTTTGAGAAAACAGTGAAAAACGGCCACAGTGATTCTTAAGTGTTTTCTCTTTTATTTTTGATCTTTTAAAAGATCAAAAAGATTTTCGGTCGTTGTTTTACTAATTTCTGGATAAATACACCATTTCAGGTGGAAAAATTTTAACAGCATGTTTCTACCAGCACCATCTTCATACCCTGAAAGTTATAGGTAATCTGTAGGTATCTGTGAACATTTCTGTTTGGGTATGTTACCAATCCTGTACCTTTAAGCATCATATTGTTACATTGTAAATATACAGTTACAGTCATACAGGGTGCCTCAAGGTTGCTTTTCGCCAAGGTTTTTACACCTCTATAAATAATGAGTAGGTCAACCTTCAAAACGGACTGATTGGCTTTCTAAAACTCAGGACGTGGGGAGGTGTTAGTATCGAATCTAAATACTGAAACAAATTTCAGCTTCATATTTTGATAGGAGTGAACAATATCAATGATTGGGCTTGCTTAATTAAATAAATTTTTAATAAGTAATAAACTGCTGCAAACTGCTCATCAACCGAACTGATGAATTGAAATATATGCTTGGAGTTAGGAGGACCTGATGTTTCGATCCTAGCAGGTTCATTCTTGAGCAGACTTTCTTGAGAAAGATCTTGCTAGGATCAAAACGTCAGGCCCTCCTAACTCTACATAATTAATTTTACATTATATGCAGTTGGTTCGAATCCCACTCCAGTCAATCTGTCTTTGTTCACTTTTCAATGACTTAAAATTATTCAGTCAGTTTCCCTTGTGGTTATTTGAAGATAAATGATTAAAAAGCCGTATCCTCTTCGAGTGATCCCCCATGTAAGGTTTCTCAGGTAACAGCATTGCTAAAGATGTGTGTATCTTAAATAATCCTTGGGATATAGCGGTATGTGAGTGGTTTCATGACTTCTGACTGCCAAACAGAATTGACTATTAGGGACACCACCAACATAGGGCTGGATAGCTCTGTTGGTAAGAGCTCGGGTATGGTATTCCGGAAGTCGCTGGTTTGAATCCCGCTTCAATAAATTTTTCTTTGTTCACTTTTCAATGACTTTAATTTCAGTCAGTTTCCCTTGTGGTTATTTGATGATTAAATAAATTAAGTAATAAACTGCTGCAAACTGCTAATCAGCCAAAATAACGACCTGGAATAAATGCTTGGAGTTGTTAAAAATTCTGCTTCACTTTTTCCAGCACATAAAAGTGCATTTAAAATGATGTACATTTTTGGTTAATTATTAACAAGCAAAGAGTCTCAGTTTCATGCTTGCATTCTGTTGCTTTATAATTGCTTTTATTTTTAATATTCCGGGGTAATACAAGTGAAACTGTGAAAGTTCACTGTGAGCCTGCAGATTTATAACTTGTGTCGCGCGAGCACAAGCATGGCATGGTCGGTAAGTACGTGTCATGACTGAGTATTACGATTATTACGATATTACCCGGTACTCAGTTCTTAAAGGTTTTTGGCCTCCAGCAGTAGTAATTTCACACTGATTTGGTCTGTCTCTTCAGTCAATCATCAACATTTCATATTGATATCAATCAATTTGTCAAATTTTGTGTTTAATCAATAAAGTTTTATGTTGTCATCCTAAAAATCCATTTTCCGTTTCAAGGAGCCGATTCCGTGAATTCCGTCCATTTTCCGCGATCGCGGAATATCAGTGGCCCTAAGTGTAATGCAATTTCAGGGACTACAAAGAGCTCCATCTACATCTAGCTGTTAAAGCCTAACAGTTCCTCACTACTGCTCGATCAACTTTCTTCATTTTCAGTTTTTAGTACCGGTAAACCTCCCAGGCACGTCACACGTTGCAGCACCATATAAACCAGAGACTTAGACACACAGAGAGAGAGAGAAGAAATTAAAGTCTGTGGACCTGGCAAAGAGGAATTCTAAACTTGCAAGTCTCCACGAATATCTGGTCCAGCGTGCAATTCATGGTATGATAATGGCCTTCACAGGCAGAATCCAAAAAAAAAAAAAAAACCCTCAAAGAACAAGTTATATGATCAGTCTCAGTCTCATCAAAGCTTGACTGGGTAATGATAAACTAAAGGTTCATTCCAGATGTGGATGACTGGGATTTTTGTGCACCTGACCCCTTCGGCGCGACTGGGCGAACGAAAAAAAAAAACCGCTGCTAAAATGCTTATTCTACCATTAGGCCTACATGATATAACATCGTTACACGTTTAAAAACCATTTAACCCATGAACACTTTCACCAATTAAGTAAAAGAGGTTGACTTTCAAAGGTTAAAGATGAAGTTTTTGATTTCGTAATAAACGGAAATTTAGATATGAGACATTGAGGATCTGCAAGCATTTACCAAACTGGAGGCTTCAAACTGAGAAACTAAGGCCGAAAAGATTTGAGTAGAAAGGTTTGAGGCTTTGTAGGGTGATGGCTTGAGGAAACACCATGTAATATTAGTTTGTACTTTTGCAATAGGGCTCCACGCTCGTGAGGTCAAATTCAGATGTTCGGTCAAACAAGTCATACGTCGAATTGTCTCCCTAAGTCCCGATGTCTCCCTAATGTCCACTTTTAGACGCTAACGTGTCTCCCTAATACCCCATTTGTAATTATTATGTTAATTATAAAGCTGTATCCTCTTTGAGTGATCCCCCATGTACTGTTTCTCAGGTTGCAGCATTGCTGCGCATATCGATAAAATGATCCTTGGGATATAGGTTTGTATGCATGGTTTGTTGCGGTCGGAATTAATAGACTTGTCTTGGTCCTTGCAATACTTTAGATGTTGTTTTTTTTTACGAACGTACGCTGAGTGGGTTATTTTGATGGTGTAAATCACTCGTGTGAGGACGTACTACGAACAGCGATCGAATGTCTTGGATCAAGACCCCACGCCGTAAGGGTTTCGCGCTCCGCGCTCGCCAGCTCCATCTTCGACAAATGCCGCTATCCTTTACTTTTATCCTGGCTAGAACCCTAACCAGAGAAGGTTTGAATGCAATTAGCGTTCCGCACTAATGACGTCACCATGCATGCACGCGCACACATACCTCCACTCACCACATGCTTGCATGGCCACGTTGCAATGTTTGTCTGAGATCCGGTGCTATTTTTAGCGCAAGTGCGCAGCGCTATTGCTTACCTTGCCATTCGTTGGACGCTGATCGGCTTCCGAGCATTTGATGACCTGACCGGGGGCCTGGGCTTGATGTGATTTGGGACATGGCTACTCGACTGACCGCTTGACTGATGGCCACCACTGGCAACGCTTCGTTGTAAGGCTTCACGAAGGGCCGACGCGTTGGAGTGAGCTTGAGCAATCTATCAGGAATCAAAAAGTGAAATCAAAATTTTCAATAATCAACCATCCATGGACGTGCAGTAAGCTGAGGAGTGTTCTAATCATTACACAGGTATTAAAAGTAGGAAGACTTTTGAATAATAATTTTGGTATACAAAAATTACATCATGACTATTTGAAGCCTTAAGGCCTTTTCACACGACGCTACAAAAAAACTCTCAACCATTGAGACATTTTCTCATGGTTGCGAAATTTCACTAAACGGTTTTACGCTGGCCGCTTTTGCGTCCTTTCACACGGTACAGTGTAACATTTTGCAAGCCTCCCTTGAGACGGAACGCGGGTAACCGTTAAACTATGCATTTTGTGAATGTAAAACGCTGCTAGTACCATCACGACGCTGAGGCCATGTAACACATAGAAAACACAGATGCGCATTGCAAAGCACTTCGCAAGGGACCCTTGAGAAATTTTGTCGATTGTCGTAGATCTGGACCTCGGTCAAAATTTCTCAAGAATTCACCAAGGACGTCAGTCACTCTCAAGTATTGGTGTCCTTTCACAAGATTACACTTTTGTAAAATTTCGCAACCATGAAAGAATTTCTCAATGGTTGAGAGTTTGTTGGCGTCGTGTGAAAAGGCCTTTACAAACAAAATGCAAGTGCAACCATGTTCTAAAACAAGAAAATATCTTCATCAACTGTTCCCACTTCCCCCACCCCCAAACTGATGAAACTGAACAAGGATTTTAATACACAGTGCAGTACTTGACATAAGTTCCATCGGAATTCTGACATATTAAAATTTTGCTATACAGCGTGTCCCCCCAAAAACGAACACTTTGTGTTGAGAACTGTTTATCACTTCAAGATTCAGATATGTGATACAACCATGTCTTGGCTATCACCATGTAGAATTTGAGCAAAATTGGACAATATCAATATTCCAAAGGGTTGGGAATGTGAATGATGCTTTAAAATAGAGACAACTGTGAATCGCATTATGTTTGCACAAGGTGGCCATTATATCCACAAGAAAGATATATCGATTGCAGAGTGCAGAATGCATAATGTGTAATGCACAGGACATACTGTACAACCATGCACATACATGTACATTGAAGTTTTGTTAGAAGTTAAAGGTTACCTGAAATCCAAACTCATATGAAGTTAAATACATCTGTATTGTCATAAAACTCAACCTGTCTATCATTGTTTGTGCTAATAAATATTGTATGTAAAAAAGGAGATATTTTAGACCCATAATTTAGCACCCGACTTTCGTGACGAAAAACCTTGCTACGTCACCGGCAGAACGCCACGCATACTTTTACAACTTGCAAACCTGCCGACCCCGCGTTTTTGTTCAAATCCAAGAGCAAAATCCTACATACAATTTTAACAGGTTTATTATTTCATCTACATGTTTGATCAGCCAAAGTGTGAGTGCTGTTCTGTGACCTTTACCAATCATGTATTATGCCTTTAATGCTTTCTACAGGCATGCAACTTGGAATTGGAAATTCCAATCTTTACCGTATTTTACATTTTTCACTTTCAATGGCATAAGAGTGAAGTGAAAAATAGAGGAAATCAGCTGATACGAGGAAAAGTTTAAAGTCTGTTTTTAAATAGCAAAATCAAAATACTGTTTGTTAATGTTATACAGCAGCAGACATTCAAAACCCATACAGTATTATGTACATGTACTACAACGGTCTAAAGGCTCCGCGCTCGTGACGTCACATTCAGATGTTCGGACAAACAAGTCACATATTGCCCAATTAACTTACACGTAAACGTTGTGCAATTTGTTCGAACATCCGGGTAACTATAGCTGTCGATATAAAGGCCGTATTCTATAAATAGCTCGAGTGTGGAGCCGTGTTAGGGAAAACCCACGATTTTAACCCATAGGCCTAATACACCGACCAAAACATGGGTCCCCTTGAAAGATATTTCAATCATTCTCAGCACAAGGGGAAATACCCTTACATGTAGGCAGCGTCGATAACTTAATCAAGTCAAGCTGCGTGCGTAATACACAGTCACTGTACATGCATAAACCACCTTACAGCATCTCACAGGACTGAAAAATAAAAGCAGGCCTTCGTTTGAATAAAAATGAGGAGAGCTGCAAATCCAACTCCTTAAATCAACATAGGGCCTACTCATACTACTATATTAGTGAATAAAGAGAGCAGTTTTCTCTCGCTAAACCAAGTTTTAGCATGTGTCCGGTGTCAGAAAAAGTGCACAATTTTGCTTGTCCTGTTGAAAAGATTATAAAAAGATAATGCTATTTTTGTACTTTCCATAAAGGGTAAATGTCAGCTGGAAAAATGTACATGATGTTTTGAATAAAGGCAGCTCTCCTTAAATTGTTAAGGAGCTCTTTTTTTTTGCTCTCCTTGGAAAACATTAAGGAGAGCGGAGGAGAGTGATCACTCTCACTCTCCTTAAAAATCAAGGTCTGTAAAAGGGCGACCCATGTCACTCATAATCCTGTTTGCATGTTGCTGAGTTCACATATCTGAATTTCTTTTCATTTAAAAGTACAGTTATTTCATACTCAGGTGTTTTTTGTCAAAGAAATGCAGATTCATAAGCAAAAATATCAAGGTGAGATTCCCACTCCCATACGTTCCCACTTTTTTAGAAAACGGTGAAAAAACGGCCACAGTATTTTTTAGATATTTGCACTGTTATTTTTTATCTTCCGAAGAAAAAAACCCATTATTTTAACAGTCAATTGATTAATATGCATACAACGATCATTGTGCGATCTACCCATAACCAGAATTTCTCATGTATGTGGAGCCAATTTTCACTCAAAGGGTTAAATACGATTTTGACCCCTTGTATCTGGTTACACTTACAGCCAGACAAATTTGTAAAAAAAAAATGTTCTCCCATGAACTGTGTGTTTAAATTCCACTGAACTGTTCCCAAGTAATCCCCCAGCTTCTGTGAGTGTTTTTTTTTCCTTAAAGAGGGATTTCTTTTAGCCAGCAGTAAGGCAGGAAGGATTTTTTTCTGTTAGGCAGGCAATTAGTAGTAGTCTGTGGAATATGCAAGTAATAAACTACTGCAAACTGCTCATCAACCAAAATATTGACCTAAAATAATATACTGAGCCATATAAGAAACGCAAACGATGGGTCCATTTCATTGCGGCTGTTCATGACACGTGACCACTTTATGACAACACGAGCAACGCTCAAGTCAGAAACTTTGTACCAAATTTTGTTGAATTCGAGTAATTTAAACAGCCACAATGAAATGTTAAAAACATGACAATGAATTGAATGGATCCATCTTTTGAGTTTCTTTGCTGGCTCAATATATATAAAAAGCTTGGCGTTATAAGGCGGACCTGGTGTTTTGATCCTAGCAGGATCTTTCTCTTTATCCTTTGAAAAAAAAGATCCTGCTAGGATCGAAACGTCAGGTCCTCCTAACTTCAAGCTATGTTTGGTACAAATAGCTGGTTGTTTGAATATTCCTGCAATTTCTGGACCATTTCGGCCTGTGCAGCTGTTTATGGGTATTAGTTCAGTAGTACTATCCTTGGCACGCTTACTTAATTTACACAATGTATACATGTACACAAAGCAAAGCTGCTGAGCACAACAAAATTGCTTAGCACAAAAATGTCTTTCCCAATAAAACAAACCACCATTCAAAAATCAATTTGATATTCATGGTCAGCGAACAACAGCCAAAGAACAATCACAAGTGATACACAACACATGGACATTTGGTTGTTGTTCCTGTTTTTATATTAAGACAGACATTTCATGGTTAGCAAATTTTTTGTGCTAAGCAGGGCCGTGAAATTTGCAGTAGATTTATGATTACAGCTGGCAGATCATATAGCATGTTTGACACTTGAACGTGTGGCCGAACCATTTAAAACATTTGGAACAGCATGCCAATGTACACAAATGAATGACCTTTGCAGCGATTATTATTGTGTCGATCCTTTATTTATTACGAAGTAGGTTTCCCAAGAAAAGGTAACTTGACTCTGTTTACATAATTATATTTTCGTTTCACCATTGAATTGTCGGGCAAACTTTCTCACAATAACTGTTGGCAGTCATCATAATTAAGAACTAATCTTAATAAGTAATCTTTGGGGTTAACTACATGTATGTGGATCGGTTTGCGGAAACACCATGTCAGAATCGTTCGTACTTTCACACTTCCATTTCGTTCGCACTTCTCGTAAGGTCTCAATGTTTCGACTAGCCTGCTCTAGTCCTCATCAGGAGACCTTTAAAAATCAGGAAACGTTGAAACGTTGAGACCTTACGAGAAATGCAAACGAAATAGAAGTGCGAACGTACGAACGATTCTTACATGGTGTTTCCACAAACCGATATTTTGATACCAGTTATTTCAGAATGGATTCACGTAATGGAGACAAAGCCTGAGATGGAGCCTGAGCCTCTGTTTCGTAAACGCCCAATGCCACACAGTGAAATATAAAGCAAACCGTACCTCGACTCCAAAAAACTGGAACTTCTCACTTAACATTCCAGAAATTGACAACCCACTCCGGAGGACATCTCCATCAATTGGGGCCACCCCAATGTCCCACTAGTCTAACTAACCCTTATCCCCGCTCCCCTTATACAGAAAAGATTCTCAATACAATAGTCACAATAGCACCAAGACCCCACGGCAATAATTGGTACCCTGATCGCTTTCTCCAAAAAAAAAAAGAAGTTTTCAGCAGAAAAGGAAACCGGAATAGCTTGCCCCAAGGGCCTAGGCTTAGGTGTAACTGTCTGGTAGGATTATAGGGGAGGTTACCAGGACTTTTGACACGTTTGACTCTGTAATAATCTGCAAGTGTGGAGTAATCTTATTGTGTCTAGGATTGGCGTGGTTCGAGGAGGTTGTTGGGTCAATGAACCAGTGCCCGGGGGCTTTAAAATGAGGAGGGCTTGGTCTCATGGTCTAGGAAATAGTTGATACTCTTACACTTTAACAAAAATAGCGCCCTCGGCAAGCAAATAAATGAAACACTGCCTTTTTTAATACATGATTGTTAACAGAACAGCACTTTGTCCGATCCAGCACGCACATGGAGTAATAAACCTGTGAAAATCTGAGCTCAATCGGACATCAGAGTCCCAAGAAAATAGTGAAAAAGGACTGTTTTAATTTTCTTATAAAAAATTTAAAAACATTTGATCTCGCCGAAAACTAAATTGTTTGTTTTTACACTTTTTAAAACAAAAAGGCCTATAGCATTTCAGGCAGAAATATTTTAGCAGGGGGTTTCTATCATGTCCATCTTTATACCTTGTAGGCCTTATCATTTCTCTTTTGGTTTGTTACCAATCCTGTACTTAACCTTTAAATTTTGAAAATAATTTTCATCATAGGCCCTATAACTTGAACTAACCATGGGCCTGTTTGTTTCAAACACTAAATTTTGATTTCCTTGAAAACCCCAGCATCTGATGAACCAAGATTTCCCATGGTGACTGTTTGCACTGTTTAACAACTGTTGAGTCCATTTTATGTCTCAATCTCAATGCTTTTTTTTAGGCCTTGCAAATCCTGTACGCTGCATTTAAGCAGAAAAGATAATTTAATAGCATGAAAAGTCTTCCTTGATCAAACAGGATTAACAAATGTTCATGTAATGTTTACTGCTTTTGCCTTGTATTCTGCCATTGTTTGCTGAGCGTAACATTCACAATGAGTTTGGGTTGTCATTTGTAACATCAAGAAAAAAAATACAACTCAGAGGTCGAAGTAAATTCTTTTGTTAGTATTATCTCAAGTGAATTCCATTTCAGAAATTCGGTTTCCGACTGAACAAATCTGTTTTGTGCAATTCAGTTCCAAAAAGTTGTATTTATAAGATGCAGTAAATTGCATATTGACTTTCACTGACTCTTAAGGCACTGCCACTGGAAAAGTGTCGTAACTTTTGTACAGTGAAGCAGGGGCCGATTTCACTAACGCTTTGCGATCATCGTAAAGCCCAAATCCAACGCTTAACGGAAAATTTCTATGCAAAGTAGCGATCGATTTTCTGTTTAGCGATGGATTTGGGCTTTACGATGGTCGCAAAGCGTTAGTGAAATTGGCCCCAGGCCTTGAATTTGGTTCTGAAAGGGGCAAGGCCACTTTTCTAATGCAAGGGGCACTTCCATTGGAAAATCATAATGTCTATGGAAACATTTGAAGAAGGCACCAAGGCCAAGAACCAGGGCAACGAAGGCCATGGCCTCCGTTAAATTCAAGGCTTGGTGAAGACTAACTTGTCAGACTGTGTTTTGTCACAAAAAAACAGTCAACTATTGCAAGACTAAACCATGATTCAGTTAGCCTAGGAAATGTATAGCAATCAGTTCACATAAATGATGCATTTTGTGAATTCAATTGGTGAATTTACTTAGTTCCGTTTTGAAAATGGAATTCCGTTTCAAGGAGCAGCTTCCGTGAATTCCGTCCGTTTTCCGTTTTTGCGGAAAATTAATGGCCCTAGAATTAGTTGCATGGAAAATCAAGTGAGCATTTCGGAAATGAGAATATCCACTTCCTGGATGTTAAAACCAATATCTGTCAATCGTAGATAAATCTGGGGATTCGGAACAAATTCTCAAGTCCAATCTTACGGAGACTTTCCAGACATGACTTAATAAGGACTTCATAATTATAGTACAAGGCTTTTTCATTGCACAAACCACCGTGAACTTGAAATGGAGGTTAATTCCGGCATTACCGGTTTCTATGCTCGCCCCAAGGCTCTAAGAGTATTGTGTAGCTTTGCACACACCACCAGTATAATGGTTAAAACACCCCCATGGTTTCCCTCAAAATTTCACCCCAAAAGACCTCCGTCGTCCCAGCGATTTTATGACCGTTTAATTTGCAAGCTCTTGTAAGTCCATCCGTCAGTCAGGAACAATTGCGTGCAGTTTCTGCCGTTTTTAACGATGACGCAAATACCCAAATGATTCGAGTATTGCAAAACAACACACACACTACACAAAAAAAGCCAGACGTATTTCACAGGGTTGCCTTAAAGATTTACAACTGGTGACTGACTGGGACTTGGGATTGGTTTACCATGCACATGCCTTGAAGCGTTCAACTTCAAAGTGAACAAACAAAAGCAAGGTCAGCTGAATTTGCACAAAAATCTCAGAGCTAATAAACGTCAAACTTAGTCAAGAAACTGACAAAGTTTATGCGTGTTGGCCTGTTTTGTGATGAGTGAACAGGAACGATAGGGCCTATACATACAGTGGAATGCCACTATAACGAACACCGATAACCATTTGGCTATACCGAACATCATCCTTGACTCCCAATATTTGTGTACAGTACATACCCAATATAGTTCTTTAAATCACTATAACAAACGACCACTTATATAACGGACAATATCTATGCATCCCACCATGTTCGTTATAGTGTTGTTCCACTGTACTACTAAGTTTTCATGGATGGTGTCATCCATGCATACATGTATACATGTACAGGCAATAGCGCTCCGTACTAATGACGTCAAACGAGTGATTTGGCCAGCTCGCGCATGTACAAAATCCCCGGATGTCAGACAAACTTTTCATGCATGCACACAAGCGCACCCACCACACGTTTGTATGGTTGCGATGTTTGTCTGAGATCTGGTGTGACGTCACAGCATTTAGCCTGCTATTTTTAGCACAAGTGCGGAGCGCAATTAACTGAGGCTATAATCACAGGCTTTGATTTTCATCTCAAAATACATATGACGACCCACTGCCCTCCTATTGGAAGAAAAATTGAAAGCAGTAAAACTGTTTTCTCAAAAAGTGGGTGCCGTATGGGACTGAAAATTTCACATACGACTGTTATTGTATCCTCCTTGATATTTTCGCCCATCTGCATTGCTTTGACAAAAACCAAGTATGATATTACCTTTAAATGGACTGAGAATTAATACTGTATGCCCTATGCAGCTCAGGTACCCAGCACACATGTAATGAGAACTTATGGCCAAACATGACCCAAGTCCAAGGAATTTTGCGTACATGAGAAAAGATTTACTACAAGTTGTTGCTGTGTGGGACTACAGCTATTGATCTGGGGACAGTTTCCTAGCAATGAAGGCCTTTGGGGATTAGAGTTTAAAACAACTTTTAAATGTGATTTATGACTGTACAGACAATGAGGCACAACATATTATTTGTTTACTGAAGGAAATAAAGTGCTGCAACTAAATCCTCTTTCTACCATGGTTAGTGATGAACATGGTACTGCACAGTGGCTATTAACAGACCTCTCCTTTGGCTACATTGAAGGAGTGCATTCCCATTAAGACAATCATTGACTTACCTTAACAATTAAAGGCAGCGTACAGGATTTGCAAGGCCTCCAAAATAAAAGTTATCTGTTACCGTTTTACCCCATAATTTCCCAAAAAAAGCCCTGCCCTCTTTCCACAAATTTAACCTTGCTAATAATGTAAAAGAGGACACCACCAACGTATATTTAGGTATAAAGTAACTTTTCAAAAAGTAGTTTTCCTTTCCTTTATAGTTTTGGGACCCGTCTTATCACAATCCCCGGGTTTATAATCTGTTTTCATTTAAACGCCTGACTTATCGCTGCAGTTTAACATCTGACCAGCTTTCAGCATGTTTTGTGTAGATTTCAATGACCCATTTGTATTGTGCAACAACTTAAAGGCCTATGACCCGACCTTACAATCGTAGACCTAAAAGTAGCCTTTCTGCCACAATGCCACTGGATACTTTGGCTTATCTTATGAACGGCTTACAAACCTGTTTGCCATTGTACTTAGTCCTAATTCCAAAATCCCTATGATTTGTTGAAGCGTTGTCATATAAATAGGGTCAGATTTGATACTTCCACCTGCTGGCCCAATTGACATGTAGCAGGGGCTCAACCCCACCCCAGGCACCCCTAACCCCCCCCCCCCCCCAAAAAAATGAATTGATGACAAGTAGTGCAGACCCTTTAAAATACAATTTACAAGTATGGCACTAGTAGTTACTTGTATCAGATAAATTACATTGTTTTAACACTCCACAGTGTGTGCATGCATGGTGTGACATAGCAGTTAAGGTTAATGAATAATATTGGTCAACCACATGTAGTGTAACCGCTCAGCACGTGGACAGTCCATACATACAGACAGGATAATCTGTACAGAATGCAGTGTAGGCCTACATTACAGAAAGAAGAATATTGTCGACTATAAAATTAATTTTCATGTCTTACCTTTTCTTGGTGTTTGGCCTTGCTTTGCTGTGTCATGCTGTAGGAGATCTGCTTCTTCTCTTGCAGACTGAGCGGCTGTTTCTGTGCTGTTCTACCTCCGTCCTCCCCGTTCTGGTTGGATGTTGACCTTAGCCCATTCTGTGCTAGTACACTCTGGAAATGTTGGCTTCCAGTTCCCGAGGGATTGTGGATATTCTCTTGATAGCCACCATTCTCAGTTCTCCACGAGGTTTCACTGCCTCCATTTCTGAGGTCAACGGGCCTCTTCGCATCGGCGTCGTCCTCGATGGGAGGCTCCTGGGAGGCCAGCTGATGCTTCAGCTCACCGCTACTTGCCGACTGGCTAAGAGAAGGCTGGGTTCGCGCAACTTGCGCGTTGCCGTCCAAGACACTGCTGCTCTGACTTTTCATCCCGTCCCAAGTATTTCCCCTAGTATGCCGGTGGTTGGATACTGGATTCCTTGATCCGTGAGATGCCCTGACAGCAGCGTTGCTCAGACTCATGCTAGCTTGGAGAGGAGCTGCTGCGGCTGTATTGATCCCACCGCTGCCACCACTGTTGTAGTGAGTCAGGTATTGCTGGGTGACTACATTCTGGTTCTGGGTGCTGGAGGCTGAATATTGTCGGATGGCCTGACGCCGGGCAAGACGTTGAAGGGCCTCCTGGATGGCTTGCTGGCTGCTCTCGGAGAACAGGCGTGCAGCTGCAATTAAAGGAGAGAGTGTTAGGGGCAAAGATTCAGAGAGAAACTTAAGTGGAACTTCCAAGTTATGTGCTTTTCGATTTGATATTGCCAAATCCATGAATATTTTCCTTAAGCTTTCCTTCATTACACTGCAGGATAACACTAAAATACATTGATAAAATGATCCTTGGGATATAGCAGTATGTGAGTGGTTTCATGGCTTCTGACTGCCAAACCAAAAAAGATAATTGACAAATAGGGACAACACCAACATAGGGCTGGGTAGCTTAGTGGTTAGAGCGTTGGTACGATATACCGAGTGAAATAAAATACAGTATAAGAATCCTTGGATGGATTCATTCAGAGCTCTTAAAACCTCTGAACCTAAAACCTCTGAAATGAGAGTCCAAGCGCTCAACCATCCCAATCCTTTAAATAATCATTTTTGAATGTCAAATGCCATCTGAAACTAAAAACAACTGCAGATCTCTTCCCTGGATCTAGAAAGCTTTCAAACCTACTTTATGCAGTTTTGTTTCCAAGTTAATGTTAGTACCATAGAGCTCCAATAATTCTCCTTAAAGGTAGAGTTTGTGAATCACAATATTGTCTTTTCAAATGTTCATCTTCTACAAAGTCACAAAGGACGATGACCGTGGAGTATATTCTTTCTCTTTTTTTAAGTCACTGAAAAGTGGACAAAGAAAAATTTACTGGAGCGGGATTTGAACCAGCGACTACCGGAATACTGTACCAGCACTCTACCAACTGATCAATCCAGCCCTATGTTTGCAGTGTCTTTATTATTATTAATTTATTTCTTATGTTCTGTTATCAACAGACATAATCTCTAGTTATTTATTTCTGGTAATGACACCAAGGATTCCTCAAAAACACCCTAGGGATTGTAGCTCGAAAGCCTGATGAAACCTTTTATAGAAAGATGATGAGAAGAAGATACAGTTTTCGAGGTGGGAGGAAAACCCCAGAGTAATATTCTGGGTAAAACCCACAGAATCAGGCAGGGACTGAAAAACCCAACCCACTTGTGGACCGAGCCGGACTTGAACTCGGTCCGCCAGAGGCAAGAGGTGAGGAAAGAACCGCTACGCCAACCTGACTCCCATAAATTCTGTCTCATAATATATTTTAGGAGATTCGGGCAACCTTTGTGGAAACTCAACGACATGATGACCCGACCAAAATTTGCTCAGTCTGAACTTTGTGTGACTGATGGCTTCGGCAATTGAACTGAACTGGCGTCACGCCGGTCATCCATTGGCAAAGCTCCCTTAGGAGAGTATAGCTTAAGTGATAATGGAGTTTACTCATGTGCATTATATAGTGTTTTATATACACAGCAAGACTATTAATGTATCATTTGCGTGACAATACAACAATTTGACGTGACAAGTGCACTTTAGAATGGGTTTAATGGGATTAGTTTCAAATAATTTATTTTTCGTCTGAACGTTTTTGTAACAACATCAGCAGATGTTAGGGTAGGCCTACCCCTGCTATTACAGAAACAAATACAAGGAACTGGGGGTACATGAGGACAAACATGTGGATAAAAACAAGTAGGAAAAAGGGAGAGTGTTTAGGGGCCCTACAAGTAGAGGTCGTGTTTCCTTACATTAAAGGTTTAATGTAATCAATTTTGAGAATGGGATGAAAGTGCTTTCAAATTATTGCTTTAAAGGTAGTATCATACTTTGGTAAGCAACCAAAACAGAAATGTTCACAGATTTACGTATAACTAACAGGGTATGAAGATGGTGTTGGCAGAAACATACCGTTAAAATCTTTCCGCCTGAAATGGTGTATTTATCCAGAAATTAGTAAAACAACGACCAAAAATCTTTTTGATCTTTTAAAAGATCAAAAATAAAAGAGAAAAGACTTAAGAAATACTGTGGCCGTACAAGTACTTGTACTCAGAAACCAGTTCTTGTACTCGGCTGGAAAAAGTACTCGATCTGTCTTGGTACTCGAAAAAAATACTCGACTACAACACTGGTACTACTGTGTAATAATAATAATAATAATTTGGGAGGCTAATCATCCTTACTGGCAGCTGGGGTGCTGAATTGCGAAGGATGCGACTCCAACGTGATCAAGTAGCAGGCTTTCATGGGCGCCCTTGGCTGCCAGCCACATCAACCCATATATGATCACGGAGTACAGCCTGAGATCGAAAGTGTTCGATTTTTGTGGAGGGAGGAAAACCGGAGAACCCGGAGAAAAACCCTTGTAGCATAGGAGAGAACCAACACACAACTCACATATGACCCAAGCCGGGATCGAACCCGGGCCACACTGGTGAGAGGCAAGTGCCTAACGCACTTTACCACCTATGCCACCAAACATATGATTAATATGAGTGAGTAATGACACATACCGCCGTGTACTCTAGTAAAAAGCGAGGTATTGCATACACTGACTAATTAAAAACTCCATCAAATAAATATATTTTCGTACGACTTGATGAGTCATTGTATGGTTGTAAAGAATACAACTTTAGGAAAACAGCAGTAATTATCATGTGATTTGCAGTGTTAAATGGCCTTGAATAGGGGATATGATAAAAAGAGTTGCCACGAGGACGTAAACGTTTTCAATCATTTCCTGTTCAAATGTGGAATAAAAAATAGAGAGTGTTTTTATTTTCAAGGTAAACTTGACTGTGATCATTAGGTGATAAGAGGTGGATAACACAATACAGGAAACATACTTTGAAAAAAAAACCTGGCAAATATTTATAATGTTTGTTTCGTGCATGGGATCCGTGATAGTGCTGGGCAAAATCGGGTAATTTCATATCCGGTTACTGATTGGGTAAAAAAAACACGGGTTAACGGTTAACCTATGTAATCATGTGCAATGTGAACGATTTATATACGTCTTCTTCTTCAATGTGCTCGTCACTTTCAGAATGCTTTTAACGATGTTATTTTTTAGATCAAGCATCTAGATCAAGTACATACAATGTTTCTTTTAGATCCAGTTTGTGAAAAGCGTGTTTCTACTTGGCAAAATGGACAAAATAACTGACCGAAATTCTACAGTTTACACTTTTGGGGTTGTTGAGCATGAGCTCAAGGTTCGTCCCTTTTTTTCCCTTTCAGTTTCGGTTAACGGTTAGTGGGAATCTGTAACCGGATAATTAAATCCGGGTCAGTTAACCTTTATCCGGATAAAAATCCCAGCACTAACCCGCGATCTGCAGATCCACGTCCCATAAAGGATAAGTTTAAAATGGGATCTGGATCAGTAGGATCCGTGATCTTGTGCGTGAAACAAACATGGGCCAATTTCATAGAGCTGCTTAGGACAAAAATTTGCTAAGCATGACATTTCTGTCTTAGTAAAAACAGGATTAACACCCAAATTTCCGTGTGTTGTGTATCACTTAGTGCAATTGGTCTTTTGCTGTTGTTTGCTGACCATGAATATCAAATGGAATTTTCAATGGTGGTTTGTTTTATTGGGCAAGCTATTTTTGTGCTAAGCAATTTTTTGTGCTAAGCAGCTCCGTGAAATTGGCCCTTAGATTCAGTTGAACTTTGTTCCACACTGAATCTAGGATGTGCATATATACTTGCTCCATTTACAACCTGTACATGCATATACACAGTGGCTATCAAACCTATCAAGTTGCAAGTCATGATGAGTGGTTTGCTAAAATAATTCCACCATAACCTCAGTCTACATCCATTATGTCTGCAATGAGCTAAATTTTGAAATTCTTAGGGAAGGGGGAAGGGTGGGGTGTTGGAAAGTTAAGAAGGGTAATCTGCCCACTTTCTGAGCACTTTCAAGAGATGGTAAGAGATTGTTTTTTACAAGTCTGTGGGATTCGTTTCAGAGGAATATTTCTTAATAGCGCTCCGTACTAATGATGTCACACAAGTGATTTGACCAGCGCCCGCATGTACAAAATCCCCGGATGTCAGACAAACAATGACCCACACACGTAATTTACACCATGTATGCACACAAGCACACCCACCACATGTTGCCATGTTTGTCTGAGATCCGGTGTGACGTCACAGCATTTAACCTGCTATTTTTAGCCCAAGTGTGCAGCGCTATTAAATCTTAGTCAATAAAAGAAACAAACTGCTGCAAACTGCTAATCAACCAAAATAATGACCTGAAATAATAAACTGCTTTAAGAGTTAGGAGGGCCTGGGGTCAATTTCACGGCCCTGCTTAGCACAAAAATTTGCTAACCATGAAATTTCTGCCTTAATAATAAAAACAGGATTAACAACCAAATTTCCATGTGTTGTGTATCACTTGTGATTGGTCTTTGGCTGTTGTTCGCTGACCATGAATATCAAATGGAATTGTTAACCATGGTTTGTTTTATTGGGCATGACATGTTAGTGCTAAGCAAATTTGTGCTAAGCAGCTCCATGAAATAGCGCTCCGCACTTGCGCTAAAAATAGCACCGGATCTCAGACAAACATAGCAACTATGCAAACGTGTGCGCGTGCATGTACACTACGTGTGTGAGACAATGGTTGTTTGACATCCAGGGATTTTGTGACGCCATTAGTGCAGAGCGCTATTGGCCACTGATGTTTCGATCTTAGCAGGATCTTTAGGCCAGCTTTAGCCTTTGAGAAAGCACGACTAGCTAGCAAACTGGAGTTCATTATGCAAAATTCTTTCCTAAGTTTAAATGCTTGGAGTTGGAGGGCCTGACGTTTCGATCCTAGCATGATCTTTATCAAAGGCTAAAATGACAAGAGGACAAGAACACTTGCATGTTCTTGTCCTCTTGTCATTCAGTCTCCGATAAAGACCCTACTAGGATCGAAATGTCAGGCCCTCCTAACTCCAAGCATTTCAATTAAAATATCGTTATATCCTGACCATAAGCTTTGGTGAGGGCAAGGCCAATTTTCCATTGCAAGGGGCACTTCCATTGGAAAATCATAATGTCTATGGAAACATTTGAAGGGGCACCAAGGCCAAGAACCAGGGCAATGAAGGCCATGGTCTCCGTGGCCTCCGTTTATTTCCAGGCTTGCCTGATTGCGCATTAGTTAGCACCGCAACAACTCACCAAAGTTATATTTATTTGCATTCAACTCAGAATTCCACAAACACTATACACCTGGGAACAACTTGGGAAATGACTGGAGGAAATGGCTAATCAAGGAATCATGCCATTCACCACTGTGACCACAATGAATAGGCAGTGTCATGTAGAGCAATTACTGACTGATACTAAATGACACTGAGGCTATGGCTGAGGCTAGATGATGCACAACTAAATGACACTGAGGCTAT
Organism: Astropecten irregularis; assembly: GCA_963971285.1. NCBI lineage: Eukaryota > Metazoa > Echinodermata > Asteroidea > Paxillosida > Astropectinidae > Astropecten > Astropecten irregularis. Next base: position 34,984,779 of record OZ020245.1, on the reverse strand, counting down.
GGCTGAGGCTAGATGATGCACAACTAAATGACACTAAGGCTATGGCTGAGGCTAGATGATGCACAACTAAATGACACTGAGGCTATGGCTGAGGCTAGATGATGCACAACTAAATGACACTGAGGCTATGGCTGAGGCTAGATGATGCACAACTAAATGGCACTAAGGCTATGGCAGTGGCTAGATGATGCACAACTAAATGCCACTGAGGCTATGGCTGGGGCTAGATGATGCACAACTAAATGACACTGAGGCTATGGCTGGGGCTTGATGATGCACGGTGTGGTGTAGAAGCAGGTCAGGACAATTAGAGTGTATATCACTGCGGTCGGACTGGACCTAAATTTATCTGGGACGATGGTTTTAGATTAAAATCGGTAAATCTAACCACCATTTCCACTTTGACTTTTTGAGTCGGGAAATTTAACTGAGACTGTGATTAAATTTAAACCGAACTGGCAATTATAACTGCGCCCAATTTCAAGGTATCTGTTTCAGTAAGCAAAAATTATTTGCTTAATACGGTATGCAGACTTTTTTTGCTTACTTTTTAAAAAATAAAATCAGTATGTCAGTATAAAATCAGTATGCCAGCCAAAACTCCTTGTGAATGTTATGCTCAGCAAACAATGGCCGAATAAAAGTGAAAAGCAGTAAACATCACATGAAAATTTAGTTGGTAATCCTGTTTGATCAAGGAAGACTTTTCATGCTTATTAAGCAATTTTTTGTGCTTAAACAGCTCTATGAAATTTGCCCCTGATGGGTGAAGGAAAATGTTCCAACAAACTTCCTCCAACATCTTAATGCAAGACAGTAAGACGAAAACAAGTTTGATACAAAACCATATAAAATACATAAATCCATTTTTTGTAAAAAAGAAAAAAAAAATTGTAAAACTTGAGCAATGGCTTTGTTTGCTTTTCATAAATAAAAACATCTTGAATCCATAAAAACGAACTAAACTTAGGTCCTTCATAAAAAAAAATACCATTGGCTACATGTTGTCCAAATGATTAAAATATGATGTTCCGAGGTTGAAGAGAACAGTTACTACACACAGGGCAATGTACTTTAAGGTAAATAGACCAAACAGTGCTCATGGGGGCCACAAGGGGCCATAGTGAGCCCCACAGTGTGGGTGGGATACTGTGACCATGTGTATTCTCCATCTTTGGTTATAAAGAGAGGGGAAAAATATAGCTGCTTCTTAGGGATGTTGAAAAGCAACTCACGAGAACAGCTGTTTGCATTTTACACCGACCAGATGTTCGGTTTGCCAAAATCTCAAAATCAAACCTACATGTACTTCTGTTAAAGGTAACGTACAGGATTTGCAAGGCCTCCAAAAAAGAAAATTATTGAGTTTGAGACAGAAAATGGACTCAACAGTTCGGAAACAGTGCAAACAGTCACCATAGGAAATCTTGGTTCATCAGATGCTGGGTTTTTCAAGAAAATCAAGATTTAGTGTCTTATAAAAAGATCGTTCATCCGAACGATTTAGTAGCATTTCAAAAGCGTGGTGTAACCGTGAAGGATTCGGAGGGGGCAAGATTATTTTGGCCGTATTTCTACTATCCATATGAACAAAGCGTAAAAAGGTACATGAAACAACGTCTGTAAGGAAGTTTAAGACCTTCACTTCTGTTTAAGTCCCAAATTCAGCCAAAACACACATCTTTGCAAATCCTATATGCTCCCTTTAATACAAAGAATTTAACGGGAGTCACTTATTAGGTTACGGGTCTCAATTTGACTTATTTCTACTAGTAATGGATAATGATTCATTACCTAAAACAGGGGTTTCTGAACATTGCGAAATAAACACAATTTAATAAATCAAAATTTCCTGCATTTGTCTTTGAAGTTTGGCTTTTTTTGTGGCTTTGCATTCCACTCACAAGAAAATAAAACAAAGGGCTCAAATAATGAAAGCCATTCACCCTTGGTCAACTTGGAAACATTGTACAGTGGCATAACTAGGGTCAAATCAGTTTTCAATGGTTTTTCTTATTGGTCAATACAAGTAATAAACTGCTGCAAACTGCTCATCAGCCAAAATAATGACATGAAATATTTAAAAATGCTTGGAGTTAGGAAGGCCTGATGAGTTTCAATCCTAGCAGGATGTATGGTTATCTTTAGTGTCCAATTGCAATTTTCCAAAACGTAAAATAAACTAATTTTGCAACTGAATGGGCCTAAGTTGTAAGTAGAAGGGTCTTTGTAAGTCAATATCAGTTAGTGCTTACAAACTCTGAATGCTAAACACAGTCCTCTCAAATTTGAATAGGGCCCTTATTACAATTTATGCAAGAGGGCACTTCCACGGTTTGGGGACGTTTCGTGACATATAAGTTACCTCTCTGTTTTTACATATTTGCATGCATTTCAAGGAATCATAAGTGGTATACTTTCTGATTCCAATAAAACATTTTCAAATTTCTTTCAAGAATGATTGATCAAGGAATAGCTCAAAGTCACTTAACAGGTAACTTACGTTACCGGTGGAATTGCCCAAGTCTACTTTTCATTCCAAAGGTTGACTGCTTTAGAAGTTTCATATATGAATCTTATAGCACAGTAATTGCAGCAGTTAGCTTTTAATAAAAGAAGTTCTTCAAACTTTCAGCCCTACATGTCGAAACATGTAAATCATTTTGAATTATTTTACATCCAGTAAACTATGCGCGTACCAGAAATGAAATATTTCCTTTGAATCAGACACATTACTAGATAAAAAATCTCAGCGTTGCGTTATCGGTACGTTATCTGTACGTTATTATGGCATAGGTGATAAGGTCATATACATGTACACTGGAGAATGATTCACTGTTGTTATAAGGTCATTAATTCCCACGGTATATCACAGCTCAGGAAAGATGGGAACCAGGGATGTGTTGCTACACAGTCTACAGGGCCGGGAATGGCTAAACCGGTACCCATGAGTTCCGCTCGGTGAGTTGAATGACGTCTAGAACCCTGAACCTCTGTCTGAGTCGTCCTATAATTACGTCACTGTGACGTTATACGTTGGCCATCCAGGTACCTGTGGTGAGGGTGTGCATCGATGAACGTGGCCCGAGTTGTTCCCGGGAGGGGGGAGGCTAGGGGTGGGGCAGGAATACTAATTTTAAGGGGGAAATCCTGTTATACTTGCTCCGTCATCCGAACGAAAGAAAGTGGGAAATACAAGACATGTTTCATCTAAGTCATGGGATTTGAAACATGGTTTTTTATGGCTTCTGACTGACAAATGAGTTTAGGAGGGCCTGACATTTTGATCCTAGCAGGAACTTTATCGGAGGCTAACTGAGAAAGTTAGGAGGGCCTGACATTTCGATCCTAGCAGGATCTTTATCTGAGGCTAACAGAAAATTAGGAGGGCCTGACATTTCGATCCTAGCAGGATCTTTCTCAAAGGCAAACTCAGAAAGTTAGGAGGGCCTGACGTTTCGATCCTAGCAGGATCTTTCTCAAATGCTAATTGAGAAAGTTAGGAGGGCCTGATGTTTAGATCCTAGCAGGATCTTTCTCAAAGGCTAACTGAGAAAGTTAGGAGAGCCTGACGTTTCGATCCTAGCAGGATCTTTATCGAAGGCTTCACATGTAAATGACAAGAGGACAAGAACATGCAAGTAATGTTAGACTTTGCTATGAAAGTCGACGTTGGGGAGAAATCGGACGTTAGTGGAAATTTGATTGCCCCCTCAAACTTAAGAAGTATACCTAATTTTAAAGAAACATTTTTCTATCCATATTTAATACAAGATAGAGAATGCTCCCAATAGGAAAATATATCCATATCAAGTTACTAGTTAGTAACTATAGTGGGACAGCTCTATAACGAACACCGCTATACTGAACATCATCCTTAGAACCCAATATTTGTGTACAAATACATGTTGGAGTACTCGTACTACGGACAAATACTCGGCCCGTACTCGATTAAAAGTACTCGAAAATAAAATGTACTTGGCCCGTACTCGATAAAAAGTATTTGGCTTATTTGGCTTCGATAACGCACCTGTATGGAACACAAACAGATATGCAAATAGACGTACAAAAGACGTACAAAATTGTGTGTTTTCTATAGGTTTGTGCACAAACATGGATGCGCCCAGCAGGCATCACTCTGTACACGGAGCTAGCGCTCTAGTCATTTTAATATAGCTCTATGGCCTACACCTATTCATAAGCCCCCAGCTACCTCCCCTGTCAGAACTGTCTGGGGCCCCTCACCTTGGCCCAGGTCAATGCATGTGTGTGGGGGCCAAGAAGAGGGGGGTAGGGAGGTAAGGGAGAGGTCTAGTAGTGTCATTTTGTTCTTAGTCTTGCAGACCTAGCTAAGATGTGCCTGAGATAATCCTAACCTATGAAGTATTCCCAAGATTGAAGGTCCAGATGGCAGGATGATATATGCCTCCAGCATCTGGTTGGGTGAAAGGTGATGCATGGGACTAGCTGATCTAACTTGCCTAGACGTCTCAATTTCTTCTCCTAGACTTTAAGCAACTACCGTACAACCAGGCGCGGTTCTAGGGCTGTAGCCAAAGATTATATAGCGCTACGCGCAAGATGGGGAACTCTCCCTGAAACGCGTAATCGCCATGGGTGCCATGATGGTATGAGGGTGGGCTTTCCACGTACGGAGTTTCCGTAGCATGATATGAGCGACTTGCAAAAGTGGGTCCAGAAAATCACAAAAATCGCCGTTTTCATATTCAGCTGCTTCACATCAATGTCGAATATTTCTATTTACAATAAACAATACGTTTTAGTCGAATACGGGCCAAAATCTTGCCTAACACTCCCCTTTTCTTTGATAAATCTCCCAGCTCCCATATGTCCCGTGTACAAACTACTCAACAGTTGCACACCAACATGGCGGATTGTGTATAATCTGTATGGAGTATGGCGGCCTCCATGCCGATTACCACGCGCCCTATGGTCAGTTCCATCTTGCGCTTAGTGCTATAATCTTTGGCTGTAGCTCCCACCAAATTTTGTCTATCCCCCAAAATAAAATGCAATAAAAATGCTGGAAATTAGTGTGAATTTGGCTCGGCAATTTGAGCTCGGCACGGCAAGCTCTTTAGCTCGACATGGTCTGCCGCGCTATCGGTATTCGGAACGGCAGTGGCGGGACACTTTCAATTAAGCTCGGTGTTTAGCGCAACTGCCGCGCTACTGCCGTGCTATTGCTGCATTCATTTGATTAAAGTTCGGCACGGCAGTAGCACAGCCGTATAGTCTTGGTCTAAGTCCCCTAGTATAGTAATTTGTAATAGACCTCAATACAGCATGACTTTTTGACACATAAATAAATAAAAGCAGGTTGTATTTATTATTTCTTCTCCTAAAATTACTATTTTTCCTCACTCCAAATAGTTTTACCAAATGATCAACAAGTCTGTCCCCCTCCATTCCCATAAGGTCCCCAAGTACCTATCTCTGGCACGCAATCCACTGAATTAGATCTTTTATTGAGGATCAGGATCTAGGAATGATATATTTTGCCAGTCAGACATCTGCATCTTAGGGGCTGGGTCTCAGGAGGGGATGTTGAGACAGGGTCCAAGATAATTTAGGAGGGGAAATAGTCCGCAGGGAGCCTGGCTTACATGTAGGCTGAGGTGAAAGCTTTCAAACGATTGAACAGATATCGACCACTTTCTCCAAGCTGGACTACTCAACAGCACAAGTTGGTTTTTGAATACTACACACAGTGTATAAAAGCAGTGTTGGAGTAGAGTCCTCAGATCCGAGTACAGAGTACTCCGTGTACTTCAAGGTCCAAGTATTGGGCCGAGTCCGAGTACATTGGTGACGAGTTAGAGTATATTTAAGGATGAGTACAGGGCCGAGTCCGAGTACCAAAGTCCGAGTCCACGTCCGAGTAAAGTACCAACACAAAGTGAAAAAATTGTAGTTTGATTCACAAAGATGTTTATAATTAGATGTTGTGTCACTCTTCTAAGAAATTAATGTTTTTCAAACCTTGCAAATGACACTGTGCTGCTCACTCCATTTGATACTTAACTCCCGATGATCTTCATACTCCCATTGTATAATTTATCAGAAATCGGCAACATTATCAAATAAAATTGTAACGAAAATTAAATTTGCACTAAATGGTCGAGTCCTCCCAAAATTCGAGTACTTACATGGAATCGAGTACGGGCCAAGTATATTTATTTTCGAGTACTTTTTATCGAGTAAGGGCCAAGTACATTTTATTCTTGAGTACTTTTTATCGAGTACGGGCCGAGAATTTGCCTGTACTCGAGTTGTACTCGAGTATGAGTCCTCCAACACTGGTGTAAAGTGAACAAAGTCAAATTTAAAAACAGGTCCGCGGTCCGTTTCAGTCACGCCTTACCATAACTGGACTGCGATTGGAATAGAGAAGGTGCTTTAGAACCCTAGGAAGCCCCCTAACCAGTATTAGGTGTTTTGGAGTCAGGGAGCCCCCAAATACCGGGAAACTATTTTCTATATCGGAGATCAAACATCAAACGGATAAGTCTAGGTTAATCCAGGGCAGGCATAGTCGAGGGGATGATTGAGCACTCGGGAAAAGACAAGTGACAGAAACACGTTGGAAAGGAAGTTTGGCCGAGGACCTTATTCCCAAGAAACAGAAATTGAACGATGACAGAAGAAACAAAATGGTGAATGTTCTTAGAGCTAACTCTCCGTGGTCATTTTCTTTTTAAGCAATTTACTGAGGATTGTTTGTACATGACCAAGGCCATTAAAGGCAGCGTACAGGATTTGCAAGGCCTCCAAAATTATTGAGTTTGAGACAGAAAATGGACTCAACAGTTCGTAAACAGTGCAAACAGTCACCATGGGAAATCTTGGTTCATCAGATGCTGGGTTTTTCAAGGAAATCAAGATTTAGTGTCTTTTAAAAAGATTGTTCGTCCGAATGATTTTTGGAACAAATATAAAGGACGCTCTCACTTGAGTTGTTTTAGTTATCTCCTTTCATTCAGGCGATCTGTGATCAGACGCAGTTTGTGGCCGCGCAGCGCATTGTACATGTATGTTACGTACACGGCGATCGACCACATGATTGTACACAGTATGCCATAGAGCTACGTATTGTAGTCATTCCTTGTGGTAGCTGGCCATGTGAAAACGACCCCATTTGCGAACTTACAGCAATTTATGTGAGAGGATGCCATAACAATTTCATTCATTAGCATTTCGAAAGCGTGGTGTAACCGTGAAGGATTCGGAGGGGGGCAAGATTATTTCAGCCGTATTTCTGCTATCCAGATGAACAAAACGTAAAAAGGTACATGAAACAACGTCTGTAATGAAGTTTAAGACCTTCACTTCTGTTTAAGTACATGTACCACATTCAGCCAAAACGCACATCTTTGGAAATCTATGCTCCCTTTAACAGTGAAGTTAATAGGTTTAAAGTACAATGTAATGTGGAGTGCATGACTGCAAACAAAAAAGGTTAATATAGAAATCTTGGAACAACACAATGATGTTAATGTGAAATTGTATTTGATTTACATGAAGGACAAACTGTATGGTAAATGAACATGATGAATCCATTCAACTAAAATTCTGGAGAAACTTTCAATCGTTAATGAATTAGTAACATAGGATCTTTTCGAAACGGAGGCTCAGGCTCAGGCTCAGGCTCAGGCTCAAGCTCAGGCTCAGGCTCAGGCTCAGGCTCAGGCTCAGGCTCAGGCTCAGGCTCAGGCTCAGGCTCAGGCTCAGGCTCAGGCTCAGGCTCAGGCTCAAGCTCAGGCTCAAGCTCAGGCTCAGGCTCAAGCTCAGGCTCAGGCTCAGGCTCAGGCTCAGGCTCAAGCTCAGACTCAGGCTCAGGCTCAGGCTCAAGCTCAAGCTCAAGTTCAAGCTCTGGCTCTGGCTCCATTTCGTGAATCCATTAAAAAATAACGGGTATCAAAATAGAGACTTTTGGCAGCGGTTCGAAAGTAGATTCTCTGGTTTGAAAAGGAAAACAGAGCTTCAGCTTCAATGAAAAACCACAACATATATTTTCAGCATATGACAGAGCCTAAGCCTGAGCCTCCGTTTCGAAAAGGCCCATACATTAGATGTACGGATGAAATCATACACGACCTGTTAAATGAATGTAGAAATAATAACTGTTATTCTGAAATTTAGTATTAATTAGTGTTATTTCACTGAATTCGACATTATGGCTACAGTTTTTAAGGAAAAAAGTTATGTTAAGGCGACAGTTTGGCGTCGCCGAAATATATTTTCTCAAAAACTAGACAGAATTTTACTATGGGTACTGAAATGCAATTTTTTTTTTGTGGGGGCATCCTTGTACTCCAAAATCTTTGCCTAGAAAAATTGGTTCGCTGGTTTTTTTTAACAAGGAAACATTTCGGAAAGTAAAGAGGGCCTGACGTTTCGATCCTAGCAGGATCTTTCTCAAAGGCTAACTAAGAAAGTTAGGAGGGCCTGACGTTTGTGATCCTAGCAGGATCTTTCTCAAAGGGTAAACAAGTTTATGATTACTCGCAAATGAAGCAAGTCTGTGGGATTGTCGCCCTTTTGCGGAATTCAGATAAATTATTAATATATTGATGTTGAGTGTTAGTTCCACGTTGAAATCTGTACCTATTTCACCTCCGGGTGGATGTCTGTGAACGTATGCCGATACTGGTCTTCCAAATGGTACCTGGTTTACACCTATTTAAAAGCAACACATAACTAGATTGATGAAAAATGGCAAGTAACAAAGGATTTGGCTGTTCAAGAAAAAGCAACAATGAAACTTGGTAAAGGTCACAGAGCATCACTCACACTTTGTCCAATCCAGCATTTACATGAAATAATAAAACCTGTGAAATTTGAGCTCAATCAGACATCTGAGTCATGAAAAAAGTAGCGAAAACCTGACTCAATTTTTCCTATAAAACATAAGGAATGGTTTTTATCTTACTCAAAATCAAACTGTTTTCGGTCTTTGTTTGACTAATGTCTGGATAAATATACCGTTTCCGTTGGAAATATTTTAACGGTTTTGTTTCTACCAGCACCATCTTCATACCCTGAAAGTTATAGGTAAATCTGTGAACATTTCTGTTTGGGTATGTTTAATACCAATCCTGTACTGTACCTTTAAGAGGCATTGAGGCACTCTTGACCAATACATGTACATGTACAAGTATTACCCTTATCTGATATGTCTGTCAGTATGACACTCAAGCCTTCCTTTCCCTTGGCATCAGTTGTATCCTTTATAGGCAGGGCTCCTAATCCCACTCCTCCTACCTCTTCTCACCTTTATTTACTTCTACTGGGCCCTTTTAAAGGTACTAGCAAGCCAATATCAGAGCTGCAAATCACTCTCCTTATTAAGGTACTATCATACTTTGCTAGCATGCTGAAAGTGAAACACAAATCTTCACAGATTTACCTATAACTTACAGGGTATAAAGATGGTGATGGTAGAAACATACTGTTAAAATTGTTCTGCCTGAAATGCTGTATTTATCCAGAAATAGAGTCAAACCAATTGACCCACAAGAATTTTGATCTTCAGAAAATCAAAAATCCTGTGGAAAAGGTTTTAAAACATGCTGTGGGCGTTTTTCTCTGTTTTCTCAATAATTGGGCACCGTATGGGACTGGAAATTTCACAGATGACTGTAACTGTATCTTTCTTGATATTTCTGCCCATGAATCTGTATTTCTATAGTATGAAGTTACCTTTAAGCTAAATTAGACCGGTATCCTATCCTAGGTAGTAAGGATGGGAAGGGGAATCAGGAATGGAAATCTTGTCAATCAGATGAATATTGGGTGGCCTGCTTGCGTTAAGCTGTTTTAAGCTCCTGGCTCAGAAATCCATGCTGTTTATAATTACAGCTTCAGCTTTGACTTTGCACTTTCATCTAATTATGGCCCAAATGTATGACAACAACCATTCCCTTAAAGGTTACAGTACAGGATTGGTAACATACCCAATCCGGAATGTTCACAGATTTACGTATACCAGTATAGCATGTCCACTTTGTGCAAATTGTGCAAATTTCTGAAACTTTCGGGGACAAGGCTTCTGGGGTTGATTTCACAATGCCCTGCAATCGATCGTAACTTGATTTTAACTCAGAGTTTGAATCCTACATGTAAGTAGGGCTGCAATGCATCATAAGTCCTAAGATCGATAGTAAGTTACGATGAGTTTGGTGAAATCGACCTCAAGGGCCGATTTCATAAACCTGCGTTATGCGTCGCAACTCGTTTAACACGCCGCAATTTTACGATGCGTCGCCCATACATTTCACAAAACTTGCGATGCGTTGAATTCATCGCAACTTCCTTGGCAACGGTGTGAAACACGTCGCAAGTTAAGATGTGTCTCTAGGTCGTCTTAACTATAAGCCCTACTTGCAAACAACACAAAAATACAAGAAAATTGGCATCGATGCGGCAGCTAACGGAACACAAAGCGTATCATTGGTACTATTTAGAAATAATATTATTGAGAGATTTTTTTCAGTGAAGAACAACCCTGACCTAGGCCTACTTGAATTTCAGCAGCGAAAAAATTATCCCGTAGGCCTAATACTAATAGTAGGCCCTATTACTTTTATAGTTGTTTAATTTACGTACACTACACATCTATCTTTATAATTATTCAACTTTGCGCGTATTTTGGACGATCTGGGCACGCGTGTAGGCAACGCGTCGTAGATGCGATGCGTCTCAACTCTGCGACGCCTCGTATGTTTTATGAAAACGGCCCCAGGACAGTTAAATATGCCTGGTTTCCTTTAAAGAACATAAAATCTTAAAAACAACCACAACCCGCTGTATCTGGTGCCGTGCATGTTGCAACCCATTACCTTACAGACAGTAAGCTCAACATGATGCCATTTATCATGGCATTATGCCCAGATCCTAAACGGTTTCGGTTTATTTAATCGTACCCAATCAAATAAACAATTATGTGTTTATATTATCAGAACTAACTTCCTGGAAATACCAGTGATGCTGACTCAACATTAACACTGGGGAAATAATAGACTTGCATTTATGCAACTTAGGAAAGTGCTCATGACGTACATGCACAGTGAAAATAATAATTATTAATAATTATTAATAATTAACCATTAATTATGATTTAGCCAAAACAATGGAGTAATCCTGTATGTCACTTTTGAAGACTAAAAATAACCAAATCTCAGGTTTTCATGTAAAGCGAAATCAACGGTAACTTCATAGTTTGGTTTTTGTCAAAGAAATGCAGATTCATTCGGCAAAAATATCAAGAAAGATACAGTAACAGTCATCTGTGCAATTCCCAGTCCCATACGGTGCCCACTTTTTGAGAAAACAAGTACGTTTTTATGCTTTGTTCATCTGGATAGAAGAAATACGGCCGAAATAATCTTGCCCCCTCCGAATCCTTCACGGTTACACCATGCTTTCAAAATGCTACTAAATCGTTCGGAAGAACGATCTTTTTAAAAGACACTAAATCTGAATTTCCTTGAAAAACCCAGCATCTGATGAACCAAGATTTCCCATGGTGACTGTTTGCACTGTTTACAAACTGTTGAGTCCATTTTGTCTCAAACTCAATAAATTTTTTTTGGAGGCCTTGCAAATCCTGTACGCTGCCTTTAAAGTTTGGTGAAAAAATGTGAAGAAACTTGCACAAACATACCATTTTGAATTAAATGTTCCCAAATGATTCATTATACGAACACATTAAAATAGCACTGCGCACTTGCGCTAAAAATAGCACCGAACCTCAGACAAACATTGCAACTTAACTGGCCATGCAAACGTGTGGTGAGTGGGGGTATGTGTCCGTGTGCATGCACGGTGTGACGTCATTAGTGCGGAACGCTATTAGGCAATGGTACTCTAAAATACTTATAAAAAATGGTGATGAAATTATGATGATGATGTCGTTTCATATTGAGCATGCTGCCTGAAAACCACACGCCCATCAAGTTTCATAACAACTTTCAATTAATAACAAATAGTGTATTGCGTCACGTCGATGACATAGTATTATACTGTAGGTTATAGAGTCATCCTTAATGAAATGATGTTGTCATTGGAGTGTGGAAAATCCCAAAATGGCTCACGAAAAATCAAAGGCAATTTTTTTTCACCAGGCAATAATGCATGGTAAAAACGATATAGAATGAAAAAATAAAGAAAAAACAATTGGATAAATTCCAAAAACATGGAAAGTTATGTCATAAAAAAAGTCCCTTTTCCTATCCCAGAAAATCCAGGCTTGCAAAACATCAAGGGCATCAATAAGTTTTCCTCAAGAATGATATGATTTTTGGTGATCTATTTGTGAGTGTGATGACATACCAATTTTGGAGACAAAAAATCCCTAGATTTTAAACTACTTTGCAGATATTGCACAACGTCCAGCACACCCACTGTGCATGCAATAGTCACTGTACTTTCACTTTTCAGGAAATTGATAAATAATATATTATGTTACGTGTATGAAACCATCAAAGGCAGCGTACAGGATTTGCAACAACTCAAGTGAGGGCGTCCTTTCTGTTGTTCCAAAAATTGTTCTGACGAACAAAATCTTTTTAAAAGACACTAAATCTTGATTTCCTTAAAAAAAAAACAGCATCTGATGAACCAAGATTTCCCATGGTGACTGTTTGCACTGTTTACAAACTATTGAGTCCATTTTCTGTCTCAAACTCAATAATTTGTTTGTGGAGGCCTTGCAAATCCTATATGCTGCCTTTAAAGGTAGTATCATACTTTGGTTTCTATCAAAGAAATACAAATTCATGGGCAAAAATATCAAGACAGATACTGCAACAGTCATCTGTGAAAATTTCAGTCCCATACGGTGCCCACTTTTTGAGAAAACAGTGAAAAACAGCCACAGTATTTCTTAAGTCTTTTCTCTTTCATTTTTGATCTTTTAAAAGATCAAAAAGATTTTCGGTCGTTGTTTTACTAATTTCTGGATAAATACACAATTTCAGGGGAAAAAATTTGAACAGTATGTTTCTACCACCACCATCTTCATACCCTGTAAGTTATACGTAAATCTGTGAATATTTCTGTTTTGGTGTCTTACCAAAGTATGATACTACCTTTAAACAAATTCAGGAATAACGACAGGTCCCTGCCAAAATGCCTCTAGAGGGATATCCTATAAATCCTTGCTGAAACATCAACAACTTTCATGATGTATTATTACAAAACCTATTTGGGGAAATAATATGATGACCATGACCTTGGGGTTATTATAAAAGTGGCTGTCCGATCGATCTGGTACAATTTGTTGGACTGCACCTCTCCGACGCACTTTGTTTCAAAATGATTTAATCTCCGAAAGATATCAATCAAAGATTTCGACCTCGAAAAAATTCCCACTTGTCTCACTCGGATTTTAATTTTTTTTGCAAAGACTGGAGGTAGTGGCTTTCAATATTTCCAGCTGGAACTTCAGACCCCCAAGGAAAACACTGTATGTGTGTTGGAACCATAGAGCTATATTAAAATTACTAGAGCGCTAGCTCTGCGTTCTCCGTGCGTAGACGTATTGACGCCGTCCTGGGAGCAGTCATTTTGAATTTGTGTGCGTGTCTGTAGAACAAGAAAACTTGGAATGGAATGTCTTTCAAAGAGTGTACTCTATATATGCAATGGCAAGTATGCGCGAACGGTACCGGTAGCGCGTCTTGATGACGCTTGCAATCATTGCGTGACTGAAGTGCAGAGCACTAAAATTGTGCTTTTATCCGCCGAGTAACAGTTATTTCACTATTTGTAACCTGACTAGTAGACCTACACTATGTTCCATGAGAATTTAAGCTTAGTGGTTCGAGACATCGCTCCTATAGCTACAATCTGCAGACAATCCTCAAAGGAATCTACATAATGACCCACAATTTGCAGCAGTGAGCTATGGTCTAGCCACGGATTCTCTGAAATTTCAAAAATAGACCAAGATGAGGTGCTGAATGTTTGGACAGACGTGACAAATACCAGACTGTACCGCTGCCCAGGCTTTCCCTATAGGCTAGCCCCTCAGAACAGGTGTATGTGTGTAAGCCAAGGGCCATATCATTTTAATACTTTGAAACGTCCCCAAGATGGAAATAAAATATGCCAACATCAACAGGTGATAATATCATAATACAGGCCTAATTATTATTATATTATGACTGCTAGGTCGTAATAATACATGTAGGTTAAATTGCAGTTGTGTACCACATATTATGTACAAAATACTGACAATGAATTGCTACCTTAATACTTCTGTTAACCAAATATGACCTCCGTCAATAACTGAAGCAAACAACCAACAACCAACAGGCAACCAACAGGCAACCAACAACCAACAACCAACAACCAACAACCAACAACCAACAACCAACAACCAACAACCAACAACCAACAACCAACAACCAACAACCAACAAACAACAAGTGACAAACAACAAACAACAAACAACAAACAACAAACAACAAACAACAAACAACAATCAACAATCAATAAACAACAAACAACAAACGACAAAACAACAAATAAACAACAAAACAACAAACAACAAAACAACAAACAATAACTGAAACAATTTGTCTTTATTTCTCTGATGACCCAAGTCACCCGGGCAAAAAGTCATTCCAAGATTCCAGCAGACCTAAATAAACATTTGTGATCATTTAACTTTTACTTTTCAGTACATTCCACAAGAACTGACCCAAATACTGTCTATTTCCAAGAACCAGTTAAATCTTGTCCGCTCATTCGCTCACCAGATGGCTAAAGCAATCAGTATCACTTAAACAAGTTAACGACGTGGAAACGAGCAATGTAGACCTAACTATTTCAATCAGTTTGTCTGTCGTGACACAATGTTTGGAGTTAGGAGGGCCTGACATTTCAATCCTAGCAGGATCTTTCTCAAAGGTTAAATGACAAGAGGACAAGAACATGCAAGTAACGATACACATAAATGGATGAGAGGATCAGAACAAAGGGGGACAGAGTGACAGGGTGTGGGGTGGGTAAGATCAAAGGTGGATAGTTTGTCTTTTACAACAAAGCAACCTCAAAAATCTTACAAAACGGTTTTATGTTGGCCACTTTTGCGTCCTTTCACACGGCACAGTGTAACATTTCCCAAGTCTCCCTTGAGACAGAACGTGGGTAAGCGATAAACTATACATTTTATGAATGTAAATGCTACTAGTACAATCATAACGCTGAGGTCTGCAAAGGCCATGTAACGCATAGAAAACACATGCATGTGCATTGCAAAGCACTTCGCGAGGGACCCATGATAAATGTTGTCGTAGGTCTGGACCTCGGTCAAAATCTCTCAAGGATTCACCAGGGAGACGTCGGTCACTCTCAAGCATTGGTGTCCTTTCACACGATGACACTTTTGTACGATTTCACAACCGTGAGAGAATTTCTCAATGGTTGAGATTTTTTTTGCTTCGTGTGAAAAGGCCTTTAGGCTACACTGTGTCAACAAGTTGACTAATATTTAGTGCTTCATGGCATCTGACTGCCAAACTGAACAAAGATGATTGTCTCCCTGTTTTGCTTCAAACAAACAACGGACTGGTTTCTATCAATTGTATTTTCCCACAGGAATTTGATGGGCGTGGAACTCTGGAAGTCAAAGGCGGCCTTGAAGATACCTTACACAGACCACCGCTTGCTTTCTTCAAGAATTAAAAACCAACCTGTTTTAGGAAATAAAAAAAAAGTCCAGGCATGTGAACCTAAATGGAGACCAGATGTAACTCCCCCCCCTCCCCCCCAAAAAAAATATTTACACATCAATCAACATTCTCGGGCCACATTACACCATTAATGATATCGCCGGAAATGGCCAAACAGTCCCTCTGAACCAGGTTTCACATTAATTTAATTTTTGACAGGAGTGGAAAACGAAAAGAAGAGATTTGGATGGCAACAAGAAAATGTGGTCCAGCTGTTTTAATGAGTGTGATAATACCTGACTACGGTCATAGGGGAATTGAGGTTACAGGATGAAAGGAAGTACATTATGTCTGGGGGAAAAACTATAAATTTCAGGCCACAAAAATTCTTAGCACTTGAGCTACATTCCCAAATGCTTCTAAGATTTACAACAATTTTCTTGACTTGAACTTGACTGTGGAGAAAAATCAGGAAGATCTTTCAAATTCAGGGAAATAGGGAGGTTTCGCATGCGAACGGATACGCATACGCATATGTTTAGCTATCCGTAAACGTCAACAACTGAAACGATGTTTCACAATAGTGAAGTCTATATCCGGCAATGGAGAACCACTTTTATACCTGACTTTGAGGCTAATTTTGCCTTATTCTTAAGTTTTGAAATGCATAGAAATGACATAATAATTTGTGTTCAGCAAATCCTTTCTTTTTAAAATAATCATGCACATTGACAACAAATGAACAGAGAATTACGAAAATACTGATATTCGCTATGCGTTTAACACTTATATGAATCTGCATTTCATTGACAAAAACCAAAGTATGATATTACCTTTAAAGGGTATTCAAATTCCCGAGTCATTCAATTTTATCTGTCCTTTCAAAAAGATACAGTGCACTGTGTAGCCTGCCTACGTTTGTCAGAAAACAGAAGATGGCTACATTTCCGTGAGTTGAGAATCGATCTGTCCCCAAATGACATATCCCTTTAAACATCGTAAGTCCTGTGTGGGAGTCATACTCATAGACCGTATACAAGGTCCATTCACTTCGCCTGTCTGATGGCCTATATTAAATGCCGAATTTGCATGACCTTTCCTTCATGGTCAAACATATTACACTAGCAACAGCTGAAGAAACCATTGGTGTATCAAGCCAAGTCTACAAAAATTACTTCGGAAAGTTGTAATCCCTGTCAGACATTGTACTTCGGAGGGCCACCAGCATAGCATATGGTATTCGGATTTATTAATCCAGAAACTTGATGTGGGCAAGTTTGAACTTTGAATGGGGCATGGGGTTGGAGGCAAAAATGAGCGAAAACACACAATAAAGTGCTGATTTTGTGGGAAATTGCTACAATTTTTGACCTCGTAAAACATGGAAAGAAATTTGTAGTACATTATTGGTGAAGGCTACTGATAAATTTCTAGAATCAACACATGTACAATGTATGTATGAAGGACTTTCTCTCCGTGAACTATAGGGGGCAGTATAATCATCACTTATGGGTGCACTAAAATAGCTCAAAAATCAATGCGCTGAGCTGATTATCATATTCTGTGTACCCTCAAATGTTTTTTAAATATGCAATTTGTTGGGTCGTGCAATTAATATATTGTTGTTATGACAACCTGGGGGTTCAGTGCTTCAGCCTGTTGTGGAGACTTGAGACATTTTGGTTTAAAATCTGGCCCCACATTGTTTTGAACGTGGAGGGTTGCTTCATGAAAACTATAGCAAAAAGTCGGTTAACGGAAAAAGGACATTTCGGGGGTGTTTTTCTCTTGAGGCAATTAGCAAAAGATTGAAACGGTTAACAAACCAAAAATTTAAAAGAATTGGGTAGTCGAGGGCTCAAACTACCATTTACACTATTGCACCAAAAACTGAGAGACTTCTGGATGAGGTTTTTTGAACTGTGAAGTTAAGGGATTTTACACTGAGGACACTGGGAGTTTATTTAGCAGTGTTGCACCCTATAGGTGACATTTCATTCATTCTATATGGCCCTTTGCAAAACGATAGATTAGGCTTGGGCTTGGGCTTAGGCTCCGTCATCTAAAAGCTGAAAATACAGGTTGTGGTTTTTCCCTGAAGTTTAAGTGTCATTTTCTTGTTCGAGACAGTGTACGGGTATCGACATCGAAACCATACCCCAAAAACCTCTATTTTTTTTACCTGTCACGTTAAAATGGATGTAAAAAATGGAGAATTTCGAGGCCTGAGCCTCAGTTTCGTAAACGCCCTATGTCTCAAGTACAGTCACTAGAAATTTTTTTGTATTAAAGGCAGTGTACAGGATTTGCAAGGCCTCCAAAACAAAAATTATTGAGTTTGAGACAGAAAATGGACTCAACAGTTGGTAAACAGTGCAAACAGTCACCATGGGTAATCTTGGTTCATCAAAACACCCATTGCGGCCACCCTTTAAACATTTCACGCGGACGACCGGACAGACGGGACGAACGGTATTACTACATAGGCTTCGCTTTGCTTCGCAGCTCGCCAAAAAAAAAAGTAGGGGATGTTTCCTCTGGCCAGCAAGCTCTTGCCTCAAGTAGACTGCAAAACACTTGAGCTTGTCTGAGATGTACCATCAACAGCCAACTAGGCCCCACTAAAAACCCTAGACACGGTCATGTTTCACGAGGCTAGATTAAATGTCAGCTCACATAATTGGACAGATTCAATGGCAAGTACAAGAGGATAGGGAAGCAGCTGACACGTGCAAGGGCAGCCAAAGGCACTCTGAAGGATTCCGTCCGGCTGTATTATTGAGTGGTTTGGGACTGTACTTTCTTTCTCTTGCACTTTTCAGGTGAAAATACATTCCACTGATCAATACAAGAGATTATGCCAGGATTCACTAGTGAGGCTGTAAATAATGCCAATGGGCAAATTATTAACGGATGTCACACAATAATAATGAATAAATCATTGTAAACAAACAACAAAAAATGGACAACAAACAACAAACAACAAACAACAAACAACAAACAACAAACAACAAACAACAAACAAACAAACAAAACAAAACAACAAACAAACAAAACAAAACAACAAACAAACAACAAATAACAAAACAAACAACAAATAAAAGAAAAGCTGTAAGCTTTGCAAATACGGGAAAATATACTAATATTCTAATTTCAGATGTGTATGTGTACAATATCTTGATGGTCTCATGACCATTGTATTATTATTGTTTAAAAAAAAACCTTACGCAGCTCTAAAAAGAATTGATTCTCTTTTTCTAACCTGCTTTTTGTGCTGGAATAGGGCCTCAAACTACATCATCACAGGCCAAATCATAAAATGTCTTTAAACAATGCTAACTCCCTAATTTGCTGAAACTTCAGTCATGCATATGTACTGTAGGCCTACATGATTGTGGACACACTAGATCAAGTATTTTTTTGCATATGTATAAATGCTCAAAAAGATGCAGCCACAGGCTTAAAGGTACTTTAACACTTGAGATTTACCTGTAACTTACTACAGGTAAAAGATGCTGATGGTAGAAACAAATCGTTAAAATGTTTCTGCCTGAAATGCTGTATTCAGAAAAAGAGAAAAACCAATGACCAAACATAATTCTGACCTTTTAAAGATAAAAAATAACGGTGAACAGGTTTTTAAAATACTGTGGGTGTTTTTCATTGTTTTCTTAAAAAGTGGGCACCGCAGGGCTCGAAATAGTACTATAGCCCGGCATACAATGTCTAGCAAAAATTACTCTGCTAGCTAGATTTACTTCCTTAGTTGCCCGGTGGGCTAGTAAAAAGAAAAAGAACCTACACGTGTTAAGGTAAGGATCAACATATGTACGGACTACGGGCCAGTAAAAATCTAAACAGGCTACTAAAAAGCTGGCCCGATGGAATAGCCAGGAAGAAAAGTTAGCGCAAAGCCTGCGTATGTACAGTATATGGGACTGAAAATTTTACAGATGACTGTTACTGTATCTTCCTTGTACCAAAACCAAACGGTCAAAAGAAACCGCATGAAATGCCACAGTTTAAACTGTGGACAGATTAGGATTAGAAATTGAAGCATAGCGGGTAATCCTTCAAAATCTGTGGGGATCTAAAAAGTGTGTCCAAAATGGACACAATTCTGTGAACATTCCTGACTAATCCTTTGACCTCTCCTACTGGACCTGGGGCCAATTTCATAGAGCTGCTTAGCACAAATAAATTGCTTAGCACAAAAGTGGCTTGTCCAATCAAACAAACCACCATTTAAAATTTGATTAGATATTCGTGCTCAGCAAACAACAGCCAAAGAACAATTGCAAGTGATACACAACACATGGAAATTTGGTTGTTAATCCTGTTTTTTTTTTATAAGACAGAAATGTCATGCTTAGCAAATTTGTGTGTGCTAAAGCAGCTCTAAAAAATTGGCCCCAGTAAACCACCACCAGGGGAATATATACTGGAATGGTAATCATAGCTTGCCCACACATTTGGGAGGAAATTAGCCTTGAGACACCACACCAGTGCCAAGTGAAGAGAGATGATTGTCATTGTGTTGAGTGAGTGTCATTACATCAATGCCACAGCTGCACAAGTGTTTCTTTCACACTGTGCTGTAATTACTGTTTGTGTTTGAATCTGTTACTGCTAAAATGAAGGGGAGGAACTTAGGTGGGCTAGGACAGGTAGTATCATACTTTGGTAAGAAACCAAAACAGAAATGTTCACAGATTTACGTATTTTATAACTTTACAGGGTGTGAAGATGGTGGTGGTAGAAACATACTGTTAACATTTTTCCGCCTGAAATGCTGTAGGCCTATTTATCCAGAAAAGAGTAAAACAACGACCGAAAATCTAAAAATAAAAGAGAAAAGACTTAAGAAATACTGTGGCTGTTTTCCACTGTTTTCTCAAAAAGTGGGCACCGTATGGGACTGGGAATTTCACAGATGACAGTTACTGTATCTTTCTTGATATTGTTGTCCAGGCGTCTATTTCTTTGACAAAAACCAAAGTATGATATTACCTTTAAGCACACAATTTGCTTAAGCAAGACATTTTTGTGCTAAGCAATTTTTTTGTGCTTAGCAGCTAGCCTGACATATTCTGGCATGGTTTGGTGAACATTAGCACAGAATTCCACTCTTGGCCAATTACAAGTCAAAAGCAGTAAACATCACATGAGCATTTGGTTGGTAATCCTGTTTGATCAAGTAAGACTTTTTGTGCTTAAGCAGCTCTATGAAATTGGCCCCTGCCAATAAAAGCTTACTGCTTAGTGGAGTGATGCACTTAGGAATTTTTTTTATTTAGCAGTTTCTTGAAGTACTATTAGTGGTTTATTGCTGGATGTAGTCATCTGGTATGTGTCTACTCAATATTTCAGGGCCATTGCTAAATGGCTTCAATGGCTTTCCCAGCTAGGACACAAATTTCCATGGCCACTGTACTAACATTAAAGTATCATTTCTATTAAGCAGCCAAACAATTCAAGTCACAAGGAGTCTGGTTAGCTTTAAGTGTACAAACTCAATCCACGAAGACATTTAACAGGTTTAAAGGTGTAATACATGATTGGTAAAAGTCTTAGAACATCCCTCACATTTTTGTCTGACCTAGCAAGCAATGGCTGAATACAAGTCAAAAGCAGTAGGCCCTAAACATCACATGAAAATTTGGTTGGTAATCCTGTTTGATCAAGGAAGACTTTGCATGCTTAAAGGTACAATACATGATGGTAAAGGTCACAGGACAGCACTCATACTTTGTCTGATCAAACATGTACATGAAATAATAAACCTGTGAAATTTTGAGCTCAATCGGACATCTGAGTCACAAGAAAATAGCGAAAACCCGACTCAAAAGGGTTTCTCGCTCGTGACGTCACATTCAGATGTTCGAACAAACAAGTCGCACAACAAGTTGCCCAATTACATGTAACTTACACGTAAACGTTGTGATGTTCGTCCAAACATCCTGGTAAATATAGCTGTCGATATAAAGGGTGTATTCTATAAATAGCTCCAGCGCGGAGCCCTATTTCAAGCGGAAATATTTTACCGGTATGTTTCTACCAGCACCATCTTCATATCCTGAAAGTTATACGTAAATCTGTGAACATTTCCATTTGGGTATGTTACCAATCCTGTACTGTGCCTTTAATGGGACAAGCTCTGTGTCCTTCAACACACAACACATACTATCTCCTGACATTTCATGCTAACTGCAGCTTAGAGATACTAGACAGCAAGTTATAAGACTGGCAATTTTACCTTGATGGTATAATTATGTTGAATGATTGGACATTAATGCTACAACATATGACCCTTAGATTCAGGCAAGGCCACCCCAAGACAAAAAAGAAAAGAAAAAGATGGAGATTGTAAAAATCAAATGTGACCCAATGAAGCTAAATGAGGCATGTCCCCCAAAAGTCAATTCCGTGTAATCAACATCTTAAGTTGCCGAATTGCAAAAAATGACTCCAAAATCTATTTTTTTGGGGGGATAGTTAAACTTTAAGTATCAAAGATTCACTGTATTCATAATTATTTTGAAAGAAAGTAAGGAAAAAAAGTAAGAAGGAGGTTTCCTAGGCCGTGTTTGAAGAGTGTTTCTGTCATCTTTTAAAAAATCTAAGGAAAATATCTCAAAATCTGACCAAGTTTACAGCGCGTATTCAAGCTGATCTGTTGATGTCTGCACGGTGTGTATGGTACCATTCAAAAAGTATTTTCCGAGTCTGAGCACCGCTCTGTTCTCTTCATCGAGTCATAACTTTGGAATGGAACAAGATATGAAAATAATGTTGGTATCATTGAAAAGCCCATGGGTTACTCCTTCTAGTAGTGTAAATAACTTCAGAAGTCGAATCTGGGGGACAATCCTCATTATGCTGCATTGGGTTACAAATGGTGATAACTTGGACAAGGAGGTAGGACAACAAACAAATAAACAAACAAACAAACAAAGCTTTCTAATTCTGTGGTCGATTTCACCAAACGCTATTAGATGAATCTTAAATCGTGATTCAATCTAAAAAGGGCTCCGCGCTTGAGCTATTTATAGAATACGCCCTTTATATCGACAGCTTTACAGTAATCCAAACACAACTTTTTGAAGGGCGCCCTCTTTTGATTAAAAAGAAAACTGCAGTGTGTCAGTATATTATATTATATTGAAATCTGGGAAGCTGGAAAGCTAATCATGAGCAAAAGACCTGTGGGGAAATCTGGGACATGTTGTCCATGTCGAAAGTTCTTCTAACTCCGTGTTTCTTTCAGGAATAAATCGCGCAGCACGTACCGAGCCGGAGTTAGCGCAGATCGATAAACACCAAGGATCCTAAGAAAAATTTCAGGCTTTGCATGGTGACAATTGGTATGTGGAAACACCATGTAACAATGGTTCGTACTTTCGCACTTCTATATCGTTTGCACTTCTTGCAATTAAGGTCCCAACATTTCGACTAGTATGCTCTAGTCCTCATCAGGAGACCAAGGGCCTTTACGAAACGGAGGCTTAGGCTCAGGCTCCAGCTCTGACATCTATACCCTGAAAATATAGGTTGTGGTTTTTCATTGAAGCTGAAGGTCTGTTTTCCTTTTCAAACCAGAGAATCTACTTCAGAACCGCAGCCAAAAGCCTTGATTTTGATGCCCGTTGTGTTAGAATGGATTCACGAAATGGAGCCGGAGCCCGAGCCTGAAACGGAGCCTGAGCCTCCGTTTCGAAATTACCCCAAGGATCCTACAAAGCTCTTCATCAGGGTTTCCTGATGAAGAGGTTACATCATGTACAAGCTGTGCCATTAACGCCTCTACCATGTCTATCTACACCAGGCAGTACAACAGATGGTATACTCATCTAAACTATGAAGGACTACACTTCAAATTGCAGACATGTCCTCATGATTTAATAAGTACGACTGCATAGCTCAACCAAGAGTGGAATTCTGTGCTAATGGTCACCAAACCATGCCAGAATATGTCAGGCTAGCTGCTAAGCACAAACAAAATTGATAAGCACAAAAATGTCTTGCCCAATAAAACGAACCTCCATTTGATATTCATGGTCAGCAAACAACAGAACAACAGCCAAAGAACAATCACAAGTGATACACAACACATGGAAATTTGGTTGTTAATCTATTTTTAAGATGGAAATTTCAAGGTTAGCAAATTGTTGTGCTAAGCAGAGCTGCTTAAGCACAAAAATCACTTGAACATGAAAAGTCTTCCTTGAACAAACAGGATTACTAACCAAATGTTCATGCGATGTTTACTGCTTTTGACTTGTTTTCGGTCATTGTTTGCTGAGCATAACATTCACAAGGAGTTTTGGTTGGCATACTGATTTTATTTACCAAGGTTTTTGGTGCTTAAGCAAATTTTGGTGGTTAAGCAGGTCTGTGAAATTGACCCTAGTTAAGCTGCACGCTTGCACGCATTAGGGTACCAGCTAGTGACGTGTAGGGACCACACACAAACTATTCATGAATGCATATCTGGTGCCTTGTGGAGACCTAGGTTGAATAGGTCCCCAAAGGGGAATTCTAAACGTGTATAGGTCCCCACAAGGTTTTCTCGAAACTGATATTTCGAATTTACTCAAAAAAGGAGGAATTTCCAATCTGTCGCAAAGAGAAGTATTCTATATAAGGGTCGTTCGCTAGAAATTTCAACCCAGGAAAGTGATTCTGGTTCAAATGGGAGCGATTTCAATTCTGCTCTTTAGAGAGTGTTCATTTTAGTACACGAGAACAAATCCATGTCCTCACAACGATACAGATTTGAGTATGTAAGTACACACTGCAAGCTTTTGAAGTCCTCAGGAACACTGCGAGGACATACAAGTACATGTAAGTCCACATAGGCCTATTTTTTTTTCTTATGAGCAATGCTACACGTGAAATCTATTTCAACACAATGTTTTTAACCCCGAGCCAACCCGGGTAGGACAACCTAGCCGTATCAAAATCAACCCTGGTAGGGAGCAGGATTGAAAATCTCAACCCGGTTCCAAACTGCATTTTGCGGCGTGATCTGTGTTGTATGAGCCGGTTCACCATAAACGTAGTGTGAATGTTGCATATCTCTTTGATCCGGTTCAAAAACTTGCCGGGCTGAACCGGGGCGGATCCGGGTTGGTTTCAACAAAGGCCTTAAGATAACATGCAGGAATAATATTTGTATAGATTCTTACCTGTGTCTCTGGGTCCAATCTTCGCTGATACCGGGCGCTGCCTGTGGCTCGGAGTCCCGTACAGAGATTTGGCCTCAGCCTCCGATGATATTGTAGGTCTCTTGCCCCCACTGGGCGTTGACTGGGGCCGCCTTTGCGTACTGGGACCAGGGTATGTGGCATCGCCACCTCCTATAAAGGTAAACAAACAAACATAAACAAAAATAAGCACAAGGGAAATGGACTGGATTTATTTTTTGAGTCATTGAAAAGTGGACAAAGAAAATTTGACGAGAGCAGGATTCGAACCAGCGGGATTATAGCAGTGTGTGCGTGGTTGCATGGCTTCTGACTGCCAAACGAACAAAGATAATTGACTATTGGGGTCACCACCAACGTAGGGCGGGATGGCTCAGTTGGTAGAGTACTGGGGTGGATTTCACGGGAACAGTGGAACGCCACTATAACGAACACGACAGGATGCACAGAAATTGTTCGTTATAGTTAACCATGTTCAGCATGCCTATACATTGTTAATAACAATTGGGAGCCAAGGATGATGTTCGCGCATAGCCAAATTAATGTTCGTTAATAGTGGCGTTCCACTGTAATTTCATACTTTGTTTTTTATCAAAGAAATGCAAATTCATGGGCACTATTATAAAGAAAGATACAGTAACAGTCATCTGTGAAATTCCCAGTATTGTGCCCACTTTATGAGAAAACAGTGAAAAATGGCCCCGGTATTTTTAAATCTGTTCACAGGACTTTTGATCTCACCCCGAGATCAAAACTGATTTTGGTCGTTGGTTGTACCCTTTTCTGGAAAAATACAGCATTTCAGGCAGAAATATTTTGCTTGGAGAGTGTTAGGAGGGCCTGATGACGCGACCTTTTAGCCTTCCATAAAGATCCTGCTAGGATTGAAATGTGTCAGCAGGCCTTAAACTCCAAGCATTTTAAACTTCAGATCATTATTTTGGCAGTTTGCAATGCAATTAATTACTTGCAGAAATATTTTGATGTTTCTACCATCACCATCTTTATACCCCGTAAGTTATCGGTAAATCTGTGAAGATGTCACTTTTGGCACGATACCAAAGTACAAGATTACCTTTAATCCCTAAACTTAATCAATTGATAGGCCACAGCACCAAACTCAAAATCAATGCTTCTTTTACGCAGTACATCTGTTAGGTTCTAACTCCATGGTTAAAGGTACAGTACAGGATTGGTAACATACCCAAACAGAAATGTTCACAAATTTATGTATAACTTTCAGGGTATGAAGATGGTGCTGGTAGAAACAAACTGTTACAATAGTTCTGCCTGAAATGGTATATTTATCCAGAAATTAGTCAAAAAAAGACCAAAAACAAAGTTGATCTCGGGGTGAGATCAAAACCATTCATTATGTTTTACAAGAAAAATTGAGTCAGGTTTTCGCTATTTTCTCGTTACTCCATATGTCCGATTGAGCTCAAATTTCACAGGTTTATCATTTCATGTATATGCTGGACCAGATAAAGAGTGAGTGCTATTCTGTGACCTTTACCAATCATGTATTATACCTTTAAGCAGTGTGCAATGGCTTACACCTGGGCACTATTACACAGAAACAACTCTTTACTCTTTCATGGTTAATTTGAGCTGCAGTACATGTGTTTTTGATTTCTCGCAAACAGGCCGAGTTAAATTAAGGCGGATCTAAACTTAAAATGGTCGCTGTTTCATTTGTATGTTTTTGCATTCATAAATTTGAGTATGGAAAAGACATGGAGTTATATACAGTGTACCGTGTATAAATATAGAAGCTCGGTCACTTAGAGCATCAGTATGCTCAAAGCGATGCACTCCTGATGGGCTGAGGCATCACTTATAAGGAAGATCTCGATGATAGCAGCTTGTATCAAAATAAACCAGCACGGGCAACCTATCAAGTGGAGCACTTTAAAGAGTGTGTTTAGGTGATCAGGCTCAGTACAGTGTATCATAGTGTTGAAGTTTCAGCATCTGGTGGAAGATATGAACTTTTGCCCTCAGTCAAAACACACAGAACATTCATCATTAGGAAATAGGTGCACAATACTTAGAGTTTATTCAAACTATTGGGTAGTTCCGTAATTGCGGACATGCATTTCAGAGAATTTGAGAACCCAAAACTTCAAATTTATTGAGACTTTTGGATTTTGAGCAGTTGCATTTTAAGTATCTCTGATAGAAGTATAAAACCTGAACATTTTATTCCAATCCCATTCTCGGTTTGCGCAGCACATCACAAAAACACCCCCGTTGCAAATGTATTCACAGAAAGTGTACTTTTTCAGGTGCTTGCGTTTTCATCACAATTGTTCTGTGTACAGACCTTTGATAAAAACTGATAGAGTTTTGTTTGGAAGAGGAACCAAACTAAAGAAAACCAGCAGAGAAATTATTAACCTCAACCTTTACCTTCAGGTTAGAATTTCTCAATGTTCATTGTTGCGGATGTACGATGTGCACTGTGAAAATATTCAATTTGTACGTCCGCTACTCAGTTACTTTGCCCGAGCCGCGCGGGTATTTCTACCGGCCAACTTCTGCCCGGGTAGAATGCCCGAGAGACTTTACCCGAGACGAAACAGTTTGAGTCGGGTACCCTCATGAGCCAAGTATTGTCAGCTCGGTAATTCTTCCGTGCGTGCACGGTTAAGTTACCCGAATCAAAAGTCCAAGTGCGGACACCAGTAATATTTGCCCATTTTTCATTTTCCCATCGGCTCGGTTAAATCCCCGAAAAAAAAGAGTCCAGTGCAGACAGGGCTTAAGAGAGAGAGTCAGCTTTTTAGTCTGGTTTTAAGCCCACCATTTAAGACCATGTTATAGCAATCCACCCCTAGCCCAATACCAGTGAAAGTTCTCCATAAGATAAATCCATCAAGATCATTTCTAACCACTTTACTTCCCCTCTTTTTACTTCTTGCAAAAGTCTCTGGTCCCCTCTCTTTGATGTTTACAAAACCAGACAATTGTCCTAAGTGCCCTCATAAATCAAACCAGATTAGGGTAAAAGAAATCTTCTTTTTCGGAAGGACCATCTTCAATCTGGTTCCATTTTGCTAGACACCATAAATCTGACTGGGCCAATTACTGTGAAGATTGCAGTAATCTTCCTCGTTTCTGGGTTGCATCAATTTGTCAGTGGAAGAATACAGGTGTTCGGTGATGTGTGGGCAGGATTTTATGGGTGTGGATGTTTGTTTGGCCTGTGGAATGCTGCTAGTTAAGTGGTTTTATACAAGAGATAAACTACAGAGTAGTAGCAACGTCAGCAAGTTTGTTTGTTTGAGGCATTGTACTTGTAGGAACATTGGGGACCACACTAGCTTTTGGTCACTTTAAGATAAAGGTACAATATTTGATTGGTAAAGGTCACAGGACAGCACTCATACTTTGTCTGATCAACCATGTACATGAAATGATAAATCTGTAAAAATTTGAGCTCATTCGGAAATCTGAGTCACGAGAAAATAGCGAAAACCCGACTCGATTTTTCTTATAAAACATGAAGAATAGTTTACTTTATGTTTGTTCCAAAAATTGTTCGGACGAACGATCTTTGGAAAAGACACTAAATCTTGATTTCCTTGAAAAACCCAGCATCTGATGAACCAAGATTTCCCATGGTGACTGTTTGCAATGTTTACGAACTGTTGAGTCCGGGACTGGGTTGCGATTAATTGATGCCCACAGCAGGGGTTCCAGTACCCGACCACAAACTCCAAAAATCACCTTACGTTCATATGATATCTGTAACTCCAGGACTGGGAGCCACAGCAGGGCTAGAAGGGTTGGAAATGCATTACGTAATTCAGTTGAGGTCACCCATTCCCATATATTCCACAGGCTTGTCAGTGTCTGTGGGATCGGGGCTACTAGGTCAGTTGTGTCCAAGTGGTAAAAGAAGGTGGTGTCAAGTCATAAAATTACCCCCTTAGGCCATGGTAGTGGGGTTAGTCCCACAAATTTGAGGCTAACCCCATTCTGGAGTACTCCCGAAGTTAGTCCCGAAGTGCTGAAAAATTTTGTCCCAACGAGGACTTTTGTCAATGGGACTACCCCTATTAAAGTGTCCATGAAGAAGGTGGTTAAACTGCAAGGATAGACCATGAATTTTCCTTCCTCCATGGTTAGACTAGACAATCTAATTGCCTTGGAGGTAGACACAAGCTAGCTGGGTCCTCATCAGGACAAATCTCCTGGGACTGGCACTAGACAGTTGTTGTCCTTATACATGTGTACTAGATAGTGGACTCCATTCACATACAACACCTGCTACGACCAGTGATGGACACCACATGTATGCAATCCTAATAAAGATGCACACCCTGGTTATATCAGTTTAATTCATGGTTATGGTGGGAGGGGAGGGGGAAGGGAGGGGAGGGGAGGGTGGGGGTAGTCTGGAGAAGGCTATGACCCACCATCCACACTGTTTCTCAGGTTGCAGCATTGCTAAGGCCCAAAATACCAACATTTGAGTACCGAGTTTTCCGAGTACACTCGTGCCGAGTACTGGCCGAGTCGGAGTACTTTTTAAAGGTAATATCATACTTTGGTTTTTATCAAAGAAATACAGATTCATGGGCAAAAATATCATGGACGATACAGTAACAGTCGTCTGTAAAAATTTCAGTCCCATACGGTGCCCACTTTTTGAGAAAACAGTGAAAAGCAGCCACAGTATTTCTGAAGTCTTTTCTCTTTTATTTTTGATCTTCGGTCGTTGTTTTACTAATTTCTGGATAAATACACCATTTCAGGCAGAAACATTTTAACGGTATGTTTCTACTAGCATCATATTCATACCCTGTAAGTTATACGTAAATCTGTGAACATTTCTGTTTTGGTCTCTTTACCAAAGTATTGATACTACCTTTAATGGAGTCCTGAGCCAAAAAACTGAGTTTGAGTCTGAGTAAGGGCTAATGTTCGAGTACAAAGACATCTAGTACATCCAAAGTACATTTTTAAACTAGAACATTGTGCCATGCGCCCATTAGAGAATGTCACACGTTTGTGTACATGTGCACAACCTCTCCCCCACATATCGATCTTTCCTCGCCTTGTTAAGTTAGAAAATGCCTCGTGTGATGAATGCAAATGCAGCCCATGGAAAGAAGGTTGTAATGTATTGCGCTGGTATAGAAATAGGACAATACAAAAATGTGCACCAGGGATACTGCATGCGTTGCATAGAGTCGATAATGCAATACATTTATCATTATTTTGATATGTTTAATATCGAAAAATTAATATAAAAAATTCTGAATTTTCTTTTGAGTACTCGCCACTGGGATCGAGTTCACCGAGTACAATTTGTTGAGTTCGGGGACGAGTCCGAGTACGAAATTACGAGTACGGGCCGAGTACTCATTGGTACTCGAGTTGTACTCGAGTTTGAGTTCGAATATGAGTACTCCAACACTGCTACCACCACAAGTAAAGTATCATGATCCTTGGGATATAGTGGTATTTGAGTGGTTTCATGGCTTCTGACTGCCAAACAAATAAAGATAATTGACTATTGGGTCACCACCAACGTACATGTAGGGCTGGATGGCTCAGTTGGTAAGAGCGCCAGTACGGTATTCTAGGGGTCGCTGGTTTGAATCCCACTAGAGTCAATTTTTCATGGCTTACTCAGGGCTGTGGTTGTACTTGCATACAAAAAACTTAAAACATAGCCCCAACAAACTGAAAATCATTTCCTGTATTTTTGTACGGGCAAAGTGAGGCAAAAAAAACCCTGAAATCAGGATTTTTCCTGAAAATATTACATCCCTGCTCACAGAGCTATATTAAAATTACTAGAGCGCTAGCTCCGCATTCTCCGTGAGTAGAGCTTTGAAGCCGTTCTGGGCGCAGTCATTTTGAATTTGAGTGCATGTCTGTGGAACAAGAAAACTTTGACTGGAATGCCTTTCGAAGAGTGTACTCTTTATGCAACGCGCAACCATGCGCGAATGCTACCAGTAACGCGTCTTGATGACGCATGCAATCATTGCGTGACTGAAGTGCACAGCGTGTGCGCGCACTGCGCTAAATGTAACACGCATTTACTGAAGGTGCGTCAGATTACGGGCGTATTGGGCTTTGATAATGCACCTATATGGAACACAAACACAGATATGCAAATAGACGTAGAAAAGACGTACAAAATTTTGTGTTTTCCAGGCCTTGAATTTGGTTCTGAAAAGGGCAAGGCCACTTTTCCATTGCAAGGGGCACTTCCATTGAAGAAAATCATAATGTCTATGGAAACATTTGAAGGGGCACCAAGGTCAAGAACCAGGGCAACAAAGGCCTCCGTGGCCTCCGTTAAATTCAAGGCATGGTTTTCCATAGGTTTGTGCACAAACATGGATGCGCCCAGCAGGCATCACTCTGTACACGGAGCTAGCGCTCTAGTAATTTCAATATAGCTCTATGGATCATCCAACAAACCTGTATCTAGTGTCCTGCTTGCTGTACCACCAACACCAGCCTCAGTAGAGCTTTGCCGATGGTGAAGATTGGTACTACTAACAGAGTGTCCTAGGCTGTTGGTACTCGGCTGCGAGGAAACAGGATGAGCAGTGATCTCGCTCATGTTCTTGTAGTTTACCGGCGTGCTGGTTCCCAAGAAGATACTGGCCGACTTGTTCTGCTTGGTGTAACTTGTCAGAAGTTCCTCCAATTCGCTTTCGCTGTTAATGCGAAGGAAAGGAATTTGTAGCTGAGAAACCATTTTTTAATGACATACAGGGTTCGAAATATCCACTAGACCGAGGACCGAGTCTTGTGATTTCCGAGTCGGTCTAGTAAAGTGTGTACTGCACTAGTCCGGCTGTCTAGTGATTTTGTTTTCCTTGCACAATTAAAATGGTTCCTAAATTGATGATTTGACACAATATTGCATAACATGAATGCCACGGGTCTATTGAAAACAGTTTAGGTCTAGTAAAATGCTTCAGTTACTAGACCTGCTGTCCAGTGCTTTTTTTCACGAAATTCGAGCCCTGACATAGATTTCTAGCTTTCTCTTTTTGCTTTGTTTTGGACATAAATGTGGCTTGCAAACAATTAATTTTAATACAACAGAAGATGCTTGGAGAAAGATTTGAGGCTTTGCATGGTGACAATTGGTATGTGGATCGGTTTTCAGAAGCACCATGTAAGAAATGTTCGTACTTTCGCACTATTTCGTGTGAACTTTTCGTAAGGTCTCAACGTTTCGACTAGCCTGCTCTAGTCATCATCAGAAAACATATCCTTGGAGTTAGGAGAGCCTGACACGTTTTGATCCTAGCAGGATCTTTTTTGGTATGAATGCATCCTTCGATAAAGATCCTGCTAGGATCAAAACGCGTAATTTCAGGCTCTGCATTACGTATGATTTGGTTCCGGTTGGGTCAAATTAAAGGCATGCACAGTCATGTGGGTCACAACTTACGCAGGCGCAGTTTTGACCGAAAAAAAAAATTGGTTTTTGGACCGTGATCCACTTTTCGATTTTTTTCTAGTGGGAACGCACCTATTGTGACCGGTGGCTGGTAATGAGGTCGGAACAAGCAGGGCTGAAAATAATCCCGGGCTGAAGGGGTTAAGGATTGTCTACGTGTTGGTGCTTACGTGGCAATGGTGGTGAACTGGCCGAACCTATTCTCGCTGAAGTTATTCGCCGCGTCTGTAGATGGGTTGCCCAGTTTCTGATCCATCTTCCGGCGTAAATCCATCTGATCTGTCTCCTGAAAATATCAACCAGGAAAAAACCCTTGAACTAGGTAATGGTAGGTACTTAAAAGGTAGTATCATACTTCGGTAGCATACCGAAACAGAAATCTTCACAGATTTACGTATAACTTACAGGGTATAAAGATGGTGATGGTAGAAACACACCGTTAAAAATGTTTCCGCCTGAAATGGTGTATTTATCCAGAAATTAGTAAAACAACGACCGACTTTTTCATATTTTAAAAGATCAAAAATAAAAGAGAAAAGACTTAAGAAATACCCTGGCTGTTTTTCATTTTTTTCTCAAAAAGTGGGCACCGTATGGGACTGAAATTAGATGACAGTTACTGTATCTTCCTTGATATTTTTGCCCATGAATCTGTTTTTCTTTGACAAAACCCAAGTATGATGTTACCTTTACAGGCACATTACAGGATTGGTAACATACCCAAACAGAAATATTCGCAGATTTACGTATAACTTTCACGGTATGGAGATGGTGCTGGTAGAAACACACTGTAAACATATTTCTGCCTAAAATTGTGTATCTATCCAGAATTTAGTCAAACAACGAACCAAAACAGTTTTGATCTCGGGGTAAGATCCATTTTGTATGGCCTCCCCAATGCTCTCATTCGTCGGTTACAACTTCTCCAAAACTCTGCCGCTCGTTTAGTTACCCGTACTAGTATGAATAAGCACATCACACCCATTCTTTATGATCTTCACTGGTTACCGATCTGTCAGCGCATTAATTTCAAGATTTTAGTGACCACATTTAAGGTTTTGCATGGTTGTGCACCTTTGTACGTTTCCGAAGTTTTAACTAAATGGGTCCCTAGTAGACGTACACGTCAGGCATTAAATGAGATTCGGTTCAATGAGCCCAGTTATAATACTGAGTTCTATGGGGCCCGTGCGTTTGCTGTTGCTGCGCCACGCCTGTGGAACAAGCTCCCTATCTCGATTCGCATGAAGCCAACAATGGAATCTTTTAAGTCTTCATTAAAAACATATTTATTTCAACGGTATTTTATCTAAATTCAGTTCTAATCATGTTTTGTGGAAATGTATTTTTAATTATTTGTAACTTAAAATTTCATATTGCCTTTTTAGTTTTGGTAAACTTATTTGTAACCTTTTAAGCCTTTTAATTGTTTTTAAATTTTTTAGAATTTTTGTACGTAATTAAATTTCTCTCAATTTTTTAATGTAATTTTATCCATTTGTAAAGAGCTTTGAGATTGGGTTTACAATGTGAAGCGCTATTTAAGAATGCATTTATTATTATTATTATTAAAACCATTCTTTATTTTTTATAAGAAAAATTGAGTCGGGTTTTTGCTATTTTCTTTTGACTCAGATATCCGATTGAGCTCAAATTTTCACAGGTGTGTTATTTCATGTACATGCTTGATCAGACAAAGTGTGAGTGCTGTCCTGTGACCTTTACCAATCATGTATTTAGCTTTAATTTATTTTCTGTCTTGTTTCGGAAATCATTGCAAATGCACAATCGTTCGGATGAACAATCTTTGGAAAAGACACTAAATCTTGATTTCCTTGAAAAACCCAGCATCTGATGAACCAAGATTTCCCATGGTGACTGTTTGCACTGTTTACGAACTGTTGAGTCCATTTTCTGTCTCAAACTCAATAATTTTTTTTTTTGGAGGCCTTGCAAATCCTATATGCTCCGTTTAACTTGCGACGTGTTTCATACCGTTGCCAAGGAACTTGCGATGTGTTCAACTTGTCGCAAGTTTTGTGAAATGGATGGGTGACGCGTCGCAAATCGAGTTGTGACGCAGTGTGGAGCTTTATGAAGTCGAGCCCAGGTTTGAAAGCATACCTTGTTGTAAATATGTACAAAGTCCACCAGCTGCTTAGCTAGTATGCGTCTTCTATCATGTGGAGGTAGTTTACGACTCGGTACGATGACCTTGAAGGGTTGTTGAAGGTTACTAGCAGCCCTCTTTAGGAATCGTAGAACGAGATCCTATAAAAACAAATTCATCAAATTTACAAACTTACTTGCTACACAGGGTGTCCCCCCCCTAAAAAAGGCAACACTTTGTGTCGAGAAGTATTATATGAAAATTTAACTGTTTATCACTTCAAGATTCAGTCCATATTTTAATAGAATACAGAAAATGCTCTCAATATGAACATATGTCAATTTCAAGTTCATTGGTTTGGAGGATGTTTAGAAATAGGTAAGTAAAGTTTGTGCACGACCCTATGGGAAAGTCTCCCTAAGGTCCCATCCTCGGTTATTATTATTACGGTGTTCAGAGCGCCTGTAAGGTGTTCAGGAGGTTGCTGGTTCGAATCCCGCTCCACTCAATTTTCCTTTGTTCACTTTTCAATGATTTTAATAGTCAGTTTCCCTTGTGGTTATTTGATGATTAAAAATAAAAGAAAGTTATTTTGTATATATATCTGGACCATTTCTAAAACAAAAACTAAAATGCATACATCCTGGCAATTGATGAATTACCATTTGTTCGTCGTTCTGTGCCGATTCCTCCAGTAATTCTGGTGGTTTGTTGGTTTCTTCTAGTAATCTCTGTTGCACTCGTAGGAGGTACGTGGCAAAGGCCAACCGTGCTTGGAGTTTCCTGAAAACAGAAACAAAAAATTAATATAATAATTCATATGGATTTTGCATTAGGGTGACAACTCCATAGTTTTGTGCAAAAAATAAACCCTTCTTTGTTTTTCCTTGATAGGAAACCAGGCTGACCCAAATTTATAGACAGGTTTTGGACCACGGGATTCCAAAAATAAATTTCTAAAAAATGTTGCTAGTTTTTAAGAAAAAAATATGAGGGCGACACAAAATTGTTGCCCTACTAATATGGTCCGTTGCCCTAACATAGCTTTTTTTTTTCCTCAAAAACTGTCGCTCTAACATCAAATTCATTGAAATATCAAAATTTCTATGGATCAGTACCGTATCCGTGGGTAGATGTTTCATAAAAGAGTTCAGTCACATGTATGTAATGATAATTAATTTAATGATAACTTAAGTAAACTGCTCATTAACCAAAATAAAGAACTAATCACTAAATAACCACAAGGGAAACTGACTAGATTTATTTTTAAGTCATTGCAGCATTGCTAATGTTCGAATCCTGCTCCACTTAATAATCCAGTCTGTTTCCCTTGTCGTTATTTGATGAAAAATTATTAATTGTTAGATTTCCTTTGACCCAAAATGAATCATTATTTCCAGTCCATTGTCATTCAAACAATAAAGCCATTGTTAAAACAAACAGTGATGTCTTTGGTTGGGCATACTTCCGAAACAAGCATTGGTATTCAAGTAATATGCATATACAGTACATATTTGGCAGGTTATTCAATTTGGAGTGAGATTTGATGTCAAGGTTTTCAACTTCATATGAAATAAATGAAGTCCTAAAAAAAGTTCTGTAACTCAAGTTTGAGGGATGATATCTTTTTTTGCTACTGATCTATGAACGCTGAAACTGGTATCATTGGAAAGTGTGATTATTCCTCTTTACAATGTCAAAAATGATATGTTGAAAATTTCGTAGTTATCACTAGTGAATTACCATTCATTTCGAGGATGGATTGAATTTTAATTTGATGAATGGTGTTGATGCGCTGATGCGTAAAAGCACGGTCCAAACATGGCACATCATTGCTTTCCAATCATACCAGTATCACTGTTTATAGATTAGTAACAAAAAAGATATCATCCCTCAAATTTGAGTTGCAGAACTTTTTTGAGGAGTTTATCTACACAAGTAATAAATTGCTGCAAATTGCGCATCAGCCAGCCAAAATAATGACCTGAAATATATAGAATGCTTGGAGTTACAAGGACCTGTCGTTTCAATCCTAGCAGGATCTTTATCCTAGCATTGCATCACGGTCATGTAACTGCGACATTACTCATTCTTCGGGTTGCAATCAAGTGGAATAAACCAGAATGATAAAATTAGGGGTTTTGTACTTTTGAAGAGACTATAAAATCTCTCAGTATTTTTGAAGCGCTAGAACTTACGATATACCAGCTCCACTGCTCATGATCTCCGGAACATTAATGCTCTCTCTGATCTCCTTAGGCGAAGGCTGCTTTTGAACTTCCAGGACCATCCTAGCACCCTTGTTGTCCTTGGCAGCGGGACCTACCGGAGGCTTCCCCGATGGATTCTTGGCGTTCTTGTCATCGTCTTGCGGATTCCTGCTCCCGCCGTCGTCATGCTGTGCTTTGCCACCGGGGAGTGACCCCTTGGTGAGCGAGTTGGAGCTTCCCTTGGAGCCAGCCTGCTGTGATGAAGGCGGCTTGTCATTGGATGCCCGAGAGTTGTCGAGCCTTCCTTGGATGAGAGGCTGCCTGTCTTGGGTGTCACTCTTGACGGCACTGCGGATAACACCGGCTACAATGACAAGAAAGAAACATCAAACCAGAGAGATTCTAATCAGATAAAACCTACACTGTCAAAGTGTATTTAGCTGG
Source organism: Astropecten irregularis (assembly GCA_963971285.1). NCBI lineage: Eukaryota > Metazoa > Echinodermata > Asteroidea > Paxillosida > Astropectinidae > Astropecten > Astropecten irregularis. The sequence continues at coordinate 34,947,664 of OZ020245.1, read as the reverse complement.
AGGTACAATCAAATACTATTAACAGACCGATCCATTAAGCCCCGCCCTTTTTTGCATTGACCAATCACAGCCACGAAAATCTGATCACCATTTGCGGCAGCCATTTTGGTGATCTCGTGCTAGCGATACGCAGTATTGATTACAGCGGTGTTTACGCTTACGTACTGGAAAAACAATAAATACCGTCCTCTGCAAGTGCAACACAACTTCACAAGTACAGTATCTTCCTGCTACAAATTGATGGTGTTTATATTTTCATTGTAATTCTGACTCTCGATGGCCTGGTAAGAGAGGAAATGTACATTTGTGACCTTTTCCAAGACCAGAGTCCAATGGAGAGAAGTACTTTCGGTGATGGTTAGGATTGAAGGCGTGCGACGCGTGTGGGCGATCGTGATACATGACGCGCGCACGTGGACATCGTTGCTTGGGTGTTGCTATGGTGGGCGTGGCCTACTGGATCGGTGTATTGGCCAATCAGAGTTAGAAAATGAAAAAGTAGCGTTTGCAGGAAGAATGCTCGTGCCGGCAAAATATACCCTGCCTATCATTTAGGCTTTCATGAATTATACTAAACAAACTCACCACTGAACATCCTTTTGAGGGTGGGGTATCGTTGACGGACCTTGTTCCGAACCTGCTTACGACCCGTAACGTTTTCCGTCGTCTCAAGTTTCCGCGTGAACTGGCACAGATGCTCGTCAAGTTCACGATCGGCCAATTCCTGCAAAATGGCGCCCGTCACTTTCCTGTTTAAACCAAAAATCCACAGACTTAATAGAGACTAGCAAGACGAAATGTATGAACAAAAATATCATTTGAAATGGCAATTTAGCTTGCAATGAAACCAGATACTATTGAATTTTCTGTGGAAGAAGAAAATTACAAATTTTCATAACTAATATGTAGTTCACAAGTCATTTAAAATCATTCACAGATTAAATTTTACAAAACCAACTTGCCAAGATGTAAGCCAAATGATAAAATATCTTCTTCTTTAGTACAGGATTGGTAAAACAACAAAACAGAAATGTTCACAGATTTATGTATACCTTTCAGGATATGAAGATGGTGCTGATAGAAACATACTGTTAAAATATTTCCACATGAAACATTGTATTTATCCAGAAATTAAAATACAGACCGAAAACAGTTTTGATCTCGGGGTAAGATCAAAACCATTCTTTATGTTTTTTAAGAAAAATCAAATCAGGTTTTTGCATTTGTTATATTTTATAAGAAAAAAAAGAGACGACTCCTTTTCACTATTTTCTTGGGACTCAGATGTCCGATTGAGCTCAAATTTTCACAGGTTTATCATTTCATGTACATGCTGGATCAGACAAAGTGTATAAAGTGCTAATCTGTGACCTACCAATGTAATATACCTTATTTCACAAGTGTAAATGTAAACATGTGAAAAGATAGGTAGAAAATGCTAAGCAGAAACTCATTAGTATTAACATGAAGTAATGGACGACACAAAAATTCTCAATTTAAAAAAGAAAAAAATTATTATACAAAAAGATTATACAAAAACTGGTTTGTCCTTTTTTCTTCAAAGTTTCCCCCTCCATTGAGCAATTGCAAGGCTTACACCTTGCCAACTTTATCTCGGAAGATGTGAAACCATGAACCGTTTACAAATTCATGACAAAGTACAGCAAACTATCAGGGCCAATTTCATAGACCTGCTTAGCACAAATATTCGCTAAGCATGACATTTCTATCTTAGTAAAAACAGGATTAACATTCAAATGTCCATGTGTTGTGTATCTCTTGCAATTGTTCTTTGGCTGTTGTTCACTGACCATGAATATCAAATGGAATTTTCAATGGCGGTTTATTTTATTGGGCAAGCTTTTTTGTGCTAAGCATTTTTTTGTGGTAAGCAGCTCTATGAAATTGGCCCCAGAACAAGAACCACTATGCTAACTATACATAGGCCAAATACAGAGACAGTAAGCAATTTAATAAGCATGCAACAAAAACAAGCAAGTATGTAAACGAAATTAAGCAAGCATGCAAACAAATAATATTCTTCTTAAAGGTGAATAGCTCGACTGACGAAAATACATGCAAATTCAACGGGAAAACCTCCGCCTTGTTAAAATAGGATAGGAGAGCAATACTTGCAAATCGGCACATTAAAGGAAGCATGCAAATACACTGTATGTAAAGCCCTGTTCGCACTGGACTTTTTGGAGGCAAAGTTACCAAGACGCTGGGTACTTTACCCATTTTAAGTCCAGTGCGGACGTCTCAGGAAGTCTTCCTCTCTGTTACGTTTCAGGCATTTCTATCGGCCAAATTCTGCCCAGGAAGAATTCCCGAGACACTTTTCTCAAGACGAAAAGTCCAGTGCGGACAGTGCGAGTCTGGTACCCTCATGAGCCTAGTATTGTCAGCTCGGTAATTCTTCCGTGCGTGCACGGTTAAGTTACCCGAGTCAAAAGTCCAAGTGCGGACACCGGTAATATTTGCCCGTTTTTCATTTACCCATCAGCTCGGTGAAACCCCCGGACAAAAAAAGTACAGTGCGGACAGGGCTTAAGACAGGGAAATAAAAACACAATGTTAAGCCGGCAACCAATGTGTGCCTGCATTGTTTACACCGAGCTCCCTGCACACATGGCCCGGCCAGATGACCTCTATTTGACCGGTGACTGATAATGAGGCCAGTAAAAAACGAAACAAAACCAAAAAATCCCAGGCTGAAGGGGTTAACTTCAGGCGGTCAACCAAAAAGGCAAGTACAACTGTTACAAAAGTTTCCGGCCAAAAAATAACATTCATGCAGTATTGAAAATTAGACATCTCATGCGGATTAAAAGTCTATTACATCATTCCATGCTGTGGGTTATAACACCATGCAGGGTGAGTTTTGCTTTTCCTGGGACTGATAAAGACAGAATCTCACAAGTTTTAAACATTTGTCAGGCAACTCTTCCACTGTAGCTTATCTAAGGCCCTGTCCCAAATCTCTGGCTGCGGCTGCAAATTACACACGCACCTATGTGAGTCACTACCAAGTGACTGCAGCCGTTTCAATACAGTAATCCGAGCACAAGGTTTTGAATGGCGCCCTCTTTTGATTAAAATAAGAAACTGCGGTGGTGTTTATCGATCTAAATGCACTATTACTCCGGCTTGGTGCGCCTTGGTGGCTGAAATTGGCAAAAATATGACCAATTGAAAGTGTTTACTCTTTAAAAATAAATTTGCAGTATTCCATAATAAGTGGTCAATACACACATAATGTGTATTGAAAGAAAGATGAAAAATCGGGTTTTGAGGTTGGGTAATTCAGTTTTATTTTTCTCCTTAAATTTCATGTCAAATTTTGCTCAAATTCTACATGGTGATAGCCAAGACATGGCTGTACGACATATCTGAATCTTGAAGTGATAAACAGTTTTAGTTTCATACAATAGTTCTCAACACAAAGTTTTTTTTGGGGGGACACCCTGTATTTTCAGCATGTGGATGACAGAGCCAGAGCCAGAGCCAGAGCCAGAGCCTGAGCCTGAGCCTGAGCCTGAGCCTGAGCCTGAGCCGGAGCCGGAGCCGGAGCCGGAGCCGGAGCCGGAGCCGGAGCCGGAGCCGGAGCTGAGGTTTGGAAAAGGGCCCCATGAGTAAGTTCTCAGTGAGAAAGTGTCTTTACACAGCCGCTGGAAGTGAATTTGTGACTTACTTTGCCCTAGTGTACAGACCAGAGCCTGCCGATAAGCCACACATACTGCAAAAGAGATTATACGATCAAACACCACGATGATTACTAATAAGCCATCGTCACATGGTTATTGCGCTTGGCCCTAGGAATGTCAATAGCTATCGCAGTCATTAGCCAGGTGCAATTATAAAATGCTAGGAGTTAGGAGGGCCTGACGTTTAGATCCTAGCAGGATCTTTCTCAGGGTATGTTGGTTGATGAGCAGTTTGCAGTGCTTATTACTTGAAGTAATCATAAAATGAAAGTTAAAGCCTGAATTTGAAGCTATTAAAGGTACAGTACAGGATTGGTAACATACCCAAACAGAAATGTTCACAGATTTACGCATAATTTTCAGGGTATGAAGCTGGTGCTGGTAGAAACATGCCGTTAAAATATTTCCAGCTGAAATGGTGTATTTATCCAGAAATTAGTCAAACAATGATCTAAAACAGTTTTGATCTCGGGGTGAGATTAAACTCTTGTGAATAGATTTGAAAATATTGTGAGCATTTTTCACTGTTTTTTTACAGTTTCTGATGATGACATGAGCTGAAAGTTTCACAGGTTTGGTTTCATTCCATGACAAATCAAATTATGAACAGTCTGCAGCTGTTCTGTCACCTTTACCAATCCTGTATTATGCCTTTAATAGGGGTAATGTGTAATTTTATGGTGATATGCAGCAAACTGTTTCCAACTTTTCAGCAATACTGGATTTGAAAAGTGAACAAAGAAAAATTGACTGGAGCGGGATTTGAACCAACGACCTCCTGAATACCGTACAGGCCCTCTACCAACTGAGCCATCCAGCACTATGTTGGTGGTGTCCCTTATAGTCAATTATCTTTGTTCGTTTGGCAGTCAGAAGCCATGAAACTGTTTGGATACAGGTATGGATATGAATCTTTTGCTATCATTTCTCTGTGTGTTTGCAACATGTTTTGGGTGCTGTGGCCTAGTGGTCTGGCGTGACGTACTCAAGATCTCGTTGTCAATCTACAGCTTGTGGGTTCGAATCCAGCCATGGGTTAGTGGTGCTTGCATCCTTGGGCAAGACGCTTTGTTACATATTTGCTCCTCTTCACCCAGGTGTAAATGGGTACCTGTGAGGGTAGAGATGGCTTTGTGGTTTGATTAGCCTCTGTGCACTGAATACGGTAGCCAGGACTGTATACTCCCCAGGGAGTTGAGATTGTTTCAGGAATGTAAATGTAGCCCAATGACCAGGGATAATCGTAATATGCGCACAGAGACATCACACGTTGATTATGATATGTGTTAGAACGGTTTATTATCATTTTTGCTTGGAGTTTGGAGGGCCTGACGTTTCGATACTAGCAGGATCTTTCTCAAAGGTTAAAATTATTATTATTATTAGTACACATCATATCAGTACTTTAGCATTGCATACTGACGTTCAGCCTGAGTCTGAGTCTGAGCCAGAGCCTCCTTGCAAACCCCCATTAAGTACAAGTCACACGGATACTGTGCAAAGGCATTGGCTTTCTAGCAATTTCTAGTATTACATTGATCATTAAACAGCAACACTGGTGTATTACCCAGTATTTAAACAGACTTACTTGTCAGGGTAGAGCCGGCTGTGTACGACCTGGTTCAAGTTGGAACGACTCTCCAAGAAATTCCTGCAATGAATATGACAGACAGATTGTATGCTGTCAATTCAAGGTAATATCATACTTTGGTTTTTTGGCTATAAAGAAATACAGATTCATGGGCAAAAATATCAAGAAAGATACAGTAACAGTCATCTGTGAAATTTACAGCCCATACGGTGCCCACTTTTTGAGAAAATAGTGAACAACGACCACAGTATTTTCAAAATCTTTTAAAAGTTATATATATGATGTTCCAAAGATCAAAATTGTTTTTGGTCAATGGGAGACTTTTGAGACGTTGGCGGCAGCAGACTGAAGTCTCTTTTTGCTATCTCTGTGCATGCGCGTGCAATGTTAGATTTTTGGAGCAGGCTGTTGATAGAGGGCAGCAAACTACCGTTCTCCTGTCGCCGGCCACCATGATCGTTTGTAATTAGCCCTTTTGATGGCCAATCTCCACAGATTCTGCATTTGTTTGTTCTTGGGGAACTCATTTCCTCCCCTGCCATCACAACCAAGCACTACACAGTATGTACCAGGCGCTTATTTGACGCCGGTTGTGTTTACAATGAATTTTCGTGCACAAAAGCGTTGACAACAAAATCGACGCACTTTTCACGAGACTGGTGTAGTGCTCCCTATTGAGATTAACAATGGTTAGTCAAAAGTCTCCCATTGTGAGCATGCACGCGTTGTTGTGCGCGTGCATGCGCTATCAACATGAAGATCCAACTCCAAAGTCTCCCATTGGTTTTACTCTTTTCTGGATAAATACAGCATTTCAGGCAGAAACATTTGAACGGTATGTTTCTACCATCACCATCTTTATACCCTGTAAGTTATAGGTAAATCTGTGAAGATTTCTGTTTCGGTATGGTAGCAAAGTACGATAGTACCTTTTAACAACAAATCACCAAGCGGTTTTCTCGTTATCTGTATCAGGGGCCAATTTTACGGCCCTGCTTAGCACAAAAATTTGCTAACCATGAAATTTCGGTCTTAATAAAAACAGGATTAACAACCAAATTTCCATGTGTTGTGTATCACTTGTGATTGTTCTTTGGCTGTTGTTCGCCGACCATGAACATCAAATGAAATTTTTAATGGTGGTTTGTTTTATTGGGAAAGACATTTTTGTGCTAAGCAAATTTTTGTGCTTAGCAGCTTCCATGACCTTACTTGTATTTATCCCAGCTTATCGGTGATGGGAAGATTCGGAGCCATCCACCGCGTCGTTGGTATTCATCTTTACTCTCTGTAATGACTTTTCTCTCCTCGGCTGTTATCGTCTTATCTCCAGGGCCCGGAACATCCTTGGATTTCTTGCCCGAGGCTGGACGGCTCGATGATACACTTGCTGAATGGGGTCTCTGCCGCTGTGGTTGATCAAATCGAGAACGAGAAATTAATGAATTTTGCATATTAGGCTTGCCCTTCACCGACGTGGATGACCACTGTATACTATTTTATCGATAAATAGAGCGTTTACGAAACGGAGGCTCAGGCTCCGACTCAGGCTCCGGCTCCATTTCATGAATCCATTCTGAAATAACAGGTATTAAAATAGAGGCTTTTGGCTGCGGTTCTGAAGTATATTATCTGGTTTTGAATAGGAAAACAGAGCTTCAGTTTCAATGAAAAACCACAACCTATATTTTCAGCATATGGATGACAGAGCCAGAGCCAGAGCCAGAGCCAGAGCCAGAGCCTGAGCCAGAGCCTGAGCCAGAGCCAGAGCCTAAGCCTCTGTTTCGTTAACGCCCCTAGATAATGTGAGAAACTGTAAAACAAAGATTGTCCATTCGGTATTTGGGATGAATAATAGGCCTTTCGGGAGTTAAAATTTAACAATATCTGGTACAATGAATAATGTCATCATTATGGGCGAATCAGAACCACTTAATGCACCCTGTTATTGTGCATGTCGTGGCAGTTGACCACTGTTTAAATAACTTTTTGTTTACATTTCACTGGAGTTCTTTGTACAGTAACTAAGCAAACAAAGGTTATTCAGAAAAATCATGCCACATTAGGTCGGAAAAAAAAAATTGTTGTGTTGCTCTCAAGTGGAAAAATTAAAATTTTGGGTCGGTCGGTCGATTTTTTTTTCTTTTCTGATTTTTTTTCCTGACTTTCAAGCATTTAAGAATAAACACTGTGTCGTTCATATACATATATGAAATATAAAATTATTAAATGACACAACATTAAAAGAGAACCTGGAGTAAACAGTTCTTTCAGTATATCAAAGACTTTATTTAAACAAAGAGAGGAGACACGCTTTTTTACTGCTAAATCTTACATTTTCTGTCAAAAAAAAGAAGAAATCTTGACCCAAGTTTTGGCATTTTACGGTCGGTCGCTGAGGGCAACACAACAAGTATCTGTGTACCAGATACTATTCAGATTTCAACTTGCAAATGAGATACATCAATTTCTTCAATACATGAAAACTGTGTGGGGAACTCAGTGCATAAAATAAGTGCTGATAAATTCTTGTATCAAAATGAGACATTTCTTGCTCTCAAATTTGACAACACAAATTTGATTTTGAATGGTTTTGGTAGTTCAACTTACCATGAATTCGGAACCAATACGTGCTTTCTGCATATTAAGCCCAATATACACATAGCATGTACACAGTGATGGCAAACAAAGAGTCACACATGGTGATAGATGGGTGGGGAGAGGTGCAGTACACAGCAGATGATATGAGGTGATGTATGATATGTCAAAATATGGAGAGAAAAACCAAACATTTGGTTAATGATGTAAACAAATCACACAACAAAAGGCAACATGATCTGAATAGCAGCCGTTTGGCAACAAACACACTTTGAAAATATCTACAAATGGGTAAATAAATGCAATACAGTAGTATACACCGATCCGACGGCGTGACATACCGTCCACCATTACTGCAGTGTCCCCGCCTGCCTTTTGTCCGGCAACAAAAGAATTTATGTCCGCCGCACTCTATAATTGCAGGGTGTACGTCCCATGATTAGGGGACGTATACCCTGCAATATAGAGTGCGGCAGACGTAAATTCTTTTGTTGCCGGACAAAATATGGGTGGGGACACACCAGTAATGGCGGGAGTTTCCTACCTGCATGCTCGCGCCATCGGATCGGTGTATAGATGAAAGATTGCCATTTTATTCAAGGTTAAAGTGGACGTGTTGTGGCTTAACTGACCGTTGAGGTAATACACATCGTGAGATGCACACAAATTTGTTCGGTATATAAAGTGGTCATTCGGAATAGAGATTTCCAGCCATCACGGGGTTCGGCGGCAATTTTTATAAAGCGACCTGTTGTCCAGTGGCTGTGTGCCCTCTGTGTTTTTTACATACATATTCTACATTTTGGGAAAAAAGAATGACGGAAGAGGACACTGGTTCTATAATACACCGATCCAGTAGGCCACGCCCACCATAGCAACGTCTCAGCAACAACGCACAAGTGCACGCACACAACGTGTTACGATCGCCCATATGCAAAGCGTTGCATACCCTCAACCATTGAAAGCACTTTTCTCTGTTGAACTTTGGTTTCACAAAAGGCCAAAAGTGTACATTTCCTCTCAGCCAGGGCATCGAGAGTCAGGATTATAATGAAACTCAGGTTTGTAAAAGAATTGCCTTGTACATACGAAACAAAAGTAAACTCAACGAATAGTGTATAGTAAAAATGCTTATGTGTTTGTGGGAACAAGGAATGGGAGTGAATGGATGGATGAGTGTGTGACTTACATGTTGTCGGAGTACACTAGCTGCAGCAAGGTCTTGGTTACGTTTACTCTGCTGTACCCTCCGCATCATCGGGTCCTGAGCTATGAAACCTGAAGGAAAATCAATCATTCAAATGTTCATTTTGTTCATCAGATTTATTTGTTTCCGTGCCTATTTCAAATATTTCAGCAATGTTAATGTTGCACGTTTCTTACATGATCCTTGGGATATAGCGGTATGTGTGTGGTTTCATGGCTTCTGACTGCCAAACGAACAAAGATAATTGACTATTAGGGACACCACCAACATAGGCCTGGATAGCTCAAATGGTAAGTGCACCGGTACTGTATTCTGGAGGTCGCTGGTTTGAATCCTGCTCCAGTCAATTTTTCTTTGTTCACTTTTCAATGACTCCTATCACAAACAGGACGAATCTATGATCACAATCACATTTTACAAAAACATACTGATACCTTTTTCAAACCTCGGCTCCGGCACCAATTCGTGAATCCATTATAAAATAACAGGTATCAAAATAGAGGCTTTTGGCTGCAGTTCGGAAGTAGATTCTCTGCTTTGAACAAGAAAACAGACCTTCAGCTTCAATGAAAAACCACAACCAATATTTTCAGCATATGGATGACAGAGACGAAGCCAGAGCCTGAGCCAGAGCAGAGGTTTAGAAAAAGCATCAGTCAAACATCTTGTGTATTATTATGTATACATACCAGTGAGACTGAAAAGATCCGACACCATGTTGGATTTGATCTTTAAGTCGATAGGAGCATCACTGAAAAAAAGACATGCAGAAAAAACATCAATAAAAAGATGATAAGAATCCATTGGATGGGGTGAATAATTTGGGGGTTTTTGAGGAGGGAGGAGAACCGGAGAACCTGGAGAAAAACTCTCGTAGAATAGGAGAGAACAAACACACAACTCTACTCACATATGACCCAAGCCGGGATCGAACCCGGGCCACATTGGTGAGAGGCGAGTACCTAACACACCCATGAAGGTGATGAAACATACATTTCTGACATTTGGATGACAAAGCTACCAACATGTTTGAATACTACAAAATTACAGAAACGGAAAACATCGGGAAATAGTTAGGGATGACAAAAGGGAAGGGACTCACCATGCTAGGGAGGGAGACAGATTTACTTCAAGAACCCAGGGTTTCAAATTATCATCAATGAGAATATCAAAGCCATATAATTCTGGAAATAAATGAAAAGGGGAATAGAAATAATATTCATGCTATTGGGTAAATGAAACTCAAAAGGAATGTAAATGAATGGAAGACTTTTGAAGCGGGTTGTCGAAAGAGGGCAGCAAACTACCAGTCGCCTGAAAACTTTTGTACACGCTTTAAGTACGACGGTTGTCAAATAACTTTCCAAAAGACGCAGGCAAATGCTGTGAACATTAATTTCAGGCAAATTATAAAAAAAATTTAGATTGACATTTCCGCCCATCCCAATTTTAATCCCCGAAAACACCAAGTGAGGTGAAATTCTTATGTTTGGCAAGGAATAATGTGCTCAGGTCTCGCTTGCCAAAGTAAAAACTTCGTGCACAAAACACTATGCTGTTTGCTGTCGGCCACCATGATCGTTTGTAAGTTGCCCTTTTGATGGCCAATCTCCACAGATTCTGCATTTGTTTGTTCTTAGGAACTCATGTCCCCTCTAAAACAAACCACCATTGAAAATTCCATTTGATATTCATGGTCCGCGAACAACAGCCAAAGGACAATCACAAGTGATACACAACACATGGAAATTTGGTTGTTAATCATGCTTAGCAAATTTTTGTGCTAAGCAGCTCTATGAAATTGGCCCCAGAACTCACCAAAACAGTTTCCTCGATGTGGCATGAACATTTTGCAAGCTGTGGCTACTGGTAACTCAGCACATAGTAAGGTCTTGTTAATCACGTCCTCAATACGACCAAGCATAGCTAAAAGGGCAAAGAAGTTATTATTATGAAGCAGTGTTGGAATACTCGTACTCATACTCAAATTGTGCTCGAGTACAAGCAAATACTCAGCCCGTACTCGATTAAAGGTACTCGAAAATAAAATGTAGTGGTACCTGGCCCGTACTCGATTCCATGTACTCAAATTTTTGAAGTACTCGTCCATTTAGTACAAATTTCATTTTTTGTTACAATTTCATGGTTGATTATGTTTGCGATTTCCGATAAATTATACAATGGGAGTATGATGATCATCAGGAACTTAGTATCAAATGAAGTAAGTTGAATCGTGTCATTACCCGGATGTTCAGACAAATTTAACAATGTTTATGTTAAGTTAATTGGGCAACGTGCGACTTCTTTGTCTGAACATCTGAATGTGACGTCACAAGCGCGGAGCCCTATTGAATTGAAATAAGCAAAATGTCATAAATGTGGGAGAAATTCAACAGCAATATTGTAAATATTTTCTCAGTCAAGCATAGCTCTGAGTAACAATCATATTTTTCCGAAAATCAAATTTTGTGCAAGAAAAACATTAAATTTTATTTCTTACCTTTCACATCCTTGCCCTTTTTCTGGAGGTACCTGAGCATGGCACCGAAGCTCCACTTATTGCCATAGTCCTCAATGTTCAGATCATTGCACCTGGTAATTAATAATTAATTAGAAATTATTAAAGTGTTGGTATATTTTGCCATACTGAATTTAGAGCTCCACTTATTTCCACAGTCTTTAACCCCTTCTGCCCGGGATTTCCTCATTATCAATATCAGCGACCGGTCAATTACAGATCATCTGGCCAGGCTATGCGTGCAGGGAGCTCGGCGTAAACAATGGCGACACACATTGGTTGAATACTGCCGGACAAGAGCTCAAATTCCAGGCGAACTTTAATCCACGCATGCAGCGTGAACTCACAGATTAGGTTACACACGTGCGGACGAATTACCGAGCTGTCAATACTAGGCTCATGAGGGTACTCGACTCTCACTGTCCGCACTGGACTTTTCTTCTCGGGTAAAATGTCTCGGGAATTCTTCCTGGGCAGAAGTTGGCCGGTAGAATTGCCCGCGCGGGTCGGAAAAAGTAACTGAGAGATAAACTTCCTGAGACGTCTGCACTGGACTTAAAATGGGTAAAGTACCCAGCGTCTCGGTAACTTTGCCCCAAAAAAGTCCAGAGCTGACAGGGCTTAATAAATTCTGGCGGAAGGGGTTTATAATAATCAAATAATAAATAATGCAAAGACAGAAAAAAAAAATAATAATAAATCAACAAAGTTATAAAAACATTCTGCAATACCTGACATAATCATTGCTTCTTTTGTTGAGACTGTAGTTAGTGAGATGCATCATGACATTCTTGATAGTCTTATTGGTGTGGTTGTACTGCACTGTGGCAAACCTGTGAACAAAAACAGAGACAAATCAGGTTTAAAGCTACTGTAATATCATATATTGGTTTTTGTCAAAGAAATACAGATTCATGGGCAAAACTATCAAGGAACATACAGCAACAGTCATCTGTGAAATTTCCAGTCCCATACGATGCCCACTTTTTGAGAAGTCAGTGAAAAACACCCACAGTATTTCTTAAGTCTTTTCACTGTTATTTTTATCTTTAAAAGATCAAAATTGTTTTTGGTCTTTAGTTTTACACTTTTCTGGATAAACAGCATTTCAGGCAGAAATAATTTAACGGTATTATTCTACCACCATCTTTATACCCTGTAAGTTATACGCAAATCTGTTAAGTTTAAGTTTCGGTATGCTACAAAAGTACAACAGTTGGCATTTGATAAGTCAATCTCAAAATGAAATCTGTAAGTACTTACTAACATCATGCTTGAAATTAAGAATGATATTTATATGGTATACATGTACCTTGCTAGTCCTTCTTCATATAAGTAGGCTCTGAGCGGATCAAATGATGTAACAGCTACATACAGTCGACAGTCAAACTTAAATCCTATACACAGCAACAAACAATACAGTTTTATTATACTGGAATTACTACAAGTGTTAAATGGGAATAGATTTAGTCTACCGAGTTCACTTATGATTAAGTATTGGGTCTACATATGGTTTGGAGTTAGGAAGGCCTGACATTTCGATCCTAGCGGGACCTTTCTATCCTTGCAGGATCCTAGCAGGATCTTTCTCAAAGTGAGAGAAGATCATGAAATCCTGCTAGGATCCATACGCCATCAGGCCATCAAAATTCCAAGCATTTTATATATTTCTGGTCCTTATTTTGGCTGATGAGTTTGCAGCAGTTGAATACTTGTTCATAATTATTAGGTGAAATGTAAACTTACCGTCTACAAGTAGTGGATTGCTGATGTATCTTGAAACAACATGGTTTCCATCCAGAGGTACATTCTGAGGCTGCAAAACGTAGAAGGGAAACCAATTTCCAAGTTAAGGAAACACCAAGTATGAACTTGTAATTCAGGCATTTGTAAACACGTGTTTGAGGAGGATACTCTGTATCTTCTACCCGGATGTGATTAGCAACCAGGCATTGTGGGATACCACCAACCAGCGGCCCATAGAGGATGAAATTAGGTCTGCAAAAGCCATGTAACACATAGAAAACATATGCAAGCGCATTGCAAAGCACTTTGTAAGGGACCCTAGAGAAATTTTGTCGTAGGTCTGGACCTCGGTCAAAATCTCTCAAGGATTCGCCAGGGACGTCGGTCACTCTCAAGTATTGGTATCCTTTCACACGATGACACTTTTGTAAGATTTCGCAACCATGAGAGAATTTCTCAATGGTTGAGAGTTCTTTTAGCGTCGTGTGAAAAGGCCTTGTAATGATGGCAAGGCTACTTACATTATTGATGAGTGAGATACCTCGCCCTCTAGATGAAGCTACGGGTTTGACAATCCATGTACCACGTTCCTTCATATGAGCAGCTGCAGATCAAAAGGAGATATGTAGTCAATGACAGAGTTAAAGGTACATTACAGGATTGGTAACATACCCAAACAGAAATGTTAACAGATTTACCTATAACTTTCAGGGTATGAAGAGGATGATGGTGGAAACATACTGTTAAAATATTTCTGCTGGAAATGCTGAATCAGGCCTGGAATTTGGTTCTGAAAAGGGCAAGGCCACTTTTCCATTGCAAGGGGCACTTCCATTGGAAAATCATAATGTCTATGGAAATATTTGAAGGGGGCACCAAGGCCAAGAACCAGGGCAACGAAGGCCATGGCCTCCGTGGCCTTTGTTAAATTATCCAGAGAGAGTAAAACTAAACACCAAAAACATCCTTCTTTATGTTTTTTTTTGTTATTTTCTCGGGACTCAGATGTCTCAAATTGATTGAGCTCAAATTTTCGGAGTTTTATTATTTGAATAATAAAAAAATTTGAATCAAAATCTTTAAAAATCAACAAAAAATCAACGGTTTGAGATATTAAGTTATAATTCTGTCACCAAAAGTGGATGTTAGGCAAGGTCATTCTTTTTGAGACATTGCTTGACCTCTGTGAACTTCTGGTCAAACATGATCGGTAGGAGCTATGATCAAGATTCTTTCGCCAAATGACAATGGTAGGGAAGATCTTTCTTTGTGACACAATTTTAATTAACAAGCAATTTATATCACATGCGGATATAAATTAAGTTATAATTCTGTCACCAAAAGTGGATGTTAGGCAAGGTCATTCTTTTTGAGACATTGCTTGACCTCTGTGAACTTCTGGTCAAACATGATCGGTAGGAGCTATGATCAAGATTCTTTCGCCAAATGACAATGGTAGGGAAGATCTTTCTTTGTGACACAATTTTAATTAACAAGCAATTTATATCACATGCGGAAAAGCCTTATGTTTCCAACAGCCATAAACTCTAGTTTGTCTTATTTTTGTCTTTTTATACTGAAAGAAAAACGGGGCAGATTGCCCCCTCATATTTGCCTTGATGAATAATACAGCGTAATTTAAACTAAATCAGTGTAATTGTTAACTTATTGATTTCTTTTAAAGCCAGTATCATTAAGTGTATCGATATAGTGTAATTGTTCCATTATGTTTATCCTATCGCTAGGATAAAATGCCACTGACAAAAACTGACACTCACACAGGGTATCTCAAGTTAATCTAAACAACCTATGTTGCAATTTCAATGTTTGTACTGTAAGAAAGATCAACTGTTTGCTGATCATACACTTTCCCAGCAATAGCAGCACCCCATCTCCTCAATGCTCTGTACTTAGTGCTAAGTCAACACCAACATTCATCTTACTGGTAAGCGCAAACATGTATAATGCAGCTGAAGCACTGGGGCCAATTTCATTTAGAGCTGCTTAAGCACAAAATTTGCTTAAGCATGAAAAGTTTTCCTAGATCAAACAGGATTGCTGACCAAATTTTCATGTGATGTTTACTGCTTTTGACTTGTATTCGGCTATTGTTTGCTGAGCATAACATTCACAAGGAGTTTTGGCTGGCATACTGACTTTTAATACCAAGGTTTTTGGTGCTTAAGCAAATTTTGGTGCTTAAGCAGCTTTATGAAATTGGCCCATGGTCTGTGTACTATAGTCCAGGTGTTTTATGTAAGCAAGGCTTTTCACAATGCAAATTTACACAAAAGCTGCCTTTGTTAAGAACAGTACACATGAAACCAGCTTTCCGAATCAATATTTGTATTTGACAAGTGTGAGTGTAAATTTGGTTGAATCATGAAATGGTGTAATCTGACAGGAAAAAAAAAGATCCGACCATTTAACAGGGATGATACTTGATTTCTGTCTCGGTATGGTACCAAAGAATGTACATGTACCTTTTAAGGTAGTATCATACTTTGGTAGCATACCAGAACAGAAATCTTCACAGATTTACCTATAACTTACAGGATATAAAGATGGTGATGGTAAAAACATACCATAACAATTTGTTTTGCCTGAAATGCTGTATTTATCCAGAAAAAGAGTAAAACCAATGACCAAAAACAATTTTTATCTATTTAAAGATCAAAAATAATCGTGAAAAGACTTAAGAAATACTGTGGACATTTTTCACTGTTTTCTCAACAAGCAGGCACCGTATGGGACTGAAATATTCACAGATGACTGTGACTGTATCTTCCTTGATATTTTTGCCCACGAATCTGCATTTCTATGACAGAAAAAACAAAGTATGATGTTACCTTTAAGCCAGATACAAACAAAGGACTAATACTGACCATTTAAGTCATCATACTCTGCAGGAGTGACAAACGTCTGGGGAAGGAAATCAAAATTCCGGGCACCCTGTCGACGATAAAATTTGAGAACAAAAATGAACTTCTGAGTAAACTGACAATTAGTCTTCTTGCATTAGAATGCTTGGAGTAAGGAGGGCCTGACGTTTCGATCCTAACAGGATCTTTCTCAAAGGCTAAGTGCTTGGAGTACAGAGGGCCTGACGTTTCGATCCCCGCAGGATCTTTCACAAAGGCTTTTTTGGTTGATGAGCAGTTTGCAGCAATTTATTCTTACATTTTTAATAGTTTACATAAGGGGCCATTCAAAATGTTCAATGTTTTTTGGCAATACCACAATACACCACAGTGTGGTTTTCATGGTAATGTGTGGTTTATGATCCAGTTCCCCCTATTGGAGACTGTGGTAATGTGTGGTAAACAGCTCTTGTCTCATGTGCTGGTGCAAAGGATTAGGGTTAATCTTCAATACCGGCAATTCACAATAGTGCGCCACCATGAGTTTGCAACGCGTTGGCCAATCACAACGCGATGAATACATTTTGTGGACAAACTTTGCATGTGGAAAGATGACACAGCATATAAATATCTGATAATACAGTTTTAGTTTATGAATCAGGATAATTTTTACCTTAGATTGTTGCATTCTCTGAAAGTTTTTGTACAGTCTGTCCTTTCTGGTGATTTCGTACGACCTGTGGTTTGATAACAAGGAACAATGCAAACAATTTTAACAGATTACTTTTACATTAATTAATCATAATAATATAAATAAAGCATTTATAATGCGCCGTATATCTAGAAGAACTATTCATAGGCGCAATTACACCATTCATTAAAGGTAATATCATACTGTGGTTTTTATCAAAGAAATAGAGATTCATGGGCAAAAATATCAAAACAGATAGAGTAACAGTCATCTGTGAAAATTTCAGTCCCATACAGTGCCCACTTTTTGAGAAAACAGTGAAAAAACATCCACAGTATTTCTTAAGTCTTTTCTCTTTTATTTTTGATCTATTAAAAGATCAACAAGATTTTTGGTCGTTCATAACTGCTGTTGCAATCGCACTTTTGAAAATCTGTTTTATTCATTCTAACGTTGATCTGCATTTTACCTGGGAAAATGGTTGATCTTCTGGAATTCCGTAAAGGTTCGTAGGGTGTACGGCTTGACATGTGATCCAGTCCACATAAGATTGAAATCGTTACTATTAGGGTGTACCTAGTCAAATCAAGAGAACATACAAACAAATTTATTTCCTATACATTTTCTTCAAAATATCAACAGTTCTTGTTTAGGGGTAGATTTAATTTAATTTCTGAGTCTAGATTTCCAGGGCCCTTTTCCAAACCTCGGCTCTGGCTCCGGCTCCATTTCGTGAATCCATTCTAATATAACGGGTATCAAAATACAAGTAATAAACTGCTGCAAATTGCTCATTAGCCAAAATGACCTAAATTTTATAAAATGCTTAGAGCTGGGAGGGCGTGAAGCGTTTCGTTCCAAGCAGGATCTTTATCGAAGGCTATAAGGGTATAAAAATAGAGGCTTTTGGCTACGGTTTGGAAGTAGATACTCTATTATGAACCAGAAAACAGAGCTTCAGCTTCAATGAAAAGCCACAACATATATTTTCAGCATGGATGACAGCGGCGGAGCCGGAGCCTGAGCCGGAGCCTGAGTCTGAGCCGAGGTTTGGAAAAGGGCTCAGGTCTACATCAGTAGAAGCCAATTGGCAGACTGAATAAGCCATTCGTGGGTTGAAATTGAACAATATGTCTGGTACACTGAATTCTTTCACTGTACATGAACATCAAAACCTGAATTCTCCAGAATAATTAAAGACAGTTGCTTAGGCTTAGGTGATTCCATGTTGGAATCGATAAAAATCGATTCAAAATTTGGAATCGGAATCACGATTCCACTTTGTTGAGGAAACATTCTGTGAATTGTTCGATGGTTTTAGGCCTATGACTTGTAAAGAAACACTTACATCGCGGAATCCATGCTTGCTCAGAATTTGACGGACGACTTTACACTCTGTACGGACCATCTTAAACGCCAGGTGGTTCTTTTCTGCAAGGACAACGAGCAAAATGGTTGATTTAAATCATGCGCAACGAATGTTTGGCTTGCATTGCAGTGGAAAGCCACTATAACAAACATGCCGGGATGCACAGAAATTGCTTGTTATAGTGGTCGTTCGTTATAATGAACAATGTTCAGCAGGCCTATATATTGTATATAAATTGGAAGCAAAGGATGATGTTCGGTATAACAGTGTTGGTTATAGCGGTGTTCGTTAAGCTATAGCAGCGTTCCACTGTTTTTAGAAAACGACTTAAATCTCATTTGTTCCCATAACTCCTGTCCTTGTTTTCTTGTTGTATTCGTTCTGTACAGCGCTTTGATCTCCTTGGAAAGGCGCTTTATAAATACCAGTTATTATTATTATTATTATATGAGGCTTTTTTAACCCTAACCCACCTCCATACGTACATGTACCACAGTTTACCACACATGGTTTTTGTCAAGCGCTCAAAATTGTATTTATTTTTGTGCATAACATACACTGAATCAAATGACACAATCTTTACAAATTTCAAGACATTTAAATTTTTCTTTTGATATTCTTCATCACAAATTCACAAGGAAATTATATGATATCATTGCTTCATAAATTATATAAAAAAAAAAAGAACCATAATATTTATCAAATTGAAACGAATTTAATCTGATGCATGAAACGTAACCTACCTCCTGTAGAATAGAGTCTTCTGACTTTGCCATACATGCACTCTGGTCGGAAGAGTATGATGGGAATGTGTTTCCGTACCCCACTCCACACAATGTTTGACTGATCAACACTACATCAAGGGCAAAATGGAAAGAAAGATGACTAATGAATAAAACTTAAAGGGAGCATATATAATTTGCAAAGATGAGCATTTTGGCTGAATTTGGTACTTAAACAGAAGTGAAGGTCTTAAACCTCCTTACAGATGTTGTTTCGTGTACCTTTATACGTTTGTTCATCTGGATAGCAGAAATACGGCAGAAATAATCTTACCCCCTCCGAATCCTTCACGGTTACACCACGTCTTTCGAAATGCTACTGAACAAAATTGTTATAGCGCCCTGTCACATAAATGCGTTGTAAGTTCACAAATGGGGTCGTTTTCACATGGCCAGCTACCACAAGGACTGACTATGCTACGTAGCTCTATGGCATACAGTGTACAATCATGCAGTCGATCGCCGTGTACGTAACATACATGATTGTACAATGCTACCGCGCAGTCACAAACTGCGTGGAAGGGGATAACTAAAACAACTCAAGTGAGGGCTTCCTTTATGTTTGTTCCAAAAATTGGAAGCCAGAATCAGAATCAGAATCAGTCAAGCTCATCTGACATACCCAGATTCATCCTCTTCATCATCTTCCTCTTCATCACTTCCATCATCAGACGTCTGATCGGTAGCCTCTGTGGTCCTGGTATCTGCATCCGAGGAGTTACCGCTGTCTGTATCCGAGTCATTGATAGCCCCTGTATCACTACTTCCACATGAATCATCCGAATCGTAGTCATCATCTGTAACACTCGATGCCATGATGAAAGACTGTCAAAGAAGAGATCAAAGGAAATAGTGGGTTAAAGGTACAGTACAGGATTGGTAGCATACCCAAACAGAAATGTTCACAGATTTATGAATAACTTTCACGGTATGAAGATGGTACTGGTTGAAATATACCGTTAAAATATTTCCGGCTGAAATGCTGTATTTATCCAGATATTAGGGCCTAGTATAAAACAAAGACCGAAAACAATTTTGATCTCGGGGTAAGATTAAAAAAGGCGATTTTTAGGGTCCAAGTTACTCGGACTAGGCCTATTCTTTTATTATCGTCTGGTCATGTGTTTTCACCCAACATGTGTTTTCGCTCCCCAAATTCGACTCCCGTTTACCGCGAAATCGTGCGAGATTCTTTGTGATCAGTATGCCTGAAGTGACGACTACACTCAGGGCTATCTCCAACATTCAGGATGTTGAAAATAAAGTTTCCAGTCGTGAGTGATACTCAAAAGTTAAAAAACTATGTGATTTTGGGTATATATTACTAATGCATTTTAAGGCTAATGCTCAAACGTTTATAAAAGACACAATCTGTGGTCAAATATTCCAAACTAAACTGTCGTCTGCTCAAGCAACTTTCATTCTTCAGATGTCAGGCGGCAGGTCATGTGACCCTGTTGCAATCTTGGTTTTTATGGCGTGCCAACGAGACAAAAGTGTTAAAGTCTTTCTCTAATCGGAGTGACAGTGTTTTGTTTTTCTCCTTTAAATTTTACCTTTGATAAGCTGATGTATCCATGTTTAGGCCTCTCATAATGATGCCAGATATTATGAAAAATGCTGTGATAATATTTCGCATCAAGATAAACAATTAGATTTAATTTTATTTGCCTTTAAATATGTCATGCATGATATTGTTGATAAATTATCTATAATTCACAATCTTGGAATCAAGACTGTTTTAGAACCTTTTTAAAATAAACTCAATTGACCCAGTAAGAAGAATCGAGTCAGGACAATATTTCAGCCGTTTTTGAGTGACTTGGTGCGCCATAGCTACTCCGATGTCAATGAACTTTGCCGCTCAGCCAAGGGGGTGAAAACACATGACGTCGCGTTTACATAGGCCTAGCAGAATTGGTGTCCCTGTAAATGACGGACAATATTTTCAAAGAAAAGACTTGAACTTCGAGGATTTTTACAGATAATAATCTGGAACTTGGAAGTGTCCAGTTGAAAGGTGTTAGGAGTGATTTTCTGATATTTCATTTCGTTTCCATTTTTGAGAAACTTTCCTGTTATGGGAGCGAAAACCGATATTAAACTGCAGGATATGTTTTATAAGAAAAATTTAGTCAGGTTTTTGCTACAATCTCGTGACACAGATGTCCAATAGCGCTCCGCACTAATGACGTCACTAAATCCCCGGCTGTCAGACAAACATTGTCTCACACGCGTAGTGTACATGGACGCGCACACCCACGCACGTGCATGGTTGCAATGTTTTTCTGAGATCCGGTGCTATTTTTAGCGTAAGTGCGGAGCGCTATTAAGTATTAAGCACAAAATTTCATAGACTGTTTAAATTATTTCATGAAGGCCTAGGCCTACTGTACATGTGTACGTGTATAGCTTGATTGCCTGAGAAACTTCTGAGTATTTTTAATAATTTTTTGAAAATGGCCATTTAGCTTGGGAGCCTGGGAAATTATTTAGGGGGCCTACTGGGGTGCACCCCTCGCATTTATCATCATAGACATGCACATGCACTGCAGCAGTCACGTAAGGATGTTGTTGTTGTCTTCGATGTCTTTCCAAAATTGAAGGGGAAACATGTTGAATATTTTCATAAAGGCTGAAAAAATGAACAGTTAGAACAAATCAACACACCTACCTCATAAAAATGTGAAGTGCCACTGAGAAAATATTAGATTTTCATATTATTTCAATCACTCAACAACTTTACTTGGCTCCAGTTCAGTCATTCAATTTCAACGTTGTCAGGACAATTCCAACGCTATGAGCATGCGCATATTGTTGACCCTATCGTAATCTCACGATTTCTCCTGATTTCTCGCTGTGAACGAGATTTCACTAAACAAAATGGCAGCCTCCATGAGAATGATTTTGAGCTGCTTGCTTGCTGCGTGAAGTGCTGGCTAGGACTAGATCAAGCAATATCATCGCTCTTCGCATAAGCCCGTTTCGAAAATGGTCGCCCTAGCTTTCCTCTTAAACACCAGCTAGACAGAAAGTTAGACCCAGTACGACTGTCGACCCCCAAAAAATAAAACGGGATCGGGAGCAGGCCTAACGATTACAAGTCAACTCGCCCCCTAGCCGACTCGCCCCTTACCGACTCGCCCCTTACCAACTCGCCCCCTGACCGACTCGCCCCCTGACCGACTCGCCCCTTACCAACTCGCCTCCTAGCCGACTCGCCCCCTGGCCGACTCGCCCCCTGACCGACTCGCCCCCTGGCCAACTCGCCCCCTAACTTATTAAGAAATGAGATGCAAAATGCGAAGTTAATTAGGCATCATAATTAATAACCAAATGCTTCTCACCCTTTTGTAGGGCCTACTAATAATGTGTTTATGTCAAACATTTTATGATTAAGAATGAAAAATGCACAAAGTCCACACACAAACTCCTGCATGGTTCGATTGCAGTTCAAGCAATTTAATTAATATTTCCTTTGCAGAACCAAAAAAATCAAAAATTCAAAAACGCAACTTAAAAACAAGAAAAACAAGTGAACAACAACACTTAAAACAAACCATAGAACAAAACATATCGTCATAATTAAAAAAAGGTCTACAAAAATCGTTAAAAATGTCAACAATAACACTTAAAGTTAAAGCAAGACATTTTAAAACAAAGTGATAACAAAATATGTTAAGAAAGAACATCGAATAATAAAACAAAAAAATTGTCATTTATCTCAAAGAGTCACAAAAACTCAAAAACATCGTCATAAGGACAAAAACACAAAATTCGGCCAGGGGGCGAGTCGGTCAGGGGGCGAGTCGGCTAGGGGGCGAGTCGGCCAGGGGGCGAGTCGGCCAGGAGGCGAGTTGGTAAGGGGCGAGTCGGTCAGGGGGCGAGTCGGTCAGGGGGCGAGTCGGT
Organism: Astropecten irregularis; assembly: GCA_963971285.1. Classification (NCBI taxonomy): domain Eukaryota; kingdom Metazoa; phylum Echinodermata; class Asteroidea; order Paxillosida; family Astropectinidae; genus Astropecten; species Astropecten irregularis. The sequence continues at coordinate 34,924,685 of OZ020245.1, read as the reverse complement.
AAGGGGCGAGTCGGTAAGGGGCGAGTCGGCTAGGGGGCGAGTTGACCTGTTACCGGCCTAACGTAGCCGCCCTAACGCGTTAGACAGTTACGTAACTTAGACGTTAGGCTGCGCTTGTACACCTGTTGTGCTACACTTCAGCAACTAGGCCTAGGCCTAAATCAGTATTAAATTGAGTTGAAAATTTGAAACTGTGACTTCAAGTTCAAGTTCAATGGCTGTATCGACAAAGGCGGTGAAATTGAAAACAGTCATTCTTGGCCCTTTGGAAAGACACAGCGCAAGTGTCATTTTCCTTCACGGATCAGGTACAAAATACCAGAATATTATTTGGGGCCGAGAGGCAGAGCTTTGCATACTCTCCATTTCAGTTTCTTAATTCTTCTGAACCTCTTTTTGTCTCGACCATTAATTATCAGAATTATGTATTATTTGCAGGAGATACTGGTGATGGCGTTTTAGGATGGATTAGGTCCCTCGTTCAAGATGACTTTAGGTTTCCACATGTCAAAGTCATCTTTCCAACAGCTCAAAGAAGGTACGATGCAACGCATCCTGCTGCTGCGCTGGTTGTGTTTAATAGCAGAAGATTGAAAATCATTGTTCCACATTGTAGCTGCTCAGAATGTTATCACAGTGGAAGGCCACTATAACAAACACCATTTGGCTAGATACCGAACATCCTTGGCTCCCAATTTTTGTAAAAAATGTATACAATACATTGAATACAATGTATACCACAATGCCATACACAACCACTATAATGAACAATTTCTGTGCATCCCGGCGTGTTTGTTTATAGTGGCCTTCCACTGTATACTTTATTAGTGTCATGTCATAAAATGCCCAAATGTTCTTCTGAGATTAACGTATCATTTGGATTGAAAGTAAAGTTGTTATAAGTTGTCACATTCAGATGGTCGGACAAACAAGTCGCACGTTGCCCAATTAACTTACATGTAAATGTTGTGAAATTTGTCCAAACATTCGAGTAACTATAGCTGTCGATATAAAGGGCGTATTCTATAAATAGCTCGAGCGCGGAGCCCTATTGTTATAGGAGCCACAATTTGCTCTAGAAATTATAATACATGTAGATATAAACTTGAGCCAGGACAATGACATTGTTGCAGTTTTCTATTTTTTTAATGGATTACAAATGCATTACGTTGGTAGACCGATTACACTTTAATATTTTGTTATAAATCCAAAAATGGATTGTATATTGAACAATATCAAGTTATTTACTGTAAATTGGTGCTAAGCTGTTGATCAAATCTTTGTTGAACCTGAACATGCTGAAGGAAAGTTCCATTTTTTTTTGAGGGGATATTGGTACATGTTTCTGTCAGTGAATTCCTTCATTTTATTCAAAGTAAAAAACTTCATTCAGAATGCCTAACGAACAAAGATAATTGACTATTAGGGACACCACCAACATAGGGCTGGATACTAAGTATTAAGCTCAGTTGGTACGAGCACCGGTACGGTATTCCGGAGGTTACTGGTTCGAATCCCACTCCAGTAAATTTTTATAATCATCAAATAACCACAAGGGAAACTAACTAAAAATAAAGTCATTGAAAAGTGAACAAAGAAAAATTTACTGGAGCAGTATTCGAACCAGCAACCTCCTAAATACCGTACAGGCGCTCTACCATCTGAGCCATCCAGCCCTACGTTGGTGGTGATCCCAATAGTCAATTATCTATGTTTGTTTGGCAGTCAGAAGCCGTGAAACCACTCGCACACCGCCATATCCCAAGAATCATTTCATCGATACACGCAGCAATGCTGCAACCTGAGAATGGTACATGGGGGATCACTCAAAGAGGATATGGCTTTTAGAGTAAATTTTTCCAATAAATTTGTCTTTGTTCACTTTTCAATGACAAGAAATTCTATAATAATTTTATACAATACATCACAGTGTAATTGAATGTTTGCATTTTGTTCAGGCCTTATACTCCAGCTGGCGGTGCCCAGAGCACTGTGTGGTACGACAGGACAAGAATTGCACCCAATGTGCCAGAGCTTCTAGATACCATTGATCCTGTATGTGAACAACTTGGAAGAATCATTCAGGCTGAAATGGATAATGGAATCCCAAAGAACAGAATCATCTTGGGTTAGTTGGATGGATCAATCTGGGGCCATAGAGCTGCTTGGCACACAAAAATTGCTTAGCACAAAAAATTGCTTAGCACAAAAACAGCTTGCCCAATATTAAAACAAACCACCATTGAAAATTCCATTTGATATTCATGGTCAGTGAACAACAGCCAAAGAACAATCACAAGTGATACGCAACACACAGGAATTTGTTTGTTAATCATGTTTTTACTAAGACAGAAATGTCATGCTTAGCAAATTTTTGTGCTAAGCAGCTCTATGAAATTGGCCCCTGTTTCGGTCTTTTGGAAATAAAATCAGTAATTTGTGTCTTAAATGTATCAAACATTGGTAAAGGTCAAAGAACAGCACTCACACTTCGTCTGATCAAACAAGTACATGAAATAATAAACCTGTAAAAAAAATTTAGCTCAATCGGTCATCTGAGTCACGTGAAAATAGTGAAAAACCAACTCAAATTTTCTCATAAAACATAAAGAATGGTTTTGATCTAACATCGAGATCAAAACTGTTTTCAGGCTTTGTTTTACTCATTTCTGGATAAATACAGCCTTTCTGTCAGAAATATTTTAACGGTATGTTTCTACCAGCACCATTTTCATATCCTGAAAGTTATACATAAATCTGTGAACATTTCTGTTTGGCTTTGTTCCTGTACTGCACCTTTAAAGGTTTGAAGTTGGATCTTAACAGGACCTTTCTCAAAGACTAAATGACAAGAGAACAAGAACATGCAAGTAAAGATACACATAAATGGATGAGAGGATCAGAACAAAAAGAGGTACAAAGTGAACAGGAAAATTAACTATAAAAAATTAAAAGTTCCTAATTTCCTATAAATATTGTGTTAATATAATAGGTGGCTTTTCAATGGGAGGAGGAATGGCTATGCAGTTAGCTTATCGGTTTCATCAGGACGTAGCCGGTGTTTTTGCCCTGTCGAGTTTCCTCAACGATAACTCGGTTGTCTACAACGTAAGTAAAAAAAGATTATATATACGGAATGATATGAAGTATTTACAAATCCAATGTTACTAGGTTCCAATTGAATATTTTCCGCTAAACATTGACTGAAGATTCTTCATTAGTATACTTGATACTTTGGTTTTTGTCAAAGAAATACATATTCATGGGCAAAAATATCAAGAAAGGTACAGTAACAGTCATCTGTGAAATTCCCGGTACCATACAGTGCCCACTTTTTGAGAAAACAGTGAAAAATGCTCACAACATTTTCAAATCTACATTTTTCAGTCAAAAGCCATGAAACCATGCACACACCACCATACCCCAAGGATCATTTCACCGATACGCGCAGCAATGCTGCAACCTGGGAAAGGTACATGGGGGATCACTCAAAGAGGATACCTTTAAATCTTGAAATATTTCTTTCTATCATGCAGGATGTAGCCTCTAAGCCAACGCTGCCACCTTTGTTTGCTTGTCAAGGACTCAAAGATCAACTTGTCTTAAGTGACTGGAGCAAAGACACCATGAAACAGCTCTCAGATCGAGGTGTAGCGTGCCAATACCATACATTTCCTCTCCTGTACCATGAAATGAGCGCACAGGAACTTGGCATGCTTATACAGTGGATCAAAGAACAATTGCCGCAAGAAGATTGAAGATGATCGCAAACACACTCTCTCCTGAGGACGGCCAGAGTACACTGGCCAGAACGTCGAAACAATTTCTCATCAGCTCTTTTCAGAACCACTTCTAGAAAAGAGTTACATGGTTTCTCCTCCAACCTTCCTTTCTTATGTTACTTCCACCATGCAAAGCTTTAAATCCTACTTACGGTGTTACTACATGTAAATACGTTAGGCCACATAAAAAAAAAAAATTGTTTAGCGTCCACCTCTTCCAAATTTTCTAGGTAGGGAGGGAGGTTTTTATTTTTATTTTTTATTTTAAGGATAGAATGGCAACATGCCTGTGGAAGAAAAGATACATGGTATTCATGGTCAGAAAGCATGTTAGGAAGATACTGAAGACCATAGAAGCTTTCAAGCTAGATATCTGACCATTGGAAATTTCAGTAGACTAGAGAAACCTAAGTAAAAGTGTGGACTTGACTCAAGTCGGGTTACGGTAGTTCTAGTCATGCGCTCGGCTGATATTCCTTCAGTCCGCCACATCGGTACAAATTTCCGGAACGTTGATTATCAGATGTCCCTTCCGCTTAAATTTGTACATTTTTCGCATGCTGCGGCTTCTACCCCAGGTGGCCTTCATGATGTTTAGTCCGAAAATTACTGTAGATATTAGCGCATACTGCTTTTACATACAAGAAATAATTGTTTCCCCCAATATTTATTTTTTTTGAGACAAATAAAAAATAAAAAAATAATGCAGGTCGGGCTCATATCGGAGGTCGGGCGGGGACGCTAAACAAGTAATTTTTTTTATGTGGCCTTACAGTGATCTCCACTATCAATACATTTCAATACATGGTATAAGATATAATACATGATTGGCAAAGGTCACAGAACAGCACTCGCACTTTGTCTGATCAAACATGTACAGCACATGAAATAATAAACCTGTGAAATTTTGAGCTCAATCGGACATTTGAGTCATGAGACAATAGCGAAAAACCAACTAAATTTTTCATATAAAACATAAAGAATTGGTTTTGATCTTATCCCGAGATCAAAACTGTTTTCGATTAATTTGTTTGATTAAATTCTGGATAAAAACACCATTTCAGGCAGGAATATTTTAACTGTATGTTTCTACCAGCACCATCTTTATACCCTGAAAGTTATACGTACATCTGTGAACATTTCTGTTTGGGTATGTTACCAATCCTGTACTGTACCTTTTATTAAAATAAAAGGAAGGCCAATCAATATCACAATATTTATTATTATAAAAAATAATGCTGGAGGAAAAAGAATATGCACTATTTCAACAAAATAAACCAAACCTACAAACAAAATGGAAATATTGAGAATGTTGTTGTTATTTAATAATCTGAGTATTATGATGTGGGCAATTCCATGGTAACGTAAGTTACCTGTTAAGTGACTTTGACCTATTCCTTGATCAATCATTCTTGAAAGACTCCAAATTAAAAATGCTTTATTGGAATCAGCAAGTATACCACTTATGGTTCCTTGAAGTTGAAATGCATGTAAATATGCCAAAAAAGAGGTAACTTACGTTACAAAATGTCCTAAAACCATGGAAATACCCATATCAATAAGGTAATTGGATATAAAACAAAGCTGTAGATAGAGGTTGATTATTTTCCAATATGGATACAAATTGCCTGATCATTATATTTGAGCCTTGTGAGTCTGCAGTTATTTCTTGCGGCCAATTCTATGTATTTCTTACTAGTAAGTGTAAACTGGAGCCATTTTGTTTCCAACTATGAGAGTCTTTATGGTGGGCCTTCACGATATGAGGCTTGAGGCTAGGCTTGGGATTGATTTTGCTATCATCATTTTGTATCCTAAATCAAATGAAGGGCTTGATGATATGGCAAAGCTGGAGCCTTTCTTCGGCTTCGTCATGTGCCCCAATAACTTTGTTTCTGTTTTGTGGGCCTCAAATGGCCGTAGCAAAATAAGTCCCAAGCCTAGCCTCAAGCCAGGTTTCAGAAAGACCCAATGGCCATGGCTCTGATGACAACAATGCTTACCACACTTTATACCACAGTCTCCATAGGGGAACTGGATCATAAAACCACGCATTACCACACAAACCACACTGTGGTGTATCGTTGAGAATAGGAACACAGATTCACTTCCTTGGTTTCCTGGTGGGCTAGTAAAAAAAGAAAAGAAGAAACTACATGTTATGGTATAGATCAACACGTATGGGCTAGTGAAAATCTGAAGAAAGCTGGCCCATGGGCTAGCCAGGAAAAAAGTTAGGGCAAGGCCTGCATAATCCATGTAAAATACACATACTATGTAGTACATTAGAAGACCAGAATAATTACCTTGGCTTGAGTTGACGTAATGACCAAAAAGGCAGCTTCTTGTCTCAGCATGTGTCCAACAACTTAGAACAGAAGCGCAGAATTTAGTCCTCTCGTGGCAAAGATGTTTGAACAATTTGTAGTACACATGAGAAGGAATGGATGAGAAGTTGTAGGCTGCCAAACATTCAGTCAGTTCAAGAGACTAGTAAATAAGTCTTGAAGCTATGCATGGTGGAAGTACTAAAAGAAGGTAGGTTTGTGGTGACACTCTTCTGTGAGAGTGTGTGCTTCTGAGAAGAACTGAACTGACATTCCAAACAGTGTGCTCTGTTCGTCCTCAGGAGAGTGACTGGTTGCCTTACTTCGATGATGCTGAATATAAGTTCCAAGGATGCACTGGAGTGGAACGGCTAGATTACGTGGAATCCTACTGGATGAATGGTTACTCAGTGCGAGCATTGGAGCGTAACAGTTGGGAACTAGGAGTGATGGGGTGAGGAGCTAGAAGCCGTGGGTATAGGTGACCCGTTGGGTTGTTGTAGTAAGGGGTGCTGCTGATGTAGAAGCCAATGTCTTGGGGAACTGTGTTGTGTTTGCTTCCCTGATACGTCTTTGGTACCATCTGTTGAGTGGAACGAGTTCAGCTGCTTGCCAGTTGATGATGTGGTCCTTCTTGCTGGAGTGCTTGATGATTACAGATTCCTCGTAGTCACCCCTGCATCCGTGGGCAATGTGTTCTTTGACCCTGGTTGATACTTAGGACTTGGACTCGACAGCAATGTACTTTGACTCGGCCCAGTACTCAGCCATTGAAGTACTCGGAGTACTCAGTACTCGGATCTGAGGACTCTACTCCAACACTGCTGGTCGGTAGGTTCCAACTAGTAAGAGAGTAGTTTACAGTGTTTAAACCTTGGTCAACTTTAAAAGAGCAAGTATCAGCTCTCTTCTGTGTTGCAAGACCCAGAGTCCGTACCCGTACCCGTGGGCTGTGCTTGTATGAGCGCTTGCACACGAGCCAGAATTATCTCATTGGCACTCACACAGTTCTCTACACCGTACGGCGGTTCAATGTACAATGCTCCTGCTATGCTCAAGCGTTCCTCCTGCTCTCCACAAAATGTGACAGGTATATGATGCTTTTCCAGCCAGTCTTTCAGGTCGGCCCTCCGCCGGGATATTTCCTCCGCTGTTAAATCGGCGCTTCGGTCACTGACCTGAAATAACGAATCCAGTCTGTCCATGCACTGTGGGGTTGCATCACTGACCACAGTCAAGGTGTGGATGGCATGACCCATGATGACCTCTATGGCTGTTTTGTGATCATCTGGGAACTGTGCTAGCACGATGCTGTACAACAGACAAAATAATGAATTCAGATCAGTATTACATATGTTCCTCTCAGTTTTTGTAGGGAGTAAATTGCAGTAGAAAACAGGAAACTCCCTGTTTTTAAGTATTATTTTGTGTTAATAAAACACGAACGTATATTTATGTGAGTCTCTTTACAAAAGGTTGTATTATTCCCTTTCCGGCTGTATACCAACATGACCAATACACTGGAAACAGGCCTAGGCCTACTGCCTTTCAACCTGACTGCAAATATCTCTGAATGCATCAACGGATTTGTAAATCCGTCAATGAAACTGGTATTTCTAATCCTATACCTAGTTTTATTTTGTATTGTAAATCCGACGATTCCAAGCAAGGGTCTCAAAACTATGAAGGAAAGGAAAACTACTTTTTGAAAAGTTACTTACCTAAATATACCTTGGTGGTGTCCTCTTCTACATTATTAGCAAGGTTAATTTTGTAGAAAGAGGGCAGGGATTTGATTTTTGAGGGAAATTATGGGGTAAAAACAGTAACAAAGATGTAACATTTCACGGCCGCACGGACGGCCGCAGATGAGAATAGTCTGGTTTCCACCCCCGAGATTGGTCAAGTGACGTGGGAAATGGCCTTCTGACATTTTGAAGACTCTTGATCTGTTGAGTCTGGGCTCTAGACTAGCCAGACCAGACAAAATGGCCTCACGCAATTAGATGGGCTGTTTTCAAGTTTGCAAGAAGCACTTAAGAAAATTGCATTTTTACACCGAAATGTTGCACAAATTTCTTCAATCTAGGGCTTTAAGGACCCAGGAACATTTGATGAAAATCAAAAGTATCATTTTTGAGGAGTAGAAGCTATTTAAGGCCTAAAAAAATCAATGTGTTTGGGTAATTTGGGGATCCCTTCTTATCACAATCCTCCAAGCAAGATTTATTGCTTGCATTTTGCAACAGCTGCCGCACTTAGTTACAAATTTGAAGTTTTACCTTTTAGAAACAGGATCTATCGTAAATATACATCCAGTGTGCTTACTGCCATCTTTGCTCAACACCTCCACTCTTTTAGAAACCAAAGCACGCCACTCACTTGGGAGGAGCTCCATGAAAACTTCACTTTTCAACACATTCAAAGGAACATCGTGGGTTTCCATGGGCGCCGCCATTTTTTGTATGAAGCCGGGTAGAGCGCCCTCATTCGTGATAGGAAGGACAACTTTCGCTGCATAAGGGGGATATTAGGGGCGGATCTAGTTTTCAGAAATCAGGGGGGGGGGGGGTAAAATTTGAAATATGTATCATACTTTGCTTTTTGTTACAGAAATGCGGATTCATGGGCAAAAATATCAAGAAAGATACAGTAAAAGTCATCTGTGAAATTCCCAGTCACATACGGTGCCGACTTTTTGAGAAAACAGTGAAAAATGCCCACGGAATTTCTTTAATCTTTTCACCGTGATTTTTGATCTTTTAAAGATCAAAAAAAAAATGTGTTGTTGCTTTTACTAATTTCTTGATAAATACAGCATTTCAAAAAAAAATGTAACGGTATGTTTCTATAAGCACCATCTTTATACCTTGTAAAGTTATACGTAAATCTGTGAACATTTCCGTTTGGGTTTCCTACCGAAGTATGATACTACCTTTAAGTACTGATAACACAAATTCCCAAACCCAAAATTCCAAAACAATTTGCATTTAACCCCCCCAAACATGCATCAGTGTCATGGGCCTTAAAAGGAAATAATGATGTTCATGTTTATCATAATTTTTTAAGAATAATTATTTATTCAGCCAACGAATGCAAATATATGCAAATATAAAATTAAACAATTCTTACAGATAGGCTAGGAGCAACAAAAGCAAAGAAATTTCTATAACCCATAGATCAACCGCCCCTCATGATGCGGTTATGGAACACATAAAATATTATGAAAATAATTATAAACTAAAGAACGGCGAAGCTGTCATGGCTCGCTGCAGCCTTACGTGCAGTTACAAACATGATAGCAAACACCCATCCATCACACACACACCCATAAAAAAAACAACCAAACATTTTGAAACAATAGAAAAAACTTCACCATTTTGAAACAATAGAAAAAACTTCAACATTTTACAATAATAACAACATTATTTTGGACAACACACCCATCAAAAAAAAATTGGGGTTCAAACACATACTAAAAAACTTTAACATTTCACGCGGACGGCCGAAACGGTACGACGCACTGACGCACTGATGGACAGACGGACAGGACGAACGATACTACTACATAGGCTTCGCTTTGCTTCGCAGCTCGCCAAAAACATCAAGTGGCAAGACCATGTGACCAATGAAAGACTGATGGAGATGATAGGCGACCGATGGTGCTTCAGCAGTAGCACTGTGATGCAACGGTAAGCAGCTTGGTTGGGCCATGTTGTTCGGCAAGGCGGTCTGGCTGCTACTGTTGTAGATGGGGTGCTAGAAGGATGTCATCGCTCTGTAGCAGGCGCGGTTCTAGAGCCAACATTTTGGGGGGGCTAGAAGAGTCATTATTTTTTGGGGGGGCTAGAAGACCCAATATTATGGGTTCTTCTAACACTCGCTTCTGCTATGTCTTATTAGGGGTCGAAAAACATGCACATTATAGGCCACACAATGCGTTTTTATGTAATTGGCGCTTAATAACTGAAAAAATCCAGTATTTTCAAGAATTTTTTTTGGGGGGGGGCTAAAGCCCCCCCTAGCACCCCCCCCCCCCCCCCCCCCGTAGAACCGCGTCTGCTCTGTAGGCCGACCAAAGGTGTGCAGGGTGGACAACAACCGAGTATGGTCAGGGTGTGATATCACCGAACTGAAAGCAGCAGCATTGGAAAGGCGGGCAGTGGTGGGAGCGCCACCAGTGATTCCATCAGTGTATAATTTGAGGAGACCACAGGCAAATGCCTTTGATTGGTTGAAAACAATTACAGTACAAAATCGGATAAATTATATGAATAAAAAAATCAATCAAAATATTCATTAGGTGTTTCAAAATTGCACATTTTTTGTTGTTGTAAAAGGGACACATATAATTACCCATCATATACATGTATACCTATAATGTGTACCGGTTCTTTTTCATGCTTTTTCATACTTTTTCAAGGTATAATACATGATTGGTAAAGGTCACAGAACAGCACTCGCACTTTGTCTGATCCAACATGTACATAAAATGATAAACCTGTGAAAAATTTGAGCTCAATCGGACATCTGAGTCACAAGAAAACAGAGAAAAACTGACTCAATTTTTCTTATAAAGCATACTTTCTTACCCTGAGATTAAAACTGTTTTTGGTCTTTCGATGAATACTCCTTCGGTCTTCTGATAGCCATCCCCCAGGCAGCCACGCGACCCACCCCATCTCGGCAACCCCAACATCCCATCTGATGCAACCACGTGTCATGTGGACGCCCTACTGGGCGAGTCCTTCCAGTAGGTTCTCTCATAGAGAGAATTCGTCTGGCAGGATGACTCGCAGGGAATCTAGCCACATGACCGTACAGTCGCATCTGGCGCTAACTATTTGAACAATAAGAAGAGGAAAATACAAGTCCATTCCCGCACCGAAGCAAGCAAACCAACAAACACGTTTATAAATAAGACTTGAAGCTATGCATGGCGGAAGTACTATAAAATAAGGTAGGTTTGCGGTGACACCATGTTATCTCTTCTGTGAGTGTGTGTGGTTCTGAGAAGAACCGTTGGTATTATCTCGACGTTTCAAACAGTGTGCTCTGTTCGTCCTCAGGAGAGTGACAGTCACTCACGTCGAGATAATACCACCGGTTCTTCTCAGAACCACACACTCTCACAGAGGAGATTACATGGTGTCACCGCAAACCTACCTTATATTAAACAAGTTTATGATCAAATCATCATTACGGTCATATACATGAATCGGTCAGTACTTCGGTTTTCTGGCTACACTTTGTGACAGCCAACTATCCTGTCCTGAATGTGACAGAATGTCACTTTTACATTCTATCAAATTCAGACCACGGTTGCATTTGGACATCCTGGGTTGGGCTTACAGTAAGGCTCCGGGCAGATGAAGTAAGAACAGCAGGAGCAAATGATGTCGTGGAAGAAACAAAATGGACTTGCAAAGCCACAGCATTCTGGGTAATCACCACAACAACCAGTGTCACTGCCACGGATATGCCAGCCAAGATCATACTGAAACAGAAACAATGGAAAAGAACGAGATTTAAGGCTATCATCACAGCGAAGGTGGCAATAGGGCTCCGCGCTCGAGCTATTTATAGAATACGACCTTTATATCGACAACTATAGTTACCCGGATGTTCGGACAAATGTCGCAACGTTTACATGTAAGTTAATTGGGCAACGTGCGACTTGTTTGTCCGAACATCTTAATATGACGTAACGAGCGCGGAGCCCTTTTATTGTACAAAGATCTATTGTCACTAAGCATCATCAACTTAGCCATTATCATTATGTCACGTACCTGAAAATTTGAACAACCTGGTGCATTACAATCGAACGAACCGCATGCGATCGTCCTAGCAATGTCCTCCACAAGGTCCTCAAAGTTGACGCCGTATTTTCGTCTTCCACTCATCAGGCCAGCAGTCAGACCCCTCAGTGAGCTCGACTTTAGCTCTCCAGCAGCCCGTCTGAATGCTTCTTCGTACTCCTGGCGACACACGAACAGTCCTTCCTTCCGAATCCCTAAGGTGTAGGCATCGTGTGGAGGGCAGGCTTCTTGAGAAGGAACCCCTTGGAGAAGTCGCTGAGCAGCGTGCGCGATGGAGGAATGATAGAAGATGGCGGCTCGGCCATGCCTGAACGGCCAGCCAACGGTCTGTTGATGCAGTTTTTGCAATGACGCATCGTAGACTTCAACCAGCTCATCCAGGTCCCCAGGCAGTTTCAATTTGCTAAGAGCCACGGTCATATTATGGGCAGCAGCGGTAACAATATCTGAGATACCTGAAGAATTAAACAGATGAAAGAATTACTAAGAAAAGAAAAATCTGGATAATTGCAGCATGATATTCTTGTAGCTATAAAACGGGCATTTCACAATTTAGAGCGCTACCAAGAGGGCAGCAGGGAGAGGCCGATTTACGCGGTGCATGATGGGAAATTGTCGACATTGGAGATTTTTCCCCTATACGTTCAATCGTCTTCGCCATTTAACCCACCGTATATCTTTCATCCATAGGTATTTCTCAATGTTTTCCAGTTTGGATGTGTGTGCTGTGCATCCGAAAGATTCGCAAACATAAACCATTGTGATAACACGTGAAATAAACGCACAAAACGACCCAAGAGTTAGCAATAACATTGAACGTATAGGGGAAAAAACTCCAATGTCGACATGCAAGAGTGTTCAAAATGTCTGAGTAGAAACCAGACTATTCTCATCTGTGGCCGTCCGTGCGGCCGTGAAATGTTACATCTCTGTTACTGTTTTTACCCCACAATTTCCCTCCAAAATTAAAGCACTGCCCTCTTTCCACTAAATTCACCTTGCTAATAATGTAGAAGAGGACATCACCAAGGTATATTTAGGTAAGTAACTTTCAAAAAGTAGTTTTCCTTTCCTTTATAGTTTTGGGACCCGTCTTATCACAATCCCCAAGTAACCCTTACCCAACTTACAACCCTTTTTCAAGTTCTTACCATTGACATATAGACCGTAGTGGTAGATACTGTCAGCTGGAAGATGGAGAACTGACAATAGGACTGGAGATTTCTTTCCCTTCCAGAGCAGAGACACACTAGACACGATCATGGGTGAATCCTTACCCCGTGAACTCTCAAACACCAAGACTGCATTATCACGCCACGAGTATTTGGCAGTTAGGCAGTCACACCATTTATCAGTAAAAACTCGCATCGGTGATGATTGTGGTGATGATTTCGTGAAGTTTTGTGGTGATTTGTCCAAATTGGCGGTAATAATAACTGGCATAAAGCTAAATACCAGACTTAGCCAAACTACTGCGAACAACGAATACGACGCCATGGTTCGAGCCATATCTGTATTAACTATTAATTAAATGCAGAATACGAAATTAGGGGACAAAAACACGAAACTTTGGGACATAAACATTCGGCATGTTCGGTGAGAAAGTTGTGTACATCACGTGAGCCTCACGTGAGCTTCAAGGAGTGCCTGCACGTCACGTGACGCAATGCGCAGAAGCAATGGGTGCGTTCGTTTAGCTTCCACGGGGCAGCCCTGCTTAGCCGCGCACAAAAATTTACTATTACCATTAAATTTCTGTCTTCATAAAAAACAGGATTAACAACCAAATTTCCATTGTGTTGTGTATCACTTGTGATTGTTCTTTTGGCTGTTGTTCGCTGACCATGAATATCAAATGGGATTTTTAATGGTGGTTTGTTTTATTGAGCAAGGCATTTTTGTGCTAAGCAAATTTTGTTGGTCCCTGCACAAAACAAGCGAGAGGTGGTTGGCTTAACTTTTCCTTTGTTCTTAAACAATACTTCCATCACAGAAAAAAAAGCGGTTTTCAAATATAAACATTATAAAACATACAGAATGGTTTTATCTGGCCCGAGATTAAAACTGTTTACGTTCTTTCTTTTCCTAATTTCTAGATAAACTTAAATACACCATTTCAGGCAGAAAAAATGTTAACGGTATGTAATAATGTTTCTACCATCACCATCTTTATACCCCCATTTTTAGCGCTTGCCCCGGGCACCGTTTAACCGTTTTCCTTAGATACGCCCGCTTCTCCATGGTTAAAGCATGGAGGAAGGAAGAGATGGTTAAAGGTAGTCATACTTTGGTTTTTGTCAAAGAAATGCAGATTCATGAGCAAAAATATCAAGACAGATACAGTAATAGTCATCTGTGAAAATTTCAGTCCAATACGGTGCCCACGTTTTGAGAAAACAGTGAAAACGGCCACAGTATTTCTTTAGTCTTTTCTCTTTTATTTTTGATCTTTTAAAGGATCAAAAAGATTTTCGGTCGTTGTTTCACTAATGTCTGGATAAATACATTATTTCAGGCGAAAACATGTTAATGGTATGTTTCTACCACCACCGTCTTCATACCCTGTAAGTTATTCGTAAATCTGTGAACATTTCTGTTTCGGTACGCTACCAGTTGTTTAGGAAATGCGTAATGTTTTATAATAAAGTATTATTATTTCAAGAAAACAATAGTACTTGGGTCCGAGTTGGTAAAGCTTGGGTCCGATTATGCTCTATTATACAGTCCACTTGGCTTCACCCATATAGGCATATCCCGATAAAAAGGTTGTAGTTTCGAAAAAAAAAATTACAATGTCGCTTGATTTTGACTTACTTTGGACTGTAAATGGTAACAAACCATTATCCATGATAAAAACGTCCACACAAAATAAATAAAACAAGAACGCATTAAAACAAAAGGCAGAGAAATTGTCCAATATTAGTATAGCACTCCGAGGTATTCATTTATTACATTATCCAACCGACTGTACAGTAAGGCATAGAATTCACTTGACATAATCTTTAACTTCATAATGTGATTCCAGTTTAAAAAGGAGGCCAGATAACTAGACCAACTATGTCCCATTGTCACCAATTGTCACCAATTGTCACCAATTGTCACCAATTGTCACCAGTAAAATCAGACCCGGACAATTAGTGGGTTTTTTTGGTAATGGTGTACAAATGGGTATGGATACCTATAGAGGGAATAAAACAACTTTTTGTACAGAGACTTACCTAAATATACGTTCGTGGTGTCCTCTTCAATATTTTTAGCAAGGTTTAATTTGTGGAAAGAGGGCAGGGCTTTGATTTTTGAGGGAAATTATTGGGTAAAAACGGTAATGAAGACGCGACTTTTCACGAACGCACGGAACGCCGCAGACGACAATGGTCTAGTGTCTGCTCTCATTTGTGTGGACTTTTGATACGTTGGTTGTTGGTACCAGACTAAACTAGACTAGCCAAACCAGACAAAATGGCAGACAGGCCGTTTTCAAGTTCGCAACAAAAAGGTAAGAAAATTGTATTTTTACTGTGAAATGTTGCAAAAAATTCTTCTTTTTTAGGTTTTAAGGACTTGGAAACATTTGCTGCAAGTCACAAACACCATTTTGGAACAGTAGAAGCTATTCAGTTGTTTTTATTCCCTGTATAGGTATCGTACCCATCTGTACACCATAACCTATTTTGGTTCTCCTTTCAAAATAAAGACCTAAACTCCTCTTCCAATTCTTCAATTATCTTCGGAGAAAAAACAAATTAAATATCCGAGATAGCTCTACTTTACACACTTTTCCCCTCAGTTGCTATATGAAAATAAAGATTACATTATTCACATGTGAAACAGCTTTGATTCTAAATTCATCTACATCATTTTGTACCCTATTGACATTTATCATTTTATCGGCGTTTTTTTTAGAAGCTACACTGTACAATGACAACTAGTAACTACTGCTATGGGCGAACTCTTCCCCCTTCTTATGGAATGGAAGAATCCTCCTTGAAGGCCTCCAATCAAATTGACCTCATTTTAATAATAATAATAACTTTTGTTTCCAGAGAGCATAATTTTGCATAATTAAATTCACAAAAAAAAAAATTCACACTTCCGAAAGGTACACAATATTGTTATTGCAAAATAATTACCATTTCGGAGATTTTTGTACTTGGGTTGTTCCTGCAATAAAACAAATAATTGACACTCATATTTCTGAGTGAAAAAACTTTGTGTTATAAACAGACTTTAACATTTGTTCTGGGTAGTGACCCTGTTTTTATAATGTTTTACAATTTTACAAACTCTACATTTCTTTTTATGGATAAAGCACATTGAAAACCAATAATAATAATTAAAAAAAGTAAATAAAATAATAAATAAATGTTCATTTCATACATATGACATTACAAATGTACACCATAAACATTTGTAACTTGGAATTTCCGAAAACTTTAAGAGAAATGTAAATTAAAGATCTACCTAGCCCTATCATCCCCAGAAAATAGCAAAAAGCTTTAATTTGACGCACACAAGACCTGCCAAAAATAGACTAAACTTTTTTTTTTAATGTAAAACTGAGTGGTAACGGTTTTTTCGCTAATAACAGTCGGCACAGTCATCTTGGGCCACTAAAGACAAAGATTGGTACCAAATGGAATGCCACTAAATAGCAATGGACTTTTCCAATCCACGTTTATGTTGGTTTTCAGATCGCCAGTGATTAAAGGTACACTATAGGAAATGTTCACAGATTTACATATAACTTTCAGGGTATGAAGATGGTGCTGGTAGAAACATCCCGTTAAAATATTTCCGCCTGAAATGGTGTATTTATCCAGAAATTAGTCAAACTGCAAAGAACAAAAACAGTTTTGATCTCAGGGTAAGACCAAGACCATTCTTCATGTTTCATAAGAAAAACTGAGTCAGGTTTTCTCAATTTTCATGTGACTCAGATGTCCGATTGAGCTCAAATTTTCACATGTGTTGTGTGTTATTTTATGTACATGTTGGATTAGACAAAGTGTATTACTTCAAACCATTGATATTTGAACTGTGCCCATTTTTTCATGATGGAATTTTGACCGAATATCCCTTGAATGATAAACTTCAATTTGCGACGGAAAAAGATTCATTGAACATTTCTCCTTTTGGCATTTGGCATCAAAACATTATGAGGACGTGTGCAAGTCCACATAACGTCTTGGGATCCTGCATTATGTGGACGTCCTTTGTCGTGACGTCCACAGTGTGTATGCCACACATGAGCTAGGCCGCCAAATGACAAACTTGCCATTGATAAAATGGCAACAACAGCTACAACGCACAAAACATACCATAATACAAACTCACTATAAAGACAAAAGTCGTTTTCAACAACAATTTCAACGGATACTGCTATGGTAATTGTGGGAAACAATATTTAAACAGAATGAAAAATAACAAACTGAAGTTTGGCAAAGATAAGTCGAGAATGTTAAAGGTAATATCATACTTTGGTTTTTGTCAAAGAAATGCAGATTCATGGGCAAAAATATCAAGGAAGATACAGTAATAGTCATCAGTGAAAATTTCAGTCCCATACAGTGCCCAATTTTTGAGAAAACAGTGAAAAACGGCCGCAGTATTTCTTAAGTCTTTTCTCTTTAATTTTTGATCTTTGGTCGTTTTACTAATTTCTGGATAAATACACCATTTCAGGCGGAAAAATTTTAACGGTATGTTTCTACCACCACCATCTTCATACCCTGTAAGTTATACGTAAATCTGTGAACATTTCTGTTTTGGTGTCTTACCAAAGTATGATACTACCTTTAAATCAGACCGACTTAATAAACCCCATAACCGAAGTATATCATAATGATATACCTTAAATTCATTTTAGGTATAATAATAACCGAGGATGGGACCTTAGGGAGACTTTCCCATAGGGTCGTGCACAAACGTTACTTGCCTATTTCTAAACATCCTCCAAACCAATGAACTTGAAATTGACATAAGTTCATATTGAGAGCATTCTCTGTCTTCTATTAAAATATGGACAGTAAAAAATATGTCTTTAAAAGGTAGCTGGTACCTTAGAAGACATTGAAAAGTCTCCTTAAGTCCCGATGTCTCCCTAATGTCCACTAGATGCTAAGTTAACGTGTCTCCCTAATACCCCATTTGTAATTAAATTAATTATACGTGTGTACATTGAAGAAGTGTAGAGTCACATTGAAAATGAAGGTGAAAAAAAGAAACACAACTTTTCACAGTACAGTGTTTTGATAGTGCTATGATTATTGGTACAATTCCATAATATTCAACGTACACCACACAAAGATGACTGCATCAGAGATTATACAAAAATATTCTATGACATAAAAGTGCATTCACCTATAAGAGAGAGATTGGGTTGGCCAAACAATATGATTTGAAACAGAATCAAATCAACAGTACAGGGATCTGTAGACTACAAGGACCGAGTTATAAGAGCAACCACTTCTGAGGATAGCATGGGTGGGATATCATATCGGTGAGATAACAGCTCTGGGTATTAAGGTTAGCCCTATACATTATACAGGCTTGCTTTGACTGGATTCGAACCTGCGACCCCCTCCTGAATAGTTAAGATGTCCTACCACTACTACTACTGCTACTAAGTATGGTCTACAAAATCATTATCTGCCCATTTTGGATTTGGATGTGTTTCGTGCATTGTGTTGTGTGCGCCATGGTGCTTTCTATGTGAAGGGTCATAAGCATCATAAGTTGAGAGCTCAAAGATGACTGTCCACCATAGAGCTATATTAAAATAACTAGAGCGCTAGCTCCGTGTACAGAGTGATGCCTGCTGGGCGCATCCATATTGTCCACAAACCTATGGAAAATATACAATTTTGTACATCTTTTGTACGTCGATTTCCATATCTGCGTTTGTGTTCTATACAGATGTGTTATCGAAGCCCAATACGCACAAAATCCAACCTTCGTTAAATGTGTGTTTCATTTTCGTAGTGCGCGTACACGCTCTGTACTTCAGTCACGCAATGATTGCATGCGCCATCAAGACGCGCTACCGGTACCGTTCGCCCGTACTTGTGCGCTGCATATAGAGTACACTCTTCAAAGGCATTGCAGTCAAAAGTTTTCTTGTTCCACAGACACGCACTCAAATTCAAAATGACTGCGCCCAGGACGGCTTCAAAGCGTCTACGCACAAAGAACGCGGAGCTAGCGCTCTAGTAATTTTAATATAGCTCTATACTGCCCATACACAACAAGCAGAAAACTGTGGAAGAGTTAATATACTACTAAGGTGAGTACTACTCCTGTCTACACATTACAGTATAAAGGCATGCCAGCATGTCACGTCTACTTCAGAAACTAACACAAAACAAACCCACAAAAACCTCCAAATTGGAAGAAATTGGCACAAACCGACAGCTCAAAAAAAAAACCTAGTACAAGATTCGATTAAAAAGTCCATGTAAAAGCTTCAGAAGATTAGTTCAATCTCGTACATGTAAGTACATATGTAAACCAGTCACTATCATGAAGATTCAGGTCAACCATACAATTGTATACAAGATTCTGCTGTACTGCTTAGTGGCCAGTATCACAATAAACAAGAACTCTATTAGGGGCCGTCCATAAAGTACGTACGCACGAAGGGGGGGAGGGGGGGTTGTTACCGGTGCGTACGGCATGCGTACAGGGGGGGAGGGGGGGTTCAGGCCAATGCGTACCGTACGCAAACGAAAAATTTGCATAGCATTATCTCGCGAAAAGAGAGGTAAAAAACGTGAAAAAAGCACCGGGATTGTTTAGATTTTTCCTTTTTTTTCTTATTCGTGCAGCATGATACAAAATAGTAAAATCAATCTTTAAATGTATAAAAACCTGTTAAACTTTAGTCATTCATGTCAGAATTTGAAAGTGACGTCCCAATAACGGTACCGGCCCGGATTACTGTGACATTTTAATGATGCTAAAGGAAGGGACCACGAGAAGTGAAAAGCCTAACGTGGAATGCGTATGCGTACAGGGGGGGAGGGGGGATTGGGACCAATACGTACGCCATGCGTACAGAGGGGGAGGGGGGGTCAAAAAAGTCGGCATTTCGTGCGTACGTACTTTATGGACGGCCCCTTAAACCCTTTTGCCTTTTCCAACCACTTACAGAAGAAAGAGGGGAAAAAAGCCCAAAAATTAACGGTTAACGAACGAGGCGTGCCCCTGTCATTCAAAATCAGCCAGAAATTCAACACTGGTTACCACTGTCAACACTGTGATGTCGTCCGCGCAGAGTTTGCATTGTTGACCTAAGTGATGAGTTCCAAATATAACAGAATCATTTATGAGGGCATGGGTCGATTTCACGAAGCCCTACGATCGATCGTACCTCGAGTTACGAAGAATAACTCATCGTATCCTATGTACGGCTGCAATGCGTCCTAGGTTCTACGATTGATAGTACGTTAATAATAATAATAACGGACACTAGCGCTGGTATCCGCCAAGTATGACGCTCATGGCACAAATCAATCATTATCCCTGGTCATCGGGCCATAATTTACATTCCTGAAACCATCTCAACTCCCTTGGGAGTATACAGCCCTGGCTGCCATATTCAGTGCACAGAGGCTAATCAAACCACAAAGCCATCTCTACCCTCGCAGGTACCCATTTACACCTGGGTGAAGAGGAGCAATATGTGACAAAGTGTCTTGCCATGGCTGGATTCGAACCCACAATATGTAGACTGAACACAAGACTTTGAGTTCAACACGCCAGACCACTAGGCCACAGCACCCCACATTACCATGAGTTAGGTGAAATCGACCCCAGGGTTATTTTTAGGATTCCCTAGAAATTATCGGTCCAACATAATAACCACAGTTGCGCGTGCGACCCACTTTGGCCAGCGACATAACACAGTACCTCCACTAAACACACACATATCAAATGTTCACAGTACAACCCAATGCGTCATTTACAACTGAAAGACCACTACACTGAAAGAATTTGTTATCGGTAAACGACGGACAACTTTTCCCTGTGACTTTTTTCAATTAATACCTTAAACCCAAATATAAACATAAACAAACAACAAAAACAAAATGTGCCTTTTCCATTTTCAGAATGCTTATTCAACAAAACTGGAACAATTTCCTGAAAATCTAGAACTATAAAGCTTAAAGAGTACTTTTTTTCTCAGTTATTATTGATTACCGGTAGCAAAAATATTTTCAAAGTGTCCTCTGAAAAAATGCAAATGTTACCGTTTCTAAAAACGGAAAAAAGCTTCAAATCTGGGATTTATAACATTTGAGGTAAGCAATTTCATAAAACTGTTAAGCACAAAAATGTGCTAAGCATGACATTTCTGTCTTAATAAAAACAGGATTAACAACCAAATTTCCACGTGTTGTGTATCACTTGTGATTGTCCTTTGGCTGTTGTTTGCTGACCATGACTATCAAATGGAGTTTTTAAATGGTGGTTTGTTTTATTGGGCAAGACATTTTTGTGCTAAGCAACTTTTTGTGCTTAGCAGTTTTATGAAATTGGCCCCTGGTCATAAGCTGGACAATAGGCAATGGGAGACTTTTGACTAACCATTGTTAATCTCAAGAGGGCGCGCTACACCAGTCTCGGGAAAAGTGCGTCGATTTTGTTGTCATTGCAGGGGAGGACATGAGCTCCTTAGAACAAACAAATGCAGAATCTGTGGAGATTGGCCATCAAAAGGGCGACTTACAAATGATCATGGTGGCCCACGGCAAACAGCATAGTGTTTTGTGCACAAAGTTTTTACTTTGGCAAGCGAGACCTAGTACATCATTCCTCGCCAAACATAAGAATTTCACCTCACTTTGTGTTTTCGGGCATTAAAATTGGGGTTTGGCGGCAATGTGAAGCTCAAAATTAATTGTAAATTGCCTGAATTTAATGTTCACAGCATTTTCCTGCGACTTTTGGAAAGTTTTAGGACAATTGCGTGTACAGAAGTTTTCAGGAGAACGGTAGTTTGCTGCCCTCTATTGACAGCCCGCTCCAAAAGTCTCCCATTGTCTGGTGCAAGTATGCACACAATATTTCAATGATTTTTGAAGAACGGTCAGACTATAAGTTAAAAAAAAAAAATTTAAGTTTTGAAGGCCAAAGTAAAGAAACTATAAACTGAAAATATCATTTGAATTTGACTAAAATGGTCACTGTGATGCCAGCTCAAAATGGGCGTGTTTATAATGTTTGCAAGATACGCAGCCCTTTCACCTAAGTTGCAAAAAATCCCCCCAACCAATAATTTTTGAATTCCGATTGAGTACTTTTGTGGCAATTAATTCACAAGAAAAGCTCCTGTATACATATAAAAAAAGGGAAATTTGACAATAACGGAACACAGAAGTATATTCACAACTACATTATCATACATTCACACTGAATATACACCTTATCCCTTACAATGTGTCGTCGTGGCGGTTCAACTTTTCTCAAATTTTTTTCCAAAGTTGTTGCATTTAAAAGTGCTTTCAACTCCCAACTTTGTAAAAAGAATCCACTAATAATGAACACCCATCATACACACAACAGTTAAAAAAAAAAAATATCACATTGAATGAGAACGCTCAGGCCAAACGAGGTGTCGAACTATATAATGCAGTGATAAGCCTCCACTATTTATATAGTAAGTTTTAATACACCTTAATACTTAAACAGTAGTAATTGTTAATTAAGAGTGTTTTTTTTTTTTTTTTTATAATTTCGCTTTTTTTGTTTGTCTACATTCTGAAACGCCCACCGTTCACGGCACTCAACTGGTCTCCTGCGACGATACGAGATATTCGTCCGGTCGTTTGTGCGTTGTGAGGGCCCGCATTGTGTAGGCATCATGAGGAAGTTCGGACTTTCTTCTGATCAACTGCTTGGCGGGTTCCTTCTTTCCTATTGGTGCCTGTCGAAAAAAACAAAATTCCCACCCCAACAAAGAAGACATAGTAAGAAAACATCCAGCAATATCTAGGCAGCAGGAGGTCGTTGGTTCAAATCCCACCTGAGCCAGCACATGATTACAATAAAAAATATAAACATCGCTTGATCATGGTTAAAAATAAAAATAAAGATTTGTAAAAGAATTGCCTCATACATACAAAACAAAAGTAAACTTGGTCTCCTGATGAGGACTAGAGCAGGCTAGTCGAAACGTTGAGACCTTACGAGAAGTGCGAACGAAACAGAAGTGCGAAAGTACGAACGATTCTTACATGGTGTTTCCGCAAACCGATCCACATACCAATTGTCACCATGCAAAGCCTCAAATCTTTCTTAAAAGTAAACTAAACAAATTGAGTATTAAGAAATTCCTTAAAACATTATGTCGGACCTTAAATAATGCCTTGTGATTGGTCAATTTGTCAAGGGGCGTGGCCTAATGGATCAGTGTATCGCTTGCATTTTAGGAACGCCAGTCCTAAACAAACTTTATGTCTGTATTTACCTTAGCTTCTGTACCGATTTCCTTGGAGAGGTCACCATCATATACATCCTCATCAGTGTCCACTTCCATACGACAGTTTTCGTCATGAAAATCGTTATGTAATCGCTCAAACTGAAATTCAGGCGAGAGACCAAAAAAAAAAAAAAAAAAAGAATGAGTAAGACTTGCGGAGACACCATGTATAACACTTTCTCGAATTCTCGACGTTTCGACCAGTGTGCTCTAGTCGTCCTCGGGAACCCCTTCCCACACTGCTGCAGAGGGAATACTTATTCTTATTTCTGTAAACAATTTTTTTCATTTTTGTGTGATCTACAGCAAGCTTAAGGGCGGCAGATCAACAGGTCATAGTAGGTGCGTTCACACACCAAAAAGCGCCACTATTTGGGTCGCGATTCAAATTGCGACCCAAATAAACACACTTTTGAGTGTCAACACTGGCAAAAAAGCGCGACCAAAATCGCACCGGTATGATTTCTACCAAACTGCGCGCACGCGATTCTAACTGTTTAGCGTGAAGTTGGCCTGCATCCTGTGCTACACTCGTCGGTGGAATGTCGCAGCTTCGTTTCCATTTTACCCCATAATTTGCCTCAAAAATCAAAAGTGGTTTTTATAGACCGATCCGACGGCATGATATTCTGTCCGCCATTACTGCAGTGTCCCCACCTGCCTTTTGTCCGACAAAAAAAGAATGTACGCTCCGCCGCACTCTATAATTTCAGCAGCATAACGTAAATGCTTTTGTTACCGGACAAAATACGGACGGGTACACTGCAGTAATGGCGGGTGTTTCCTACCTCAATGGCTGCCAGATCGGTGTATAGTTTAATGTTTTGGAACTAGATTATTCACAATCGGCGAAAAACAAATCAGCACAGCTCACCATTGGATTCTTCTTGGCCACACCTTCAAGTTTATTCCAAACTTCATCTCTCCTTTTCAGTCTTTCCTTCTCGCTGTTCCAGGAAGAAACAAATCAAAAGGAAGGTTTGTTAGTTTTAATCCACAAAGGTTCCACCGTCAGTCATTTTGTGCAGGTGCAGCTTATCATTTCTGAAAAGGAAATTTTCTCAAAAAACAAAGTTTATGCTTTAAAAAACAAAGTATGATACTACCTTTAAAGATTTTTTGTGTTTTCATCCACTCACTTTTGTTTCTCCTGCTTGTACTTTTGCGAGCATTCATCAAAGAGTTTCTGGTTCATCTCCATGAAGAGCTTCAGGGCATTGTAGATCAGCCCGTGTATCGTCCTGCCAAAGAAAAAATAAACAATGTCAGTGGTTTCATGGCTTCTGACTGCCAAGCGGACAAAGATAATTGGCGACTTTTGGAGCAGGCTGTCGATAGAGGGCAGCAAACTAGGAGCGGGCTGTCGATAGAGGGCAGCAAACTACCAGTCTCCTGAAAACGTTTGTACACGCTTTAAGTACGGCGGTTGTCCAAAAACTCTCCAAAAGACGCAAGAAAATACTGTGAACATTAAATTCAGGCCATTTACAATTAATTTACATTGCCGCCCACCCCAATTATAATGCCCGAAAACACAAAGTGAGGTGAAATTCTTATGTTTGGTGAGGAATAATGTGCTAGGTCTCGCTTGCCAAAGTAAAAACTTTGTGCACAAAACACTCGTATGCTGTTTGCCGTCAGCCACCATGATCGTTTGTAACTCGTCTTTTTGATGGCCAATCTTCACAGATTCTGTATTTGTTTGTTCTTAGGAACTCATGTCCTCCCCTGGCCCACAACCAGGCACTGCACAGTATGTACCAGGTATTTTCATGCGATTATTTTACGCCGGTTTTGTATATGACGAATATTCATGCACAAAAGCAATGACAACAAAATAAACACACTTTTCCCGAGACCGGTGGAGGGCGCCCTCTTGAGATTAACAATGGGTAGCTCAGTTGGTAAGAGCGCTGGTTCAAATCCCGCTCTAGTAAATTTTTCTCCACTTTTCAATCCAATTTTCCAATATCCCCTGGTAGGTAGGGTGTCACAAGCTCAACTGTCTGGTGTGTCTACCTGACCGGATGACGAAACCGGTCAGCTAGGCACGCAACGAACATGAGCTCAACTGTTTGCCGTGACAAAACCATAAGTACATATCGTGCTACGCATTCAGGGCACGCAATACATACAGACATAAACAACTCAGCACACCAATAAAATGGACCAATTTTCGTAATGATGTACACAGGCATGGTGTGACATATCAGTGTACTCACTTATTCCAGTGGGCTTTGGAGTTCTTGTACAAGGCTGGAAACATGATTGGCAGAATGGTGGCAGCATTGTCGCTTATAAGGCTCATTATGTATTCATTATTCCAATAATAAAGCGCCCTCTCTGCAACCTGTTCCAAACAAAAAACAATGATCACCAATTAATTTAAAAGTTAAAAAATTAAAAAGTTAAATAATAAAAATAATTGACAGAACCTTGCAAAGCCATTCAAAGGAAAGCTCCATGTGGTGATGGCAATTACAAAACAAGTTTGAATACGGGCGTTTCACAATAGTGCGCTACCATGAGTTTGCAATGCGTTGTTGGCCAATTTCTCGACAAACTATGCATCTTTCCACATGCGCAGTTTGTCAACAAAATTAATTCCGCGCATTGTGATTGGCCAACGTGTTGCAAACTCATGGTGGCGCTCTATTGTGACATGCCCGTCTTGCAGGGGGAGTGGGGGTGGGGGTGGGGGTGTCTCTTTATTTGCATTACCTGGAAGTGTGGGCTGGAAACACACTTGGACAGCTGCTGGAACAAGGGTTCAATGACCTTATTAAATTCCGTTGGCTCTATCACGTCCAGTATCTCCTCCAGCTCATTCAGAAACATCACCTGAAAGCAAAGGCAAGAAAAGAAGGGGTTTGTCAAGAATCCGTAGTCCTGGCCTGGGTCCAATTTCACAGAGCTGCTTAAGCACCAAAATTTGCTTAAGCATGAAAAGTCTTCCTTGATCAAACAGGATTACCGACCAAATGTTCATGTGATATTTACTGCTTTTGACTTGTATTCGGCCATTGTTTGCTGAGCATAACATTCACATCCGCTCGCGATCACTCTAAACCTTTGACATGTCTTAAGGCACATTTGTAGACCGGTCTACTTAGTCTAGACCATCCCTCCTCGGCGGTCTAAGTTTTTGAAGATTTTAGCAACAACCGCTATACCGAACATCATTCTTGGCTCCCAAGTTTTGTGTCCAATGTGTAGGCCTGCTGAACATAGTTCATTATAACAAACAATCTCTGTGCATCCCGGCGTGTTTGTTATAGTGGCATTCTACTGTAGTTAGCAACTCTTATACTACAATCAACATTATTGTGTGAAGAACTATAAAGATGTTAAGTTCCAACTAACTTACCTCTTTTGGGCTGTGCACTTTTGGCCAGTACTTCAGTAGAAGCTTTAAAACCTATGTGTCAAAAAGAACAGGAGATAAGGGTTTTTGTAGTTTATGCCAAAATTTAGAACTTAAAAAAAAATAAAACAATGAGATGACACATTGAAAGAAATGGAATGTCTTGATATTTTTCCTCTTCTAGTTGCTACTTTTCAGGGGAAAAAGGGAACTTCCTAATATGAATATTGGCAAAGTAATTGATAGATGTAGTTATTCATTCATAAGGCAGAATATTTCCTCTTTTTGGAAAGAGTCCTATTTTGGTTAATATCCTGATCGCAATATGTACATGTAGGCCTAATACTGCTTCATAAAAAAGAAACAATCTTTCTCTATATGTATGTTCACTGTACAACATTGGTAACAAACCAAAACAGAAATGTTCACAGATTTAAGTATAACTTACAGGGTATAAAGAAGGTAATGGTAGAAACATACTGTGAACATTTTTCTTCCTTAAATGCTGTATTTATCCAGAAAAGAGTAAAACCAAACACCAAAACATTTTTGATCTTGGCAAGTTAAAAAAAAACGAGACAAATTCCCACACAATTTGGCGTATTAATTGCAATGTTTTTGTTGTTGTTTTCTACTGTTTCCAATGATCAATTGAGCTGAAAATTTCACAGGTTTGTTTTTATTCCATGACAAATCGAATTATGAGCAGCCTGCAGCTGCTCTGTCACCTTTACCAATGTTGTACATGTACATGCCCTTTAAGCATGAAAAATATCCATAATGTTGTAAAATAAAAAAAAATTAATAAAAATGATCTCAAATTTCTACTTGACATATTACATACTGATGAAATAATTTACTGCCGTACTTTTTCACACATGCAAAAAGCAAACAAACAAAGCCATGATATAACTTGTTTGCGCAGACAACGCCTAAGGAATGAATACATGAATATACGTATGAATGAAGACTTCCAAAATAGCCATAGGAGGAAATGTCAACATAGGTGGGGCAGACGTAAACTGCTTCAATTTCAGACCTTCGATATAATTATACAGGGTGTCCCCAAAAAAACACTTTGTGTCAAGAACTATTATATGAAAATTTAAACTGTTTATCACTTCAAGATTCAGATATGTAAAACAGCCATGCCTTGGCTATCACCATGTAGAATTTGAGCAAAATTGGACTAAAATTGAGGGAAACAACTAAGAATTAATTACACAACCTCAAAACCCGATTTTCATCTTTCTTTCAATACACATTATGTGTGTATTGACCACTTATTCTGGAATACTGCAAATTTGTTTTTAAAGAGTACTCTTTCAATTGGTCATATTTTTGCCAATTTCAGCCCGATTTTGCTTAAATTATACATGGTGATAGCCAAGACATGGTTGTATCATAAAACTGAATCTCGAAGTGATTAACAGTTTAAATTTAACATAATGGTCCCCGGCGAAGTGTTGTGTTTTTTCAGGGACACGCTGTATACAGAAAACATGGTAGACATGTGCATAGCCTAGGGGAATTATCTTAAGGGTCAACGCCCCAGAAGACTGACGTCTGAGGAACTATTTTCTTGTGACCCAAATGGCTGATTGACCTCAAACTTCTACAGGTTTGTCAGTTAAGGTATATGATGGATTACATAATGTGCTTTCACTCTCACCAACGGTTTTGTCGCAAAAACCAGTTCTGTACAATCCCTTTAAACAGGGAGACAGGTTAATATCTGAAAGTTAACATTTGGGAGACACCGGTCAATAGGGAGACATTTTGTTGTCTTGATCTCTGAC
Source organism: Astropecten irregularis (assembly GCA_963971285.1). NCBI lineage: Eukaryota > Metazoa > Echinodermata > Asteroidea > Paxillosida > Astropectinidae > Astropecten > Astropecten irregularis. Next base: position 34,896,115 of record OZ020245.1, on the reverse strand, counting down.
CCTTACCTTTTCCGTTAGACTGGGATCCTTTTCTAAGAACTGCACGACACAATACGCTAGCTGCAATCAAAAGGAAGGAAAAAAAATACCATAATGATGAAGGCTACTGCTAATGGCTGATCATATTTGTGTCTCCAGCAAAGGCTCGGTTAATACTGTTCATGTGTTTGCAAAGACAGATCAACATGCCCCATGCCACTGTACGGCGGAAATTTTTTTCAACTTTAATCCCAGCAGGTAATGTCAACACTAGCCGGTGCTCCTGCCATTAAATCGGCTTAATAATCCACGTCACTCAGTGCGAACCCATAAGTGCCGAGTCTCATAACTATCTTTCCGCTTTTTTTTTCTGAGGAGGGATGGGGTGGGGTCAAGTACGTGTATAAAGTAACGAGGAATAATACTTGACGTTCTAGAAAACAAGAAAAATAGGGAAGGTGTCTTCATGCTGCCGTATGTACGTACATAATTTTCAAGTTGTATTTGAAAGATTTTGTTGGCTTTTTGATCTACCAGATGAGAGAAGTGCGATTGGATACTGTACCTGTGGGTGGTAGACGCTGAGGGATTTGGCCTTGTGTAGAGGCATGAGGACCCTGAGCAAGAATGCCTTGTGTTCTTCCTTCAAAGGCAAGGCAAAGCCGTTGATAATGCTGCAAGAAAAACATCAAAACCAAAGAGTTCAAGCTAAAGAGCAAACCTGAGTGCGATGGATTATGACACCATGAAAACCATTAAAGGTACTATCATACTTTAGTAACAAACCAAAACAGAATTCTTCACAGATTTACTTATAACTCACAGGGTATAAAGATGTTGATGGTAGAATCATAACATTAAAATTTTTCTGCCTGAAATGCTGTATTTATCCTGAAAAGAGTAAAACTTGATGATGACTAGAGCAGGTTCGTCAAAACATTGAGACGTTCCGAGAAGTGCGAATGAAAAAGAAATGCAAAAGTAGGAACGATTCTTACATGGTGTTTCCGCAAACCAATCCACATAAGAAATGCTAGGATCAAAACGCGTCAGGCCTTCCTAACTCCAAGCATTTGATATATATCAGGTCATTTTGGCAGATGAGCAGTTTTCAGCAGTTTATTACTTGTATTGACTTCATAAATTTATAAGAAAACCTTTTGCAATTTTGCTAGACTGAATGAATTTTGGTCCCCAGATGGAGAGCTAAGTGTTCCTCTCATCGTTCAGGTTTTGCAATAAATCTTTAGAGTGCCGTGAGAACCAACTTGGTTTGTTTTTAACAGCAACTGAATGCCACTTTCATGATAAACTTCATTTTAAAAAATATGACATACAATGACAGTTGACACATATATCAAAGTGACCACTTTTTTACGGGGCTGTTTGTTTCAGGAACGTGATCAGTGATCCGGCACGCAAAAGCTGCTCTGGATCACATTTTAGCATATCCTGCCTGCGACGTGGATTTGTAAAGGCCTTTTCACACGACGCTAAAAAAAACTCTCAACCATTGAGACATTTTCTCACAAAACGGTTTTACGCTGGCTGCTTTTGCGTCCTTTCACACAGTGTAACATTTCGCAAGCCTCCCTTGAGCCTGAGCCTTCGTTTCGTAAGCGCCTTCAATAATGAGTGTCGCAAAAAAGAAAAGGGGCAGATTGCAGGCATATAGTGGCAGGAGTGATTATGACATCCTCCCCATTACCACTGATAGTTGCTATGCACTTAGGGCTTTGGACAGCCATTAATGCACATCATAGGTCAAATATTCACAGTTTTAAACGTCTTCTTGCAATGTATATATTACCATATATATTACCATATATATTACCATTAGCGGAAAATCTAAATCGTGTGGGATTTTCTCATTTCCTTTTTTCTAAATGTGGATTTTTTTTTTATTCACACTGTGTACATGTTTTTACGACACGCAATCTTTTTGGAGGTACACTGTACATGTAGTACACAGGATTGTTCACACTGATTTTTTTTTTTTGGGGGGGGGGGGGGGGTTGGGGGGGGTGGGGTTGGAAAAATGCAGTCATTTAAATTATATACTTTTCAAATATATGCATATTGGATAAAGCTAACGTGAGACTTGCTTAAAATGTATTCAAAACAACAGATTCTATAAATTTGTGTGCATTTCCAATACCTTCAATTTCAATTTTTACAGTTACGATTCAAAATGTCGTTTTCTCAAATATGACAGTGTTTCAGAGGGAAATATTTTAACAATGTTACAATCTGCCTTTAAGCAATATTTCGTTTTGAAAAAAGTCATCTCTGTGGCTGATACTTTACTTGGATTTAAATTATTCGCCAATAACTTCCTTGTAGTCCCAAAGTTACGAGAACATCATTACGAGCAATTAAGATCCAGCAATGCAAAGTCATCATAGCCATTTTGTTTTTGCCGAAATGAAACCTTTTTCTTAAAGGTATAATACATGTACATGATTGGTGAAGGTCACAGAGCAGCACTCACACTTTGTATAATCCAGCATGTAGTTATACATGAAGTAATAAACCTGTAAAAATTTGAGCTCAATCGGACATCTGAGTCACAAGGAAATAGCAGAAACCCGACACGATTTTTCTTATAAAAAAATAAAGAATGGTTTTGATCTTACTCAGAGATCAAAACTGTTTTCTGTCTTTGTTTTACTATCTTCTGGATAAATACACCATTTCAGGCGGAAATATTTTAACACCATGTTTCTACCAGCACCATCTTCACATCCTGAAAGTTATACATAAATCTGTGAATATTTCTGTTTAATAGGCATGTTGCCAATTCTGTGCTGTACATCTAAAAAACATATAACAAAAAAACTTTTAAATCACAATAGGAAACTGGTCACACTTACCTTCCCAAGATTTCTAACAATTCTGCTACGCCATTGTGATGTTCTGTTTCATAGACAAATCTGGGAGGAAAAAGGGACAAGTCAAAAACAATGCCATTTCAATGTCTGAACAGTGCATAGCGAAAATCACATAATTTTCTGGATGCAATGCTGCTGCATGGGCCGGGCCATGCAGCCATGCGGTGTGCATGATGCATCGTGCGCGATTTGTTTATGTCTTCTTTCGTGCGATCGTGGTATTCGGAAGGCTTTTCACAATCAAGTACGTGAACAGTTTGTTGGCAAAATGGACCCAAAAGAAAACGACTGAAATTCAAGTACGTATTATACAGTCTACACTTTTGAGATTGTTTATTCATTGGGCAAACGTCAGTCTACTTTTTTAAATCTTGGTTTCGTTATACCGTTTTTGAAATTTTGAAACCGTATGGCTAAATCCAAAGCAGTAGCCCGGAAATCCGTTTTTAATGCACAGCACTAATGTGCACCCAAGAAGCACTGAGTGTGCAGTGAAGTCGGTGTACATCAGTGAAGGACAAACCTAATTTGCATAATCCTATCTCCCCGACGAAAAATCATTAATGGCAATAAGCCGACAAATTTGCTGTACACAGGATATAAGTACCAATTATAATGGAATTTGCTATCAAGGTCCATTTGGCATCGTGGACCAATTGAAGATGACTGTCAAAACAGGATAGCGGAAGTCTACAAGGGCACCTTGACACCTCTTTGGCATTAAAGGTATAATACATGATTGGTAAAGGTCACAGAACAGCACTCACACTTTGTCTAATCCAGCATGTACATGAAATAGCAAACCTGTGAAAAATTTAGCTCAATCGGACATCTGAGTCATGAAAAAATAGCGAAAACCCGACTCAAGGTTTCTTATAAAACATAAAGAAAGGTTTTGATCTTACCCCGAGATCAAAACTGTTTTCCGTCTTTGTTTGACTAATTTCTGGATAAATACAGCATTTCGGCCAGAAATATTTTAACAATATGTTTCTACCATCACCATCTTCATATCCTGAAAGTTATGGGTAAATCTGTGAACATTTCTGTTTTGGTATATTACCAATCCTGTACTGTATCTTTAAAGCTTAAAAACCCCTACTTTTTTAATGCAGATGAAAGGTTGCTTTTTACCTGTAGAATATGTGATTGATGTGTTTTCTGATGTAGGCACGGAGACCTAGAAACTTGCCGTAGATCCGATGTAGCGTTGTCTTGAGGAAATCTCTCTCTCTTGGGTCTTCGCTATCAAACAGCTCCAGCAACTGCAAACAGGAGACACAAAAAAAACAAGTAGAATCAGGGAAAGCGTTGAGACCAAAATTATGGAGTGTGGATGGGTTCTCCTTTAGGGGCAATCAAAATTTTCAATGTTTTTAAATTTAGGGCCACTGATTTTCCGTTTCATAAAAGTGCAAATTCCATTTCCAAAATCCTTGGATTCCGTTTCAGGCTGAAAAATTCGGTTTGAGACTGAACAAATCTGTTTTGTGCTATTTAGTTCCAAAAAGTTACAAGTGTAACATGCAGTAAATCGCATACTGACTTTCACCGACTGTTTGGGCACTGGAAAAGTGTCATAACTTTTGCACAGTGAAGACTAACTTGTCAGACTGTGTTTTGTCACAAAAAACAGTCAACTATTGTAAAACCAAACTATGATTCAGTTAGCCTAGGATTCTGCAGATTCTGTGCATTTGGCCCTACAAATTTCGCTTTTTTTCCAAATTTGTTTGACCCACCCACTCACCCCCAATTTTGATAAAAAAAAAAAATTACGGTATTCCGGAGGTCACTGGTTCGAATCTCTCTCCAGTCAATTTTTCATTGTTCACTTTTCAATGGAAAGAAAAACTAATAAAACATTCCTCACAATTATTACTACGCATTGGCTTTCAGTGCATTTCGCTTCTGTAAGGTAGAAAGGTTCTACACAATTCAGAGTGAATTTCTGCATTCTTTTCCCAATTTAGACAAGTTAAGGAAACAGCAGGCAGCCCAAAAATTTCCAAGCTGCATTTTCTTCTTTGAAGCTGCATCCTGAACCGCCACGGACGACTTTTGTTTTATCAACACTGTGGCAACAAACATCATGAACACGTACAAAGTATTGATGTGCCAATGAGTTGCACACTGGCCATTTCATTCCGCACGATTCTAAAGATTGTCAAACTTAAAGGTATAATACATGATTGGTAAAGGTCACATAACAGCACTCATACTGTCTGATCCATCATGTACATGAAATAATAAACCTGTGAAAATTTGAACTCATCGGACATCTGAGTCACGAGAAAACAGCAAAAACCCGACTCAATTTTTTTCTTATAAAACATAAAGAATGGTTTTGATTTTACGGTACCCAGAGATCAAAACTGATTCCGGTCTTTGTTTTACTCATCTCTGGATAAATACACCATTTCAGGCAGAAATATTTTAACGGTATGTTTCTACCACCACCATCTTCATACCCTGAAAGTTATATGTAAATCTGTGAACATTTCTGTTTGGGTTTGTTACCAATCTTATACTGTACCTTTAAATTCTTAAATTCTGCATTAATTTGAGTATATTTGTTGAGGGTTTAAATGTTTTAATATAGATTCCGCTTGCATGAATTTTAGACTATTTTTCATGGTTGGAAAATCTTGTATTATGAGTGTTTTGTTTTAATAGGGTTCTTAATGTGTTGTTTAACAGTTTTTACTTTTCCAATATTGAATTTATTGACCTGTTTTAACCCGCTGATGTACATGTAGATGTAAATATTAAACCTAATCTTCCACTCTATCATTTCATTTCATATCAAACCATCTCGTTATATGCTTTTTCGTCAAGGACATTAATGGACGCACAAGTCGCTGTTTGATATCAGTCCTGTGATTTCAGAGATTTTTATCAGAGCCTTGCAATAATGTGCATCTACATAACTGATGTACCGGTACATGTATCATTAGGCATACAAATTGGACGTAATATCATACTTTGGTTTTTGTCAGAGAAATACAAATCCATGGGCAAAAATATCAAGGAAGATACAGTAATCAGGTAATAGTCATCTGTGAAAATTTCAGTCCCATACAGTGCCCACTTTTGGAGAAAACAGTGAAAAACGGACACAGTATTTCTTAAGTCTTTTCTATTTTATTTTTGTTCTTTTAAAAGATCAAAAAGATTTTCGGTCCTTGTAAGACTAATTTCTGGATAAATACACCATTTCAGGCGGGACAAGTTTAAAGGTATGTTTCTACCACCATCATCTTCATGCCCTGTAAGTTATACGTAAATCTGTGAACATTTCTGTTTTATTGTCTAACCAAAGTATGATACTACCTTTAATAACAAAACCAAGGAAATCCAAGGTAAGCCTAGAAATTCTTTGCTAACCGATTAATCACCAAAAGTCTTGCTTACGGATTCCATGAAAGACATTTTACGCGTAGTAGTGCCCGTAAGCACAAAAATAGGCTATAACGGATTCCATGAAATTGGGCCCAGCGGAGGTTCTATTAGATTTGAAACTCATTATGGATTCCAGAATATGAAAAAATCAGCGCTGAGATATTAGTTTTCAAACCAATGTTGGACTAGTATTGCCATTTTTGTGTTCCTTTTCTTCGTTTTTTGTTCATGGGATGAAAAATAATTAAGTTTTTTTAAATTTAGTACGAGTCTGGCTGGACAAAAACAAATAAAGCAAAATCTATTAGAATTTTTGGAATACCAAACTCTTGTTTTGCCTCACATTTATTTAAAAAAAAGAAAGATTATTATCAAACAGCCTTCTCAGAAATTTAAATGAAGTAGAAGATGACGAAGAATTATTGATGTTGGAAAATTCTACCTTATTATTATTTTTCATAAATCATACGATGGCTATTATTAGCAACAGGTTGCTGGCATGAGAAAACATTCCCTCATTCAAACATACATGTACACACACTGTCCTTAAAGGTAATATCACACTTTGGTTTTTATCAAAGAAATGCAGATTCATGTGCAAAAATATCAAGAAAGATACAGTAACAGTCATCTGTGAAATTCCCAGTCCCATACGGTGCCCACTTTTTGAGAAAACAGTACAAAATGGCCACCGTATTTTTTAAATCTTTTCACCATTATCTTCTAAAGATCAAAATTGTTTTTGGTCTTTGGTTATACTCTTTTCTGGATAAATACAACATTTCAGGCAGAAATATTTTAACAGTATGTTTCTACCATCGCCATCTTTAGACCCTGTAAGTTATAGGTAAATCTGTGGAGATTTCTGTTCCGGTATGCTACCAAAGTATGATACCACCTTTAAGAAATTTACAAAGGTAGTTGAAATCCCCTCAAAATGTCATCTAATGAACCTGCGGCTTTGTGCTGAATGTGATAACATTTTCCTCCGCAGCGCAAGCCCCACGGGATGTTTACACTACTTGATATGCATGTACATGTATAAAAGAAAACAGCGGCCGCACGACCGCACTGCACCCCCCTCTTTCTTTTGAACAAACTTGCTTTGTTGCGCTTCTCACATTTTAATTCCGTTCGGAAATGACTTTCAGGGAAGCAATTACAGACGCATGCATGTTTTCAAGCACAGGTTTTCAACTACACATGTATGCACACACATACATGAACTTGGAGATGTGAGACTTCAGATTTTAATCTGATTTCAGATTTTTGGTTATTAAAATTTGAATTATTCATAATTTCGGCTTTTTGTACACCTGCTCTGTACAAAAGTATAGACACTTTTAATGTTCAGCTTTTTTCCATGGTGTTTTCAATTTGTTCAATATTTTGTTGGTGGTCACTAACGTCGCTGACATACATGTACATACTGTGAACAAGTGGTGCTCCTACATTAAAGAAATTCCTTTTTTTTTCTCGAAACATTAAACTTATGACTGTGTATTTTTTTCGCCCAAAGATACAATTTCAATTGTACACTGTGCATTTCCCAATTGTGGTCATTCCTATGTTCTCATACATGTACAAAACTCCCCCCACAGAAGGACGCTTACGTGGTATACATGCCGCAGGGCACTGTGGGTAGGTCAATAGGGGGCGCTGTTGTATCAATTCTTAGCGTGAATACCTGACGGTCTAGGGAAATATGCTTAAATAGTGGCTCTACAGGTAAGTACTCGTTCGTAGACCTATTGGACTTTCTTATTTCAAAGCATTACCATGTGACCTAAGCACAAAAAAAAGATAACTTAAAGTTCAAATACTACCTGATCCATACATTGTGTATTTTATCTTATTTATTTTTGGGGGAGTTGGTAATAGAGAAAATACAGTGTTTCAAGCAATCAGGAAAAGGGTATTTAAATAAACATTAAACATGATTTCACTGATCAAATAACTTTACGTCATTGAAAAAAGAACAAAGAAAGATTTACGGGAGCGAGATTTGAACCAGCCCTCTGTTGGTGGGATGCTCAGTTGGTAGAGCGCCGGTATGGTGTTCCGGAGATCGCTGGTTCAAATCCTGCTCCAGTCAATTTATCTTTGTTCACTTTTCAATGACTTAAAATTCAGTCAGTTTCCGTTGTGATTTATTTGATGATCAAATAATTTTACAACAGATTTCAGCTCCGCAAAAGTGCCAATTAAACGAGAAAATAGAAAATCGCGACTGAATTCCTAACCTGGAGAACAAACTTCTGATCGATGTGTTTCTTGGCCATGGTAGGTTGGAAGTCTGGCGATTCCAAGAACCGAAGGAAAAACTCGTAAACAAGCTGCAAAGGCAAAGAAAGAAATAAGAAAAAAGCAAAATTACAAACCGGAACAAGGTAAATATAGGAAGCTACGAATGTCAAGGGCCATCAGTGTTTCGGGAGGCAGAAAGCTCGGAGTTCGAGAAAAGGTCCGTAAAGCTCTCGAGAATACTTGATACAGCATAGAGGTGTATGACCTGTGATATACAGTATATAGCGTCACAAAATAACTGGGAAAGTGTCACACATGTCTCGGTCTGTTTACCGGCAATATTTTGTTGGCCAGTTCACTATAAAAAAATTCCCCTGAAACGTCTCGGGTTACAACTTATCGACAGGGAAAGTGTCACGGTAGGGTTATATAATTGGAATATCTAATACTGCTTTGTGTGTATGTGGCTGAATATTCGAAGGATGAATACTCTATTGTGTGTTTGCTATTATAAATGTAGTATAAAATTGAATATCTTTTGCCTTAATGGTAATATCATACTTTGGTTTTTGTCAAAGAAATGCAGATTCGTGGGCCAAAATATTGAGGAAGATACAGTAACAGTCATCTGTGAAAATTTAAGTCCCATACGGTACCCACTTTTTGAGAAAACAGTGAAAAACGCCCACAGTATTTTTTTTAGTCTTTTCTCTTTTATTTCTGATCTTTAAAAGATCAAAACTTTTGGTCACTGGTTTTACTCTTTTCTGGATAAATACAGAATTTCAGGCAGAAAAATGTTAATGGTATGTTTCAACCATCACCATCTTCATACCCTGTAAGTTATAGGTAAATCTGTGAAGATTTCTGTTTCGGTATGCTACTTAAGTATGATACTACATGTACCTTGCCTGTGTACAAAATGGAATACTCCATGAATATCCTACAGTATACTACATACGTGTACATAGTACAAATGTCATTTACCTGTGCAGTACATGTACAAATATGTACAAATAATGAATATTTATGAGTGCAATGGTAAGAATATTTTCACAAGTTGAAAGATCAAATATCTGCCCGCAGCTTGTTGAATGGAACATTTCATCTTTCAACGAATGAAAATATTCTTCCACAAATTAAAAACGTTAATTAAATTTGTTTGTTTTACATTTAGCACTGTCAACTAATTGTGCAATGTCCTCGTTATTCGGCATCATGAAATTGCTTGAACCCGCCACCAATGGGTGCATTCGTTTAGCTCCCCCGGGTCGACACCAGTCAACCTTGCCCCATTCTCTCGCTTGTTTTGTGCAGTAAAACACGACCATTCCCAGTAAGGGCTGACCCGTGTGAGCTAAACGAATGCACCCATTAGTGATCAGGGGCATAACATGTGCCCTCTGTTGACAAATTACGTATTTAAGTCCTTTGCAATGCAATGGAACAAAATGAATGGAACCAAAAAAGTACAATATATACAATTTTTGTTTCAAATTCAGAATGAAAGCTCCCCAGACAAATGTTTATTCGTAAAAAAATTAGCCCTTGGCAACCAAAAATTCAGAATATACATTTACATGTACATGTATGCATGGCTTGAACACTGGCTACTTTGGTGAAGTGAGAATACCCCCCCCCCCCACCTTCCCGGTATTGTATCTACGGCGGTTGCTAGGGGGTTTAACCAATCAGCATCAAGTGTCAAGGTATCCTTGAAGAGACTCGGTGTAGCACATGTTTCTACATCCGTGCACTGCTTATAATCAATTTCCGGTTTGGAGCAAGGAACACCAAAAGACGTGCCCAGCTGATGAGAAGAATTTGCTCAAAGATGCCAGGTTCTATTAATGATCAACTCCCTTCTAATAATCAGAGCTCGGGTTCACAGCATCAGAATTATACCTAGTTCTTCTTGCTCTTCCTTTGATTTTATTCGGAATTAAGGGAAGGGGTTTGTATTTTCTTTTACTGCCTGTGTTCTTGGGCCAATTTCATACAGCTGCTTAAGCACCAAAATTTGCTTAAGCACTTAAAAACGTGGTAACAACAATCAGTATGCCAGCCATAACACCCTTGTGAATGTTATGCTCAGCAAACAATGGCCGAATACAAGTCAAAAGCAATATAAAACATCAAATGAAACTTGGGTTGGTAATCCTGTTTGATCAAGGAAGACTTTTCATGCTTTTAAACATATTTTGTGCTTAAGCAGCTTTATGAAATTGCCCCTGGCTAAAGCATCACCAATTTACTGTCATTTGACAGTAAACCCGGAGAGATATTCAGGGTCAAATGTTGGAATAAAATTTTGCATGTGATGTACAGGTATGTTTGGTAGGCCGGGTACCAGCAAGGTGCAGAATGCAATGAACAGAAATCAGTAGACACCAACTGCTTGTACCGACTACCAAGCACAACCAAGCACAGACCAGAAAGATCAAGTACTATGTCATATCATCAGAACTTTCTGATAAGTCATCCATATCTCAATTCCACTCAAGGTGTTTGTTATCATTTTGTTTTAAGGTATAATACATTTGAAAATGATTGGTATAAAAAATAGCGAAAACCAGACTCAATTTTTCTTATAAAACATAAAGAATGGTTTTGATCTTACCCCGAGATCAAAACTGTTTTCGATCTTTGTTTGACTAATTTCTTTTAATGGTATGTTTCTACCAGCATCATCTTCATATCCTGAAAATTATACGTAAATCTGTGAACTTTTCTGTTTGGGTATGTTACCAATCCTGTACTGTACCTTTGAATAATGCACATTATTCAGTACATATGCATTATGCTTCCGTTTCACTAGTATCTGGTCAACTTTGACATTTCCGTGTTTTTTTTTTATTCAAATAACAAATAGTTTCTGGCATTCTAATCCTTTGCCAATTTACATCCCATGGCTTCCTCTTCTTGCTGTCCTAACTAGGAATGTGGACAGACGCTTGTCAAGAATTTACATGTAGGAACTAAACAAGTACAAATGGCCTTCTTATAAGACGCTGGCAGAATTCAAGCCGGAGAGTTTTATAATGACCAGGGGCCGATTTCACTAACACTTTGCGATCATCGTAAAGCCCAAATCCATCGCTAAACGGAAAATTGCTACGCAAAGTAGCGATCGATTTTCTGTTTAGCGGAGGATTTGGGCTTTACAATGATCGCAAAGTGTTAGTGAAATCGGCCCCAGGATTGTAGCGAGAAAAAGTATAAGTCATTAAAAACAGGGTTGTTCCCTCTTTTAGGGATTCATATTTAAGATTATCTTTTTTAGGGGGGGGGGGGAGGAGAAAGTGATTTTCTGTGACTATTTCCTGGAGCAATTTGGTACAAGGTTAGGGCCAATGATTTTCCGTTTCAGAAAAAGGCAAATTCCGTTTTGAAAAATCCTGAATGCCGCTTCAGGCTGAAAAAAAGTCTGTTTCACTTTTTTCAGCACATAAAAGTGCATTTAAAAGGGTATTGCATTTGGTTCATTATTAACAAGCAAAGAGTCTCTGTTCAATTGCTCAGTTCTTGAAGGTTTTTAGCCTCCAGCAGTAGTAATTTCAGTCAATCATCAACATTTCATATTAGAATCAATAAATTTTACAAATTATGTGTTCAATCAATACAATTTTATGTTGTCATCCTAAAAATCCATTTTCCGTTTCAAGGAGCCGATTCCGTGAATTCCGTCCGTTTTCCGCAATAGCAGAAAATCAGTGGCCCTACAAGGTACTGGATCCAAGGAGATTTTAAAATACAGTAAATATACAAAGTGTGATTGTTTCTGAAATTTTCCTGTGTTTTGTTAGGAAGTTCAGGTAAAACTCAAACTGTGTTTTGTCCTACTTGTTAACCAATGGAAACCTAACTCATCGATTATGCTACACTTAACAACGTATGACAACAGCATATACATTATGTCAAATCTTAACAGTTCTAATTTTAAACAGCCACAAAAAAAGGCTTGGACCAAATTACAAGTTTGACAATTTTTTCAGGAAAGTGTGAATTCCGAAGAAAATTACTGTGTACATTTGTGTATATAAATCTATTGGTGAAATTCACAATGTGCTGTATCTAGGGATACAAGTTTATGAATAATTTTATAACCAGTTATCCGTCTGTAATTTGGTTACAGTTACGGTTACCCGTATATATGCAAGTATGTATAAGAACCGTATGTATAAGAAAACAAAGAAAAACTGGGAAAATGTACCCGCTTGAACGGGCCGTTAACCGGATAATCGGATACAAACTGCAGCCTTAACTGTATCCAGGTTTCTAGCCACAGTGGGCGTCGCTGGGCGGGCCAGCCAGGCACTGGAAATTTGCGCCCGGAACGTAGGTCTGAAATAAACTCTGCCGCCTTGTATTTCCAATATCGTGAATTTTGATCACATTCCTAAATAAAAGTTCACTCTTTTCTGTTGTACACCTGAAATTCATTGAATACCAGTCCTTAAAATGTAGCTTTAAACCAATCAATGGCAATGCCGTCGGAACAGTGAAAATGTTGGCCCTGGACCTTGATCATGTTGCACTGCATTTTTCTTGCCGCGGCTCAACTTCATTTCTAGAGCCCACCACTAAAATTGGTCTGGCTAGAACCCTGACCGTATCAAGCATTTTTCCCCAAGAATTTATCATCAGATGAATAATTACTGTACAGCGATGTTTTTGCTTTTTTGTAATAAATGTTCAACAAATGTCTGTGGAATCACGGTTCTTACCTGTAGGTGTGGCCAGGCGGCCTCTAACGTGGGTTCATCTTCCTCGGGATCAAATTCAGCACCACTGGGGTTTGAAGGTGGGGGCAATGTGCGGAACATATTAATTGCAAACTGTGTACAGAAAAAGAGAATGGGGAAAAACAAATTATAAACGAGGGTATAAAAATGTGAAGCCCACTGCTGAGTGCTGACAATATGAAACTTAGTAAGAATGATTAAGTACTTCATGCTGAAGTTCATGTATGATTACTAGTGACTCTTACTTTTTAGCCTTCGATAAAGATCCTGCTAGGATCGAAACGTGTCAGGCCTTCCTAACTATGAGTAGCCTTTGAGAAAGATCCTGCAAAGATCGGAACGCGTCAGGCCCTCCTAACTCTGAGCAGCCTTTGAGAAAGATCCTGCTAGGATCGAAACATGTCAGGCCTTCCTTACTCTGAGCAGCCTTTGAGAAAGATCCTGCTAGGATCGAAACGCGTCAGGCCCTCCTAACTCTGAGCAGCCTTTGAGAAAGATCCTGCTAGGATCGAAACGCGTCAGGCCCTCCTACAAACTCTGAGCAGCCTTTGAGAAAGATCCTGCTAGGATCGAAACGCGTCAGGCCCACCTAAACTCCAAGCATTTTTATAAATTTCAGGTCATTATTTTTGCTGATGAGCAGTTTGCAGCAGTTTATTACTTGTATTGCCTCTTAGTTTTTAATGTATTGAGTATGTAAAAAGCCACATACACACCCAAATGTGTATCCTTGTGGAGGCATGGCTTTGTTCTTGTGTACTAATGAACACTCTCCGAAGAGCAGAATTGAAATCGCTCCCATTTGAACCAGAATCACTTTCCTGGGTTGAAATTTTTAGCGAACGTTTCTTATATAAAATACTTCTCTTTGCGACAAATAAGTATACCTTGGAAATTCCTCCTTTTTGAGTAAATTTCAAATATCAGTTTTGTGAAAACCTTGTGGGGACCTATATACCTTTAGAATTTCCCTGTGGGGACATGTATTCAACCTATTGTGCTCGGTCTCCACAAGGCACGAGATATGCATTCACATACACGTAGACATGTACACATAATAAGAATATCGTTGAAACATCACAATGAACATACATAAAATGTACCTCGGGGGAATAACTTTGAAGTACATAGTTGTACAAGGTCATACTTGTACAGTGTACATCGACTGCCAAAATTCAGTCATGTGACGCGAGGTCACGGGTCATGCGCCACAATGTTGGCCATCATTTTCCAAAGAGTAAAAACCCAAGAGGGGCAAAAAAACCACAAGCAACTAGCAAATAACAAGAAGATTCCCCTGGGCCAACGCACAGTGTACACATGCAAACAGCCATTCCATGCATAACCGGAAAATAACATGACAGACCGAGTAAAGTGTCTCGAGGCAAGACTAGCTAACTGTCCACATTAAAAAGAGCTGCCATTTCAGTCGTGAACAATTTAAGTCCGGAGTTTGATGTGCGTCGTGTAATTGAGAAGCCCGATGTTGTGCAGACGCGTGCATGCATGATACAACGGTATCCGAAACCGTAGCATACAAGTGCAATGCTGACAATGTTACTGACTTAGGGGCCCGGCACTGATATAAATTATCGTGTCCGACAGACGTGTGTGTGGTTATAAACCCAGATGTCAAACACACACACCCTACACAGTATTTGACGATCAATTACAAGTGTACTCACCTCTTGAAATTTGATCGATCAGGACTACCATTGCCAGGGAAACTGACAATTGGGTTTAATTATCCGAGTAGAAATCCTTTGTTGCACTCTGTTATTGGGTATCTAATCTTTCATTGATATTATTTACCGTGTTTCACCCAGCTTTGTGTGCATGACTTCTTCAATATGAGTCTTAAAGACGTAGTAAAACGGATATTGAAAAAACAGATGAGTTTGCCAATGTGTTATTGGTGTGTTAAAAAATTGTACATGGGAAGTTTCATATTTTAATACGAACTAGAGTACATGTTTGTTTGTTTTTTAAATAAAAATCGACCTATTTCTGGATGGTTTGATCTAATGTGTGTAATTCTCTCGCTGAGGGCGCTACACATGCATGGATCGGTGCGTGTGCGTGTTGTGTATACATTGCGCGTACGTTGCCTGTGCGTTAACATTTGGTTTATGGCACAGACTAGAAACTAAACCCCTCCATTGTGTACGCATACACTGAAAGGGAAAAATTAAACGGATGCGAATATACAATACATGTAGCGCTCCCTACTAATGATGTCACAAAATCCCCGGATGTCAGACAAACATTGTCTCACACACGTAGTCCACATGCACACCCACACAAGTTTGCATGGTTGCAATGTTTGTCTGAGATCCGGTGCTATTTTTAGCGCAAGTGCGGAGTGCTATTGGTATCTAAACGGTGGTAATTTTTCATTTTCTAGATCCGTGGTGGTCAGCTCTTACCATTGTGACAGCTTCAGGGTAGATAGGCTCTGTTATAACGCTCTTCTGGTGTGTCACGTAGTCCACCAGCTCGTTCAGGGCGGCCCGTTTGACTTCCTTCCATTTCAGGTCACTCAGGGGGTCCGAGATGAAGTCAAAGACCACACTGCACTGCCGCAACTTCTTAATGAACAGGTCTTCTCGTTCCGCAGGGGTGGCATCTGCACAGATATAACACAGTGAAAGCATTACTGTAATGACGGGCATACAGGAACTATAGTATACCATAGGAAGCCATAGTATACATCAAGCGAGGGCTCTTTATCAGTCTGGCACCATCTATTCAAATGTATGGCAGGGTACCGTAATTGTGACGGCACCCGACTATTGCCAAACTATGGGCAAAAAAGGGTACTTTTATGCACAATTGAATAGAGAGGATTGATTCAAACGGGAAATAATATAAAAACGAATTGATATCCACTTTAAACCCATTGGAGCATTAGGTTTACCTCACGTACAGTACCATTGCACAGTAATATGTTTCTCAAATAATGGAAAGATTGAATGAAAACTTTTGTCAGGGATGCCAGTGGGTTATCAGTCCAGGGCCGGAATTTTTTTGGGAATGGATAAAGTAGGCGAATATATATGCAGGCACGCATGACACGCGCGCACCGGACGTAAAAAAAGCGCCTATATACACATAATGAACACTAATCCATGTCAAGCTAAAAACCAACAAAACCGTGAGACCGTAGGCCCTAAATTTTTCTAAAAAAAAAAAAAAAAATAGCGGCCGAACGGCAACAGAAATTCACAAACGCAGATAAGGAACGTTACAACTTTACTCCAAAGATCACCAGCCATTCAAATTACAAAACGATCGAACAAAAAAAATGACCGAACAAACGAAATAATAAATAGGCCCTACACCTAATAGTATTCAGGTATTAACCCTAGTTACCGGTATAATTTCCACGAAAACGCTGGCTACATTTTGACGTACGCCGCGCGATCGTTTCGACTTCGATTTCACCAGACCGCATGGTCAGCCATTTTGTACATACGTAGTCTTGATCCAAGACGTTCGATCGCTGTTTGTAGTGCGCCCTCTTATGACTAATACACCATCACAACCCATTCAGCGTACGTAAAAAAGTAATGCAAGGACCAAGACAAGTCTATTAATTCCGACCGCAACAAACCATGCATCGTGCACAGCTCACAGCACACCGCGTGGTCGCTGTGTAGTCACCGTGCGATCGAGATATGTCTGCCGTTGTGTGGGCTCTGTCGGCCCGTATGCGCTTTGTATGTTTTACGCTCCAGTGCGGTGTTTCGGCGCTTTACGGCAGAAAAGGTGGCATTTTCTTTCACTTTTATCGGTATATTTCTGAGATTTCACTGATTTATGCAGTATTTAGTGTTTGTTTTTCAGCATGGTTTTCGGAAAATGTAAACTGAAAAAAAGAAAGCGCTGTGTCATTGGTAGTTTCGGTAATTTCGCAAGTGTTTATTGTCGCTCCGAACCACAAATGCCGACGGCCGGAGGCTTTTTCCGAAAATATGAAAAAGCCGGAATTCCGGCAATTGCCGGAAGTCTGGCATCCCTGTTTTGTGTTTGAAATTTCATCTTGATTTTATGAGAGGGAACTAGCACGAGTTTACGTGCACAACTGGCCTCTTTTAGAATCTTTCCGAGATTTCAAAATAAAATAATTGTTTACGTGCACCGCGCCACATGCACTGGGTGATGCACAAGTTTGTCAATAGTTTTTTAAGATGGCGTCCGTTTCCGTTTCTGCTGTCGGTCTATAGGTTATTTATGTCTATGGATGGCATGGGTCCGCAGAGAAAAATCCCACGAGCAAACATTTAATGAAGCAGACCCCAGACCTACATTAATTCAAAATGAATTTAAATTTTATGCAACTGAATGAAATACTGATATTTGGGCATTTTGGGCAACCCTTACCTACATGTAGGCGAGCTTTGAAATTCTTTGCTAAAACCGATCAAGCGGCAAAAGATTTGCTTACGGATTCCATGAAATAGAATTCACAAGTTGAATTCCCAGTGAGCAAAAAAAAATAGGCCGTAACAGGATTCCATGAAATTGGGCTACTGGCTGATGGTTCGTAAAAGGGTAACAGTTGAGTGCATGAAAGATATGTCCCATGTAATTTAGCAAAAAAACACTGAGGCCTACTCGATTTAGATGGGGCAATACATAAATGTGTCTCTACATGTGTGCATGTAGAGTTCATACAATGTAAGGTCCGTTTACAATTACCCTGGGGCCAATTTCAAAGAGCTGCTAAGCACAAAAATTTGCTTAGAACAAAAATTTGCCTAGCACAAAAATGTCTTGCCCAATAAAACAAACCACCATTAAAAATTTCATTTGATATTCATGGTCAGTGAACAACAGCCAAAGAACAATCACAAATGATACATGAGCATTTGGCTGTTAACCCTGTTTTTATTTTAAGACAGAAATGTCATGCTTAGCAAATTGTTTGTGCTAAGCAGCGCTGTAAAATTGGCCCCTGGAAGCTTGCCACGATATGCGCAGTGATGCTTTGTGAAGCAGTACATGTAAATGTTGTTTTACAACCTCTTGAAGGAGTTTAAAAACCTGCGGGTCTTCTTTACAGTGAAACGATATCGTGGCCAGTACAGAAAAACCCTAGTGTACAACATCACACACAATACATGTACACATGATACAAGCTAGTAGCTACAGCGTACATTGCTGTCATTTTCTGAAAGCACAGAGAACTATTTTGGCTGTGACCTCAATGTGAACATGCTCGTACTGTATCTGTCTTGATCAGCCATTTGTCATGTTAATAAGCATGTTTTCCCCTAACCCCTACAGCCTTCCCATCTCCCATCCACTGTGTGCTCAACAGGCCTTAGGTCAACAGTCTTCAGTGCTTAAGTACACTCTTGTCTCATTATGGATGGCTCAAGGGCAACAATGGCGGAGTGAAGTAGCAAGATATAATGTTTTTAGCCATTCATGGGATTTTTTTTTTATCCCTGCAACCGTGTGAAATCCTTTAAAAGGCGACAAGATGAAAACTGCCAGCTGTACGTGTACAGGGTGTCCCCCCAAAAACGCAACACTTTTTGTCAAGAACTATTTTATGAAAATCAAACTGTTTATCATTTCAAGATTCAGATATATGATACAGCCATCTTTTGGTTATAAATCACCATGTAGAATTTGAGCAAAATTGGACTGAAATTGAGGGAAAATAACTAAGACTAAATTATTCAACCTCAAAACCTGATTTTTATCTTTCTTTCAATACACATTACATGTATGTGTGTATTTACCACTTATTCGCGAATACTGCAAATTTGTTTAGAAAGTGTACTCTTTCTGGTCATATTTTCATCAATTTCAGCCCAATTTTGCTTAAAGGGATGGTACAGAACTGGCTTTTGTGACAAAACCGTTGCTGACAGTTAAAGCACATTATGTAATCCATCATATGCCTTAACTGACAAACCTGTAGAAGTTTGAGGTCAATCAGCCATCTGGGTCACGAGAAAATAGTGAAAACCTGTTTACACATTTCAACGATATTATGCGTTCATAATAAATGCTTTGAAGCGATTTATTCCAATAGGAAAATAGTTTCATTTATCACTCAACGAATATGGCATTTCAGACAAAAACATTTCATAATCACCATTATACATGTGTACTGTGTAAGTTTTATGTTAATCTGTGATCTTGAAGTGTATTTTGTCTTACCAATTCTGTACCATCCCTTTAAATTCTACATGGTGATAGCCAAAACATAGTTGTATCATATAACTGAAATGTGAAGTGATAAACAGTTTAATTTTAACATAATGGTTCCCGACACAGTGTTGTGTTTTTGTTGGGGACATGCTGTACTGTACATCAAAAGATTACACGTTACATGTACAGTGTAGTAGTACATTCACCTAAAACCCTGTGCACAGGCAGTAATGCTATAGTCAGGACTCTGTGACTCTCATTGTCCATGTATATTCAGTTGTGCTGGATTCACTATCGCTAGTGGCATTTTTGTGGCTACTGGAGAAAAAATTCTCCCCCCTTTTGAAGTATGGGACCTCCAGTGCCCTAGCAAACACAGCACAGACCCTATCATAACATTTGCATGCATGGATATGTGGAACAAATAGAGATATTTCAAGGTGCTTTGAGCAAGCATCAAAACACTGCTTACTGCTAGCAAACTACACTGAAAAACCCAAAATTCTTAACTACATGTATTACATATTGAGATACCTACATGTACATGTACATGTACATATATCATGTAATGTACATTTATCATACATACATTATGCACTGTACATGTAGTGTTCATGTATACACTAGTGAGATAAGGAAATGTAAACGATAACACCAAATCACACAAATGATAATGACATACAAACATTACCTTGCTTTTCTAAAAAGTAACATACACTTACAAAAATAAGCATATAAAGCCCTCTCCGCACAGGACCTTTTTTTTGGGGGGGTTTCACCGAGCCGATGGGTAAACGTAAAATAGGCAAATATTACCGGTGTCCGCACTTGGACTTTTGACTCGGGTAACTTAACCAGTGTTAAGCGTGCATGCGCGGAAGAATTACCGAGCTGTAAACTTATACTAGGCTCATTAGGGTACACTGTTTTCACTCTTTTGTAGATAAATACAGCATTTCAGGCAGACAAATTTCAATGGTATGTTTCTACCATCATCATCTTTAATATCCTGTAAGTTATAGGTAAATCTGTGAAGATTACTGTTTCGGTATGCTACCAAAGTATGATAGTACATGTGCCTTTAAGCCATTGACCGTACAACCGAAGTGTGATCGTGTACATTTAAAATGTACGGTACTTTCCAGCGGAAATCCCCCTGTAAATTTAAAGGCACATGCACATATGTACATCATGTAGCTATAGCGGTACCACACTAATGGAACAATGTGTCCATACACAGCAGCAAGTCCCTTTAATCTGTACAAATCATTTCAATCATGTCACCTCTGATTAATTTAGGAGCTAAAAAATGTATCAATATCCGTCTGTGAACACCTGACCCAGCTGGGGACACATGTAGTTGTAGTTGTACAGATGTGTACAATGTTTTTTTTTTTCTTGGGGGGGGGGGGGGAGGGGGGGGACCTGAACTGCCAAGTTGACGGCATGCATCGCTGGTTATACAATGTAAAATACACAGCTGTCTTGGGTAGAAACTGCCCAGGGATAGGAGTCGATTTCACCAAACTCATCCTAACGGCAAGAAAGATTGCGGCTTGGCATGGTGACAATTGGTATGTGGATCAGTTTGCGGAAACACCATGTAAGAATCGCTCGTACTTTCACACTTCTGTTTCGTTCGCACTTCTCGTAAGGTCTCAACGTTTCAACTAGCCTGCTCTAGTCCTCATCAGGAGACCCTAACGTCCTCACTTATGAAGTTTTGAAGCCATACGTAGGATACGATGGGTTAAATCCTACATAACTCATTCAGGGCTTCGTGAAATCGCCCCAGGGCTGGATTTCACAAAAATGCTCAGAATTAATCTGAAGATGAGTTGTCGGCAATCGCCGTAGCCACTCGCATTGTCACATCACACTTTGCTTTGGCAATTATTACGATCGATTCACGTCTTAAGATTAATCCTGGTGCTTTGTGAAATTAAACCCTCGGGTTACGCATCCTTGTTAGTTAAAATGGACGTAAATGTACATGTACGACACTCCGACTTTCAGGGTTACGGACTTTCCACGGAGAATTATGATTATGAAGAGCGATTTATCTAAGATGCTGGAGGTGACATATTTAATATCCTGGAATCTGTTATGGCATATTTTTGTGCTTACGGGTACTGCTACGCATAAAATCTATTTCTATTTTAGACTTTTGGCGCTTTATCGATTAGCGAATAATTTTGAGGCTAACCTTTGGGTTTTTTCTGCTAACGTGCTGTCAATGAGTATTCTGCAGAACGTCCAGTAATGTAGCACTGCACTTTGACTGGTATTAACATTGAATACACCATACACATGTATGCTTGATGTTGAAAAAAAAATTGTAAGAATAATCGCCACTTGAGCCAGTTTTTCTTTTTTTATTACCCCGGTAATTTCTTTTTCAAATGTATATATACATTTACATGTACATGTACATGTACATGTACAGTGTACATGTAGTATGTATGGCGTTTGCATGTATTTGTGATAATTTAATGAAGTAGAAGGCCATTACATGTAACTAACCTCAGCTCAAGTGGTAATTAAAACCCATCCACTGAACTGCAATTAAGGATTTAACAGCTACATGTAATTTACATACATATACATGTACTGTATATCACATTTTAAGAACACATTATTGGGGTTTCAGGAAGTTACACTCATACATGTATAACCATGATAACCAGTCCCCAATTTCATGGAATCCATTACGGCCTATTTTTGTGCTTACAGGCACTGCTTTGTGTGTATTCTATTTCATGGAATCCGTAAACAAGATTTTCGGTTAGCGAAGAATTTCTATGGTAACCGTGAGTATTTTCTGCTAACGTGCTGTCATAAATTTTTAAATATAATGAGTAGGAATTTCTTTCTTAAATCTAGGTGATTTCTTTTCATCAAAGGAAAGAAACTGTTATGCTAGTGTGGTTCATTTGAAAGGGCACCAAGGCAATGGCTGTGAGGGCAAAGGCAATCGTCTTCATTGTCTTTCATCATGTTCATGTTTCTGCCCTGGGGTCGATTTCACGAAGCGCTACGAACGATCGCAACTCAAGATACGAAGGATATAACCCATCATATCCTAGGACTTCTGCGTGGGGCTGCAATGCATCATACGTCCTACGATTGATATTAAGTTATGATGAGTTTGGTGAAATCGACCCTTGGGTACACTGGGATGAGCATGACTTCAATGATATTAAACACTTCGAACACCGCATGTATATTAAAATAGAGTCAAGATTGTCACAGGGAGTAAGAAAATAGCTACTTAAGCTAATGGGCTGTGAGCCGTTTGTACATGTACATTATTTTATACTGTGCTTGGACATTAGCATACTGAATGATACAGAACACTCAATAGTGTACAAACATTACACTGTACTGTGCATACATGTATGTGCAGCTCTATCAAGGCGTAGGCCTACCGTACACACGTCATGTACATTATGTTCCTTGCTCTATGGTCCAAGTAACTACTGGTAAGCTTGTTGCACTATCACTGTATCAGGTCATCCCATAATGGGCCATGTTCGTGTACATGATACAACCTGTATGGGCGGTATGGAGCAAGATCTGGGTGTCTCCAGTAACAATCCCATCCATGGAGAAATTAAAGATGGACACTGTACAGTACATGTACACTACCTGAATGTTAGACTTTGGAGAACCGGGCTTCAAGTCAACAGCACACGCGCACACAATTGTGAGCATGCGTGCGTTGTTTTGCGCCTACGCTGTTGTGCGTGCGCATGCTCTGATGACTTGAAGACCAGTACTCCAAAGTCTAACATTATCAGGAGAACACATCTAGGGGTTTTTACGAAATGGTGCTTGAGGCTAGGCTTGGCATTTGTTTTGCTACCACCATTTTGTGTCCTACATTAAATGAAATGAAGGGCTTGAGATACGTGGCGAAGCTGGAGCCTTTTCCCAGCTTCATCATGTGGCCCAATCCCTTTGTTTCATTTTCTGGGCTTCTTAAATGGCGATAGCGAAATTAGTTCCAAAGCCTAGCCTTAAGCCTACATGTAGTTTTGTAAAGGCCCCCCGAAACATTTGAGGCTTTGCATGGTGACAATTGGTATGTGGATCACTTTGCGGAAAAACCATGTCAGAATCATTCGTACTTTCAGGAGATGATGACTAGAGCAGGCTAGTCGAAACATTGAGACCTTACAAGAAGTCCTGCTATCGATCGTAACTCGAGTTACGAAGGATAACCCATCGTATCCTACATAGGGCTGCAATGCATCATAAATCCTACGATTGATAGTAAGTACGATGAATTTGGTGAAATCGACCCTAGGTTGTTTAATGTATTAGTCCACAGAATGTTCCATAGGGGAATGTACTCTAGTGACGTAGAGACGACAGTAGATTCGGGATGGTTCTCTTGGCCACGGCCATAATATCAACTTGTAGTGGCTTCATAATGTTCAACCAGGCCTGGGGATTGGCCAAGTGCTGCTTGTGTGTGACCAGCTCAAATATGTACAAGATAAGTAAGGTACAGGTCTGCGCCTGCTGATCCCAGTGGGATAGCGTGCCCAGATATGTCTCACAGTCATGCCATGCATGGAAGAAGAAGAATAAGTTCCAGGATATTTGTTCTGCCGGTTACCCTTTGACATTTACCACAAACAAAGTAAAAAAGAGTGGGAAATCCTTTGAATGCACTTTCAGAAGGCTTTGAAAGATTGTCCTTCTTCCATAGATAAAGCAAATGATTTTCCGCATAAACGGAAAAATTCAGTCAGTTTCCCTTGTGGTTATTTGATGATTATAAACGGAAAACGGACGGATTTCACGGAATCTGCTCCTTATATAAAATACCATTTCCAAAACGGAACTATGAAAATTCACAAATTAAATTCACAAAAAGCATAATTTACATGTACATGTGAACTGACTGCTATACATTTCCTAGGCTAACTGAATCATGGTTTGGTCTTGCAATAGCTTTTTTGTGACAAAACACAGTCTGACAATCTAGTCTTCACTGTGCAAAAAATACGACACTTTACCAGTGGCAGTGCCAAAACAGTCAGTGAAAGTCAGTATGCGACTTTCTGCATGTTATAAACAACTTTTTGGAACTGAATAGCACCGAAACAGATTTGTTCAGTCTGAAACCAAATTGTTCATCCTTAAAGGTTGTATCCTACTTTGGTAAGAGACCAAAACAGAAATGTTCACAGATTTACATCGTGTACGTATAACGTATAACATAACAGGGTATGAAGATGATGCTAGTAGAAACCTACCGTTAAAATATTTCTGCCTGAAATGGTGTATTTATCCAGAAATTAGTAAAACAACGACCGAAAATCTTTTTGATCTTTTAAAAGGTCAAAAGTAAAAGAGAAAAGATAATACTGAAATACTGCGTCCATTTTTCACGATTTTCTCAAAACGTGGGCACCGTATGGGACTGAAATTTTCACAGATGACTATGGCTGTAACTGTCTTGATATTTTTGCCCATGAATCTGTTTTTCTTTGACAAAAACCAAAGTATGATACTACCTTTAAGAACTTAAATAAGCAGCTTCTACTGCCTGTTTTCCAACGAAATTCATGTACATGTATATAGAGATTGTTATTCTATGTTTAAATTAAGCACTGCACAACACACACAGGGATACCGCACACGTACAGTAATAGGCCTAATACTTTGACATTTCACGACAAGTAATTTACATGCAGGGCCACATGTTGATAATTAACAAAAACCTACGTTGAGTTTTGTTATGTTAAATCTGTTATGTGCTCAGGGGAATCGGATATTGTTCCTTCTTGGATGGTTTTCCAAAAATTACTGATTAAGCGTAGTCATCACCTTCTTTCCTTAAATCCCGGTCAACAAGTCCTGCATAGGACCTGTATAATACATTTGATTTATGACCTGAGAAAAAGTCTCAATAGCGCTCCGCACTAATAACGTCACACGAGTGATTTGGCCAGCACACGCATGTACAATATCCCCGGAAGTCAGACTAACTTCTCATTCATGCACACAAACACACTCACCACATACACACGTTTGCATGGTTGCAATGTTTGTCTGAGATCAGGTGTGCTATTGTAATAGAATAGAAAAACACAAAACAGGGTTTCTCTGTCGGGTTTTGGGTATTCAATGTTTCTGCCTGGGCCTACCCTGCACTTTAAGGGTTTTTTTAAAGCAGGGTGTCGTGAAATACTATGTGGATAAATTTCCTGACAATACGTATAATGTTTTTCTGCAAAGTGTATGGGTTTGATGTACATGTAAGTACATGTAAGCAGCCATATTTCACCACTACATGACCTACTGTACATTAACAGGTCTACATGTACTGTACATATTGTACATTGTACATGTAGAGTACAAGTATCGGTACGTGTACATGTACTTGTAGAACTCTGAATGTCTTGAATGGTTTATCAATTCAACAAGCAACCATATTGATTTGAACTGGCTGGTCATTGTCTATCACGAGTCTACCAGTACCAATCATGCACACTCCACATGCACATGTACATGTATGTACATGATGTACATTATGTACATACATTGCATACGTGTAGCTCTGGTACATGTGAGGGACATCCAAAATATCTGCTTGTTGCATCACGGTTACATATCAGGAGTTGATTCAGGAAACTGGCCTTGATAATTATAGCACATGCATGATAATTTTTAACATACATGTGCATGTACATAGTACACAGTGACATGTACGGAGAACAACATGGTCGTGTACATATGCTTCAACTGAGCACATGTACATGTGTACGTATGCACATGTACATGTGAACGTGTGTATGTGTACACGTAATTTAATTAAACATACAGTACAAATTCTCAGTGTTTTTTTAGTTCTCCTTTCCCTACTATTCTTATCATGGAAACAGATCAGTCTCACAGTATACATGTATCTTGTACATGTACAGTCATAAAACCAAAGTAAATGGTACTGTACTGTGTACATGTACACATGTGACAATGACAAAACCTTTAGAATAAAATGCCTAACAGACTTTAACTACCAGTACATGTATGTACAATGTATACATGTACATGTATGTATGTCGATTGTCCATATGTACATGTTCCGTGTACAAAAAGTGTCTGACATTTCTTCATTTCTCTTTCCACGACGAATCTTCCCGTGGATTCTGAAATTTAAAATTCATGAAAATATTTGCAGATAATTTGTCAAGGCAAGCGAAATGTGAAAGTCAAAATGCCAAGCCATAATTTCCATTTAGAACGAATATTTGATGCAACATGCATGAGGACAAAAATAGTAATAATAATAAGAAGGGGAAAAGGAATAATTTCATTTTTCGTCATTTCAAAGTTCACATTTTGTAGATGGAGTGAGGTAGTGATGTCTGAATTATTGTTGAAAAATTCCAGAGAGAATTTATGTGTGTAGGCTATTATACCTATGGAGGTCGGAAGGTTCATGTACACATAGAGTATATATCAATAGGCTAGGCCTATTCCATCATTTCATGCATCTACATGTACCTATGTGCATCTAGATGTTAATAAATGACGTGAAGCACAAACTGACAAATGTTTGCTCTTTAAAGATAGTATCATACTTTTACATGTAGGTACCATACCCAAACAGAAATCTCCACAGATTTACCTATAACTTACGTGGTATAAAGATAGTAATGGAAGAAACATACATGATACCGTTAACATTTTTTCTGCCTGAAATGCTGTTATTTATCCAGAAAAGAGTAAAACAAATGACCAAAAACAATTTTGATAGTTTCAAAGATAAACGGTGAAAAGATGTTTACCGTAGACTACCGTGGGCATTTTTCACTGTTTTCTCAAAAAGTGGGCACCGTATGGGACTGGGAATTTCACAGATGACTGTTACTGTATCTTCCTTGATATTTTGCCCATGAATCTGCATTTTCTTTGACAAAAACCAGAGTATGAAATTATCTTTAAGGCTTAGGTCAAGTTACCCCAGTTACAGGGCGCTTATTATGAGATGAACAGGAATTTCTACTGGAAACAACTGAAGGGGCACCAAGGCAATCGCCTTTGCAAAATTCCGGCCCATGTACATGTACAGCGTATGTGTACATCATTTTAGGTGCGTTCGAGTAGCTTCACTCGGTCAATACGGGTAACGTCAGCCCGATCAGCAACCACAGACGAGCTAAACGAACGCTTGATCATCTTTCCGCCATCTTGAATTTGTGTGACGTGTTTCCCACCACCGACTCTGCTCGCGAGCAGGGTCACTGGTGGCTGCCCTGGGTGAACCCCGAGAATGACGTCAGACCTAATCGAACGGTAAGGGGGCTGACTCGGAGCGACCTAGGTGACCTACTCGAACGCACATATAGTGTACAGTTGTACACATGTATATGTATAGTGTATGAGTACAGTGGCCACATGTGGTCATATTGTACAATCTTGTTGACAGATTTTGGTACAGTGGGACCCAACAACAATACAGTCTACAGCAGGAACTGCCGCCATTCCGTCTTTAACAATGCCTGAACTTCCACGATAGAAAATGCACTAACAACGTGCAGTAAAAGTGTTCCCATGTGTAAGGTCATGCACTTCTGTTAACCTCGCATGGTGCACAAACATAAGCCGCAATGTACCGTGAACCATGGAGCTATTAAAACAGATCCCATGCGTGAACGTACTGTGCGCATGACGCACAATGTTCAGTAATCAATCATTTTACACTTTCTCTTTATGAAGAAGAAAGACTTAATCTGTTTTTTGATTTTTTTTATTTGTTTGTGGCATTTGTAAAGGCCTACAGGTTTGGTAAATATTTAATGATTTTCCCTTTTTAAAGTGCAATCAACCACGCATGATGTACAGTACATTGCACAGTTGTTGCATGTACATGTATTAAAAATTGATGATTGATTAAAACCCTAACCCCCTGGTGGCATTATACTGTGTACCATTCTGAATCCTCCACAATCCTCCAATGGACACACTTTAAAAACTACGTTCATCCTGAATCCTCCACAGTCCTCCAGTGATTTCACTTATATACTCTAAATGAGAGGTACCTAAAATCCTGAATCCTTCACAATCCTTCATTGGCCCTACATGTACCTTAAAAATTGTGTTTATCCTGAATCCTTGCCACTCCTCCAGTGGTCCTCAATGACATTATATCCTGAGTCCTCCGAAATCCTCCAAAACTACCAGGAGGATTTTGGAGGATTCAGGTGGGTTAGGGTTTTGAATAAATTACATAAATGAAAAAATTACCATACAAATCTAGTTGCAAAATAAGAGTAAATGTACATGTATCAATATTTTAGATTCAAGCCCAAAATAATTTCCATCAACGTCCTACACATGTACTGGTATGGCCAAACAGACACACGGTGTATATTACATAACACCTACATAAAGTACACATCCTAGTGTCATTTGATTGGATGATTGTATGTCACATGATAGTGTATAAGTAGACTCATTCATGGCTTACATCATTAACGTTGAGATTTGTACCATGCATTTTTGTTATGCAGTTTGATGTATTGCACGCAAAGGAATTCAATATGTAGTTGGTCAACAGAGGGCGTGTGTTATGCCCATGATCACTAGTAAAAATGTTGACGGGTTCAAGCAATTTCGTGTTGCTGAATGACGAGGAAATTGCCGAATTACTTGACGGTGTTATATAAAACAAATAACGAATGTTTTTCATTCATGCAATTAGAAAAATATTTTCATTGAAGCCAGCAGCTCATGAAAATATTCTTACCATTGCACTCATAAACATTTACTATTTGCATGTTATCAAACAGGTGCCTGTAGAAATGTACACAAAACACGAACACTTGTAATATACAGGTACATGTACATTTACGTGTACATTTCTATTCACAGTGCATTAATTATCCTGCCCTTTAGAATCAGTGCAGACGACTTCTTGTTTTTAACTTACTGCAGAGGCAAGGCATATTCACTGTCATTCTAACATTTTAGTCAGCATACAGTATCATGGCTACCGTGTACTGTACACGTACTGTACACATTTCATATCCTCACAGGTGTGTGCATTACACTAAAGTCGTGCACATGAAAGATTTCTTGCCCAGAATTGTGGCAGGTGACAGCATGATGTTGACTGATTTGTAAATCTCATGTTAAACATGTTCATACAAACATGTAAAAGGATTCTTTTTTCCTTCATGTTTTATTCACATGAAGAAGTTTCAGTGCATTTTGTTTCAGAACAATTTACGTACTGGTACATGAACTTGATATGCAGGCATACACATTCAACATTTGACATGACATTTCAGATTGTCATTCAGATGTCATTCACATGTGTGTAATACGCAGTAATTTGATATATTTACATATGTGTACATTGAACATGCTGCATGCTACATGTACATGTATTTGAAGAGATGTTGAGAGAATAGCACTCCGCACTAATGACGGCACAAAATTCCCCGGATGTCAGACAAACATTGTCTCGCGCAAGTAGTGTACATGATTGGTAAATTTCACGCGTCCACACAGCAGCAGCTATCTACATGATAGACGCGCTCACCAAACGATAGTTGAAATGATAAACTTGCTATTTTATCAAATTGTTTAATTTGATTAAATATTAAATCTCAGTGCTAGTAAGTATAATTTACATTCCCAACCATAGAGTTCACTTATTACGTACTAAATACAAATGATACATGTACAATCTTTTCCTGATTCCAAAATCATTCCCGGCTGATGCACAGATCTCACGGGTTTCAGGAAAATATTTTGACCGATTATCTTCAAACTCAGCCCCAAGACAAAATAAACACCTGCTGTTTTGCCACAAATGGTCAATACCAAAACTTCTAAGTCTCATAATCTGTGATTGATCACGAGCTATTCAGTTTATCATTTTGACGTCAAGGTTCGACATCTGAAGAAAAATCCTCCAAAAATGGGAAGGCCGGTATTGATTGAAATTTGCCATTTAAAAGGCCCAAATACTGTAAAAGGTCACTGAAGGATTTTTTTTTCTGAGGAAGAAAGTGAAGAGTTGCTCCTGGGAAATGAGGCACAAACAGCCACAATCGTGTATACTTTTTAACGATGAGATGGAAATTGCTACCCCGAAGGGACAGGCTTTCCCACAGACTGATGAAAAATAATACAGTATGTGCACCACATGAGATATAAAATGTGTGCATTAGTGTCTGTGCCAGTGTGAAAAGCACATGTGTACTGTACATGTATGTTTCCTAGGGAAAACCAGCTCTAGACACATCTTGAAGGTAATATCATACTTTGGTTTTTGTCAAAGAAATACAGGTTCATGGGAAAAAATATCAAGGAAGGTACAGTCACAGTCATCTGTGAAAATTTCAGTCCCAAACGGTGCCCACTTTTTGAGAAACCAGTGAAAAAGGACACAGTATTTTTTAAGTCTTGCCTCTTTTATTGTTGATCTTTAAAAGATCAAAAATAATTTTGGTCACTGGTTTTACTCTTTTCTGGATAAATACAGCATTTCAGGTATAAAAAATTTTCATTTGAAACATTTGAAATGTTCACAGATGACTGTGACTGTATCTTCCTAGTTATATTTTTGCCCATGATTCTGTACTTCTTTGACAAAAACCAAAGTATGATACTACCTTTTAATAACGTGTTGTGATTGGTCAATTTGTCACGGGGAGTGGCCTACTGGATCGGTGTATTGAACATGTCAATCGCTGAAACTGTCATCTACCTCATAACTTTAATGAAGAAAAACCTAAATGCCAACCGTGGACAGGGTAAAGTATCTGAATGCATTCTTGTTTAGAAAGCGTTAAATTTATTTTTCCATTTCTTTTCCATACTCTACCTCCACTACAGTGTCAATCCTGCGCAAACAGCAATCAAACTGACTCGAGTATGCTTTTAAGGATCGGGCAATTACTAACGCTTCTTTGTCTTAACAAAAACAAAACGGGACAACAACATTTTAATCAAAACATGTACATTTTAATCGAAACAGGTACATCATGACGTACATGTAAGTGCCTAAGACCATTCAATGCTTAAAAAATGTATTTTTACATCATGTGAAATACATGTACTGTATAAATGTACACGAATTTGACTTTTAAAAAACAAAACGAGACAAAGAAAAAATAAATTATGCACGACTGGTTGCAATCTTCTGGATGCAATATCCACTTAAGCAAGTCATATTTAAAAATACACACTTGTGTATTCAGTACTCAATAGGGATCTTGTCAATTTGACATTTTTATTGATTCCATATTGGAAATGTGAATTCATCTGCTAAAAAAACTCCATCAACCAACGGTCGATGAGTGATTCAAGACAACTTTGGTTTTGTCAAGTAACGACAGTTTTAGTCATTTCACTTCACGGCGATACATGCCAGTGAGTCTGTTTAAGGACTTTGTTTGCGCCGTTTTGGACACCATGTATCCTCGCGTGCCAATTTTTACGAGCATTACGGAATAAAATATATGCAGCGTCTATCCGTCGTGTCATGTAATTATGGAATGAAATATGTCAGTTGCGGGAAAAACGTCCAAACATTGAATCTGCAACAATCAATAATTCACAATTTAAACAAAACAACAAAAACAACAACTTGACATTTATGTCTGTTGAAAACAGAACATAGGGCTTTTCCTAATGTGATATACTGTGAAGTGCTTTTAAAATTTAATGTATCACAAAGAAAGAACTTCCCTTATATTGACATTTGGCAAAAGAAGCACGTTCCTAGCTCTAACCACTTTTAAACGAGGAGCTACTTCCTGTTTGACCGGAAGTAGAGGTCACAGAGGTCAAGCAATGTGTCACAAAGATTGCCTAACATTCACTTTTGGTGAAGGAATCAACTTAATATCTCGAACAGTTGACTTTTTGAATATTACATGTACATTGTAAATTCAAATCGCTCGTAATTTGACACCTGATGACGTCATGATGATGCAAATGTTCGAGAAACAACTACACTATGGACTTTGTATGGACCAAGTTTGGTCAACATCGACTGTTTAAAAGTGACCAAAGTGGGTCCACAAAATCTATGTACAAAGTCTATAGAATTTGTGGAGAAGAAGAAGAAAAACAAAAAAAATCTGAACAATTTTAGCAATCCCTTTTCCGATCACAATCGGAAAAGCCAACAAAACAACTATGACAAACAAATGCTGCACGACGCTTTAATGATACTGTGCAAATCACGTTAATGTCAACCCTAACTCCTAACGCTCTTAATAACCAGCCTGAACCCACAGGGCCATTCACTCTCCACTCTGAAGAGAAGGGCCTGGGGTTGATTTCAACAATTCACGATTCATGTTTTTGAGACGAGCTGTCGATATCGCCATGGCAACTCGTAGCGTGACATCAGGAGTTGCCCGGCAATTAAGACTAATAGGGATGCATGTTCTAAGGATCAATCTCGGCCGTTGGTGTAATCGATCTCTGATCTTTGATTTTTATTTTGATGGGGCAAAGCAAAGTTATTAAAGGGTCTTTCTGTCAGGGATAAATTGGCATGTGTACTAAAGCCCTGTCCACACTGGACTTTTTTTTTTCCGGGGTTTCACAGAGCTGATGGGTAAATGAAAAATTGTCCACACTTTCGACTCGGGTAACTTAACCGTGCAAGTGCGGAAGAATTACCGATACTAGGCTCACGAAGGGTACCTGACTTGCACTGTCCGCACGGGACTTTTCGTCTCGGGTATTCTTCCTGGGCAGAAGTTGGCCAGTAGAAATACCCGCGCAGGTCGGATAAAGTAACTGAGAGGAAGACTTCCCGAGACGTCCGCACTGGACTTCAAATGGGTAGAGTACCCAGCGTCTCGGTATCTTTGCCCAAAAAAAGTCCAGTACGGACAGGGTTTAAGAGGCACTGAGCCAATTGACCAGCAACACCAGAAAACTGTGGGCTTTACGATACCTCGGCTTGGGCTTCGGCTCCATTTCTTACATCCATTTTAAAGTAACAGCTATCAAAATAGAGGTTTTTTGGTAAGGTTTCGAAGTAGATACTCTGTTTCCAACAAGAAAACAGAGCTTCAACCTCAGGGAAAAACCACACATGTACTTTCAGCTTTTAGATGATGGAGCCGGAGCCGGAGCCGGAGCCGGAGCCGGAGCCGGAGCCGGAGCCGGAGCCGGAGCCCAAACAATGGTTTCATAAAGCAAAAAATGCATAAGCTACAACATGAATGTTGTGTTTTTCACCGAAAGAACAGTAAGATTTTGACTTGGAGACAAATTTGGAACGATATATTGACCAGGGGCCGATTTCACTAACGTTTTGCGATCATCGTAAAGCCCAAATCCATCGCTAAACGGAAAACTGATCGCTACTTTGTGTAGGAATTTTCCGTTTAGCGATGGATTTGGGCCTAGCGATGATCGCAAAGCGTTAGTGAAATCGGCCCCAGATCCCCGATTACAAAACAGAATATTGCTGACATGCTCATGTACGTGTACGAACTTGCATTTAGCTACCATGTATTATCTCCAGGGGCCAATTTCATAGAGCTGCTTAGCACAACAATTCGCTAAGCATGACATTTCTATCTTAATAAAAATAGGATTAATAACCAAATGTCCATGTGTTGTGTATCACTTGTGATTGTTCTTTGCCTGTTGTTCGCTGACCACAAATATCAAATCGAATTTTCAATTGTGGTTTGTTTTATGAGGGGCGAGAGCTCCGCTTGCTACGCATCACAATAAGTAGATTTTGCCGGCACTCAAAATGGGCTAGCTATAAGTACACTAGATGGCACTAACCTTTGAGCAGGGGAAGTCTCTCCAGTTCCCTGTTTTTGCTGATGTTGAACCGGGACGAGCCTTGTCTCTTCTCCTTCTTGACAAGGGGTCCCGTGCCCTTTGACCTCGTCAACTGCGTTGGGGGTGGAACTGTTGTTGTTCGATGTCTCGTCTATTACATGAACAGAACAGAGAAGGAAATACAAATGTTTCAAATTTCATAACAGATTGCATATTTCTCCTGTCTGGAATAACAGACAAATTCAATTTAACACCGGAATATTGCACAGTATCTATAGGGCTTTTCACACTATCCAAAATCTCGGGGTTGGAACTGGATCGAACCCCAAGATTTTTTTCAACCCTTTTCACACTTGAACATTTTCAACCCCGAGCCAACCCGGGTAGGACGGCCTAGCCAGATCGAAATCAACCCTGGTACACGTAGAGTTGAAAATCTCAACCCAGTTCCAAACTGCATTTTGCGCTGTGATCTGTGTTGTATGAGCCGGTACACCATAAACGTAATGTGAATGTTGCATCTATTCAATCCGGTTCAAAAACTTGCCGGGCTGAACTGGGGCGGATCCGGGTTGGTTTCAACACGGATCGAAAAGGAGAAAGTGTAAAAAGGCCTTATGTACAATGGTAGAACTTTGAGATCTTTCTGTCCTGGTTAAGAATACACTTGCTACCTTTACAGAGCACATACACACAAATACATTTTATAGGTCACTGAAAAAGGGTTTAATCCTCCTTAAAGGTAATATCATACTTTGGTTTTTGTCAAAGAAATGCAGATTCATGGACAAAAATATCGAGAAAGATACAGTAACAGTTATCTGTGAAATTCCTAATCCCATACGGTGCCCACTTTTTGAGCAAACAGTGAAAAACGCCCATGGTATTTAAAAAAAAAAAATTATCTCCTGAAGATAAAAAAATAATCAAATTGTTTTTGGTCAATTGGATAAATACAGCATTTCAGGCAGATAAATTTTAACAGAGTGTTCCGACCATCACCATCTTTATACTCTGAGTTATAGATAAATCTGTGGAGATTTCTGTTTCGGAATGCTACCAAAGTATGATAGTACATACCACACCTACTAACCTGACCCTATCCCTGTGAAGATGTAATGCAAAGGGGGTTCTTCTTAGATTTTATTTGCAGTGAGGGACACAACGCAAATGTATGCAGTAAAACAGAGGCTATAGTGCCATGAGGAATACTGTTGACAAAAACAATGACAAAGCAATGAAAAATGAACCAGATGCTTTGATGAAAAAACTCAAGCAACCTGATCATCGAAGGAGACCAGTGACCTGAAATAATAATGCTGGCAGTTTGAGGGCCTGACGGTTCATTCAATCCAAGCAGATTCTTTCAAAATTTTAAGAGATCGACCTACAAATACGTTTGTCAGGCCTACCCAACTCACACTATAAATGAGTTATTAACTAAAAAACAAAATTAAAAAACAAACACACAAACAAACCAAAGAAAAAACACAGGCCCTAGATTCTTTTGCGTGGAAAATACAGTCTATTTTTAGACAGTTGACCAAGTTATGCTGATTGGATGTTTACAATAAAATCATCAAATACCCACAAGGGAAATGAAAAAAGATAATTGACTATTAGGGACACCACCAATTTCCCTTGTGATTATTTGATTATAATAATTATGTCAATTGTCAAGCCTTCCTAACTCCCACTGTAAATGAATTATTAACTTAAAAAACAAACAAACACACAAATGAACAAAACAAAACAAAAGCAGGTCATAATTTCTTTTACGTGGAAAATAAAGTCTATTTTTAGACAGCTGACCAACTTATTCAGGCCCTCCTAACTCCAAGTATTTTATAAATTTCAGCTAATTAGTTTGGCTGACGAGCAGTTTGAAAACTTTATGTATACCTCAAAATTCACTACACTGTGCTATGCATACACTTGATGCATAATAAAACGCACAAACCCTTCATGTGTAGCCTGCAAGTGAAAAGATTTTGAATACATAACTTGACTACGAACACAAAACTGACAAGTGTGAGAAAGCAACAGCCATTTTGGGGTCCATGATCTTTCTTTTTTGTGGGACGGAAAATCAATACAATGGATTTTAACTGAGACATACAAGCATGGGGCCATTGTGCCCGGAATAAATGAATTGCATTGTTAAGAGGTAATGATGGTGTAGTCCAGTGTACCATTCACATCCCGGAATACAATTACTTTTATGGATGCGTGCCATAGTCCAGCAACAGGGTCTAACAGAACGGTAACCATGAACATTGGTTCTGCAGGGTTGAGAAGATTCTATGTACTGTAATCATTACACGAAGCTATGAACTGGGGACAATTTCATAGAGCTGCTTAGCACAAAAATTCACTAAGCATATGACATTTCTGTCTTAATAAAGACAGGATTAACAAATGTGATGTGTATCACTTGCAATTGTTCTTTGGCTGTTGTTCGCTGACCATAAATATCAAATAGAATTTTTTTCAATGATGGTTTGTTTTATTGGAAAAGCCGTTTTTGTGCTAAGCAGCTTTATGAAATTGGCCCGTTTGTCAGAAGACGTTAACAAACCAAAGAAAGTGAAAGAAGGAAAAAGTGGACAAAAACAAGAATAGAGAAAACAAAAGGTCTTCCTATGTTTCCTGAAAGCTTAAAATCTTTTCTCATGTACATGTACATGTAGGCCTACTGTACATATGTAGTGAAATACACAAGGTGAGTATACAAACTAGATACATTATGTACATGTACCTACACATGTACATGTACATACTGCATACCGGTACATAGACCTTTCTTTTGTTTACAAACACTGACATGCTGGTTGGCAATGTTCCGTCCTCCATGGTATGGGCGTCCAAATGTTGCAAATCATTTCATTTTCTTTACAGACGGAGTGACCAAATTCAACATTTTTCCAAACTTTTTATAGCATAAAAAATACATGTACATACCGTCATTGCTTGTGTTGTTTCCATTACATTCAGCAATATCTTGCAATGTTTACGAAACGCGTTCAAATTGTGGTTATTTTTTTTATGCCTGGCTTTGACGGCTCGCCATAGTTTCCGCCATGCTGGTTGGCAAAAACTTGGGCTGTGACGTTGAAAAAGAAAGGTCTATACATATGTGCATGTATGTACATGTATGTACATGTATGCCATTATTACAAGTAGCTGAGACATATAGTGTGCACACTACTTCGTGTACATGTACAAAGACGTGAAGGAAATCACATAGCGTTTTTCAATGTCATCACTGGTCACAAATTATTCGGTGTATCACTTTTTCAACACATCATGAAAGTCAGTGGAAATATTAAGCCCCAGCTGCTGTTTAAATACTATTAATAAAGCATTCTCGAAGGCTAATCACTCCCAGGAGTTGCAGCCATAACTCCACTCATACCCTCAGAGCAACACCCATTCATCAACTCCCAAGTGGGCGGAAGCTCAATGTACACAGTGTAAAGAATCTTGCTCAAGGACACAGATGGTACATGTATGATACCCGTCCTCAAAAAAGCCCCTTAATTTGTGGAATAATATCAAATTCTCAATTTTCAATGCAAGTAATAAACTGAACAGCAAACTGCTCATCAGCCAAAATAATGACCATGGGCCAATTTCATAGAGCTACTTAAGCACCAAAATTTGCTTAAGCACCAAAAGCCTTAGTAAATAAAATCTGTATGCCAGCCAAAACTCCTTGTGAATGTTATGCTCAGCAAACAATGGCCGAATACAAGTCAAAAGCAGTAAGCATCACACGTAAAAAAATTTGGACGATAATCCTGTTTGATCAAGGAAGACTTTTCATGCTTAAGCAAATTTTGTGCTTAAGCAGGTCTATAAATTGGCCCCACTGAAATCAAATACTTGGAGTTAGGAGGGCCTGACGTTTCGATCCTAGAAGGATCTTTCTGCTAGCCTTTGAGAAACATCCTGCTAGGATCGAAACGTCAGGCCCTCCAAACTCCAAGTATTTTAATTAAAAATCTAATTTAAGAAAGTTATCCATTTACAAATGAATACATAGTATGTGGACCTATAATTAAGGACAGTTTGTACGTAATGCATTTCAATTGTGTTTAGAGCTTGTAAGCAATTTTGCAAATTGGGTCCGTATTTTGTTGTGGGGGTTATTTTGCAGGTAAAGCTGGCTTAAGGGCAGCTTTCAGTCAGGTTCAGGAGGAATCATCGGAGCATTCAGCTCTGACAATCCAGCTGTTCTTATTTTGTTAAGAGTCTCACTGTCTTAGAAATGTAGGTCGGGGTATGAAGAAGTCGAGATGACCTCAATTAATTTTGAAGTCATTGAAGTCAAACCTAGGTTTCTAGCAAAGATTATATAGCGCTACGCGCAAGATGGATAACTGACCATAGGGCACGTGGTAATTGGTATGGAGGTCGCCATTCTCCATACAAATTATACACGATCCGCCATGTTGGTGTGCAAATAGCGAGTAGTTTGTACACGGGACATATGGGAGCTGGGAGATTTATCAAAGAAAAGGGGAGTGTTAGGTAAGATTTTGGCCCGGATTCGATTAAAACCTATTGTTTATTGTCTTAAACTTCCTTACAGATGTTGTTTCATACACCTTTTTACGCTTTGTTCATCTGGATAACAGAAATACGGCCGAAATAATCTTGCCCCCCCCTCCGAATCCTTCATGGTTACACCACGCTTTCGAAATGCTGCTAAATCATTCGGACAGACAATCTTTTTAAAAAGACACTAAATCTTGATTTCCTTGAAAAACCCAGCATCTGCTGAACCAAGATTTCCCATGGTGACTGTTTGCACTGTTTACGAACTGTTCAGTCCATTTTCTGTCTCAAACTCAATAATTTTTTTGGAGGCCTTGCAAATCCTGTACGCTGCCTGAACAGCTCCATGAAATAGCGTTTCGCACTAATGACGTCACACCACGCGCGACGCGCACAAATACTTCCGCTCACCGCACGTTTGCATGGCCACGTTGCAATGTTTGTCTGAGGTTCGATGCTATTTTTAGCGCAAGTGCGCAGCGCTATTGGCCCCTGTACTATAGATGTAATTACATAGTACATACACATACACATGTGCATGATGCATTGCACTGCAGTACATGTACAGATGTAACTGGCTTGTTATGGTGAGTTGACGTTTCCTACATGATGTATGTACACACACTGGTCTCTTACAACATAGGCAATGAGTCAATGGTGAAAAATGTCTGGCTGTATGTAATATTTTCAGATGGCACATGAGAAAGAAGTCGTGTTGCCCGTCATCACTTCAGGAAGCCGTCAAGGCCGGGCATCAGGGTAGATAATGCTGTCACAATGCATACATCTTCTGATTACAAACATCCCTTCAATAGTATGTTATCTTATCCCTTCATTTAATACATGTAGGCCTAGACTGAGCCTCATCCTGTGCACTGACAAGACCAGAGGCCATTATCAAAGCATCATCTCAATAATCTTTGGGTATGTTCAGACAGCCTTGTATTTAAAACGAATTGAGTTAAACCGCTCGGCAACCGCGGGGGGTGCGTCGTAAGTTAAAATTCTGTTGCGTCCATACAGCGTTTACTGTTTGAAGTTAAAACAGATCAGTTTTATTTTTGGTTTTAAGAGGTCATGCACTTTGCCTTGACCCCGTACTAGCTTCCAGTTATAAAATAAAGCGCACGGATTGCCCATACGGTGCCCACTTGTTGAGAAAACAGTGAAAAACAGCCACAGTATTTCTTAAATCTTTTCTCTTTTATTTTTGATCTTTTAAAAGATCAAAAAGATTTTTGGTCGTTGTTTTAACTAATTTCTGGATAAATACATGTACACCATTTCAGGCGAAAACAATTTAACATCTTTACCATCACATCACCATCTTCATACCCTGTAATTTATACGTAAATCTGTGAACATTTCTGTTTTGGTTTCTTACCAAAGTATGATACTACCTTTAAGGAAAATGAACAGAAATATGACTTTTCACTAAAAATCTCAACTAAAGACTAACGCTGTTAGAAATTCTTGACTTTGTCTAAACCGTGGTAGTTGTGGTCATGTATAGCAAAGTGACCCTACCCAAACAAAAATCAAATTTTCAGGCCCTTTACAGCATAAGTTACTCAAGTACATGTATTAAACTGATCATCTCTGCAATACTGTAGGTCTACATGTACATGCCACCTCCAGTTTCATCACTGGGAGGGCCATGGTACTTTCACCTCGAGTGGCGAGGGGCACTTCCAATGGAAAATCCAATTTTCTTTGGCAACATTTGTGACATTCTCACGGGGGCACCGTGGCTGAAACCCTCTAGTGTGTACATGCTTGAGCCGAGGCAGAATGCTTGACATTGTATGATTAGTGAAGTTCAGAGGTTGGGAATATTAGTATACATTGTGTAGGTATCTATGTCTCTGAGGAAATGTTTGGCTTACCAAATACATAATAGGTTCATGTGTACATACATAGCATGTACGCTCAAGTACACACATACGTACACAGGGCTCGAAATATCCACTAGACCGTGGACGAGTCTAGTGATTTCAGTGTCGATCTCGTAGAGTGTGTACTGCACTATTCCGACTGTCTAGTGATTTCAGTGTTGGTCTAGTAGAAGTGTGTTCTGCACTAGTCCAGCTGTCTAGTGACTTTGTTTTCCTTGCACAATTAAAATGGTGCCTTAATTGATGATTTTTGACACAATATTGCATACAAATTAGGGATTTCCTACAGGTATACGTATACATGAATGACACAGGTCTAGTGAAAACAAGTTCAGGTCTAATAAAATGCTTCAATTAGTGATTTTGTCTAGTGATTTTGTTTTCCTTGCACAATTTAAATGGTGCCTAAATTGATGATTTTTGACACAATATTGTATACAATTAGGGTTTTCCTACAGGTATGTACATGAATGACACAGGTCTAGTGAAAAAAGTTCAGGTCTAGTAAAATGCTTCAATTACTAGACCTTCTTTCCAGTGCCCTTTTTCACAAAATTCGAGCCCTGATATTGAAGCAATTTTCTAGGCAACTTGAAGGCAACCAACTACACCACATTCAAAAGGGAAATTGCGGTGGCGCAAAAGTCCTTCCGGTAGTTTCTCACCACGCATGCCCAAGAAAATGATGTGAACAATTAAAGATGACGTTAAATTCTTCTTAAAAGATTGCCTGGAAATGGATTGCATTTTGGAATTGCCTTGTACGACAGGGGCCTAATATTCGTTTGGAGATGCCTGCGTGCCTGAACTCAAAAACAACATGGATGGTCCCTCAACACTCGTTTAATACCACACCACATGGTGTGAGTAGGGATTTGTCCAAATAGCTACAAAGAAATATTTGCCAAACCAATCTTACTCAAAAATTCTTCCAATTTTTCAATTTCCCGCTAACATGCAATAAGGGAAATTAACCTTAATGCTTTCACGTGCATGACGAAAAAATATCGCAAAGAAACAAAATTAGTAGGCCTACAAATTGTACTAATTTTGTTTTATTTGTAACAATACAAGTAATTAACTGCTGCAAAACTGCTCATCAGCCAAAATAATGACCTGAAATTTATGAAATGCTTGGAGTTACATGTAGGAGGGCCTGACGCATTTCAATCCTAGCACGCCTGACGCATTTCGATCCTAGCAGGATCTTTATAGACATGATAGAAGCCTAAAGATCCTGCTAGGATCGAAACGCGTCGGGCCCTCCTAACTCCAAGCAAAATTAGTCCAAGTTAGATAAAATATCCTACTCAATTGGAACGGTCTACTGGGGCCAATTTCATGGAGCTGCTAAGCACAAAAATTTGCTAAGCACAAAAATGTCTTGCCCGTCAAAACAAACCACCGTTCAAAATTTCATCTGATATTCATGGTCATTGAACAACAGCCAAAGAACAATCACAAGCGATACACAACACAAGAAAATTTGGTTGTTATCCCTGTTTTTAGTAAGACAGTTGTATGTCATGCTAAGCAAATTGTTGTGCTAAGCAGCGCCGTGAAATTGTCCCCAGGGGGGAAGAGTAGCCTAACTGCGATTAAAGGAAAGGAGTTCCTTAATTCATAAGACACGATGGCATGCGTGGCATCTGCGTCCTGGACTCTTAAAAGCGTGGATTGGCCAGCCGCGTCGTCGGAGTTCAAGCCAGGCAGGGCTGATCGTCACGTATTGCATACCTCCATCCCATGACATCCGGCCAAACTCTTAATCAATGAACTCTAGAGGCTCGGTACGGCGCTGGCTGCAGCTGACAAGAGTGTCACGCCTCAATCTCTCTCTCTGTTTGCTCTTGCCCCTCAGAGTACCGAGCAACTGTAAGGGACCAACCAAACTTATCGCTCCATACGCGAAATGTATCATTGCATGTGTGAGAGAAGGAATTTTATCTCTTAGAGGCTTGTTACATGACGCAATTTGTAAGAGGCAGCCAAGGAACTTTCCAATCGCCAACAGACATTTCTTATTTTTACGGCGTCTTGTTATGCCAAAGAAAATAGTGAAATGAAAAAAACGGCGCTCTCAACAACCCCTCAACCGACTCAACCCACCTCACGAGTAGGGTTCGATTCAACACGGGTCAAGTACGGCCTCCATACACCCCTCTTTTGTCCTGACCCTCTCATCCATTTATATGTATCTTTACTTGCATGTTCTTGTCCTCTTGTCATTTAGCCTTCGATAAAGATCCTGCTTTGATCAAAACGCACCATGCCTCCTAACTCCAAGCACTTTTAAATAAGCATATCCAGTCAAACTCTGAACACAAACACATATGAGTTATTGCCTATCTTATCAAGTCTGAGAATTTGATCCAATGCCCTT
The DNA here is from genome assembly GCA_963971285.1 of Astropecten irregularis. Lineage (NCBI taxonomy): Eukaryota > Metazoa > Echinodermata > Asteroidea > Paxillosida > Astropectinidae > Astropecten > Astropecten irregularis. Next base: position 34,853,052 of record OZ020245.1, on the reverse strand, counting down.
TTTACCAAGTTGGGCCAATACATCTAAATTATCAAGCACAGCAGACAAAATGGAGCAAAATCTCAGACTTGAAATCAGACTAGTTCTATTAGGAGGTCAAAGGATTTCTCCATGCCCTTGTGCAATAAAGAGTTGGCTAGATTTGATGGCCTTTGACCCTGCTAGACTTACCTCATCCGATCCATCTGTAGCATCTTTGCTGGAGTTCTTATTGTTTCCTCCAGCTGGTTTGCTCGCACCCTGTGCACAAGTGGATCAAAATGAAGAGACGATCATTAAATTACTCAATCTCAACAAATCACAATTTGAAAAACAAAGCAACAACAAAAACAACATCTTTAATGAATAAAGATAATTGACTATTGGGGACACCACCAACATACATGTAGGGCTGGATAGCCCAGTTGGTAGAGCGCCTGTACGTTGTTCAGGAGGTCGCCAGTTCGAATCCTGCTCCAGTCAATTTTTCTTAAATTCAGTAAGTTTCCCTTGTGGTTATTTAATGATTATTCTTATTAAATTGGAAGTTAAAAAGACCATACAAACATCCATTGTCAAAGATACTGGTACATGTATGTATACATGTGTCAAAAGCCAACATGTTTTTTTTTTTAACCTTTCAACAAAAGATTTGTTATGAAATCTGTCATTTTGGCAAGGCAGCCCTACTGTATATTAACATATCAATGCATGTCATAAAATGTAGGCCTACTCCGGGTAATTACCAAGTTCATTTGCGGTTACAAAACCTCCCAGTGACACGACCTACATGCTCTTAATTGCAATACACGGAAATCCAGCTGTTGAGATGACTGCTTGTACTGGCAATTTACCACACACAATATCATAATACAATGTATCATGCATGCAACAGCTCCGCAATTCTACGCACAATCAATTCATATGCATGCTAAGTCTCGACTTTATACAGGAATGGAGAAACTGTGCCCTTTCAAAACGGCACAGCGTACAGTTGATGCTGGCCAATTTAATAGACTGGCAACATGTCCCTCCCTGTTCATACATGCTACATTATGTAGGCCTATAGGAATCAACTGAATAATAAATTGACCGTCATTTGAGAATGCCCAGTGCATGAAGGATATGTAGGGTTGTACTAGTATGCTAGTATTATGTACAGTATACATGTATATAGCCTGCTTTCGGTAGTGCAGGGTTTAGGCCTAATGGTCCACTGTATCCAGGAAGTACTGTACAATATTACAACACTTGTTGTACACATAGGGCATTTACGAAACGGAGGCTCAGCTCCGTTTCAGGCTCCGGCTCCATTTTGAAAATTCATTCTAAAATAATGGGTGTCAAAATAGAGGCTTTTGGCTGCGGATTGAAAGTAGATTCTCTGGTTTGAAAAGGACAACAGATCTTCAGCTTCAATGAAAACCCACAACCTATATTTTCACAGGGATGAGACTGACCAATGATAAAAATGTCTGAAAACAGGTAACAGGCAGCATAAAAAGTCTGCAATCTGAAAATCTCCTATACTTTTGTACACAGCCTGTGAGAAAAAAATCTGAAATCCAAAACAAAAAAATCTGAAATCAGATTTTAATCTGAGAAATCTCATCCCTGTTTTCAGTATATGGATGTCGGAGCCTGAAATTTGGTTGTTAATCCTGTTCTTACTAAGACCGAAATGTCATGCTTAGCAAATTTTTGTGCTAAGTAGCTCTATGAAATTGGCCCCAGGGCTCAATTTCACGACGCCCTGCGATCGATCGTAACTCGAGTTACGAAGGAAAACCCATCGTATTGGGCCTATCCCACGTAGGGCTTCAATGCATCAAAAGAGCTACAATAGCGCTGCGCACTTGCGCTAAAAATAGCACCGAACCTCAGACAAACATTGCTCAGCCTCAGACAAACAAAACTTGGCCATGCAAACATGTGGTGAGAGGAAGTATGTGTGCGCGTCGCGCGTGGTGTGACGTCATTAGTGCGGAATGCTATTGATAGTAAGTTATGAAGAGTTTGGTGAAATCAACCCCTGATTTTGACCAATGAGATTCCCCAATCTAATACATGTACATATACTCTGGTAACAATAAAGAACACGTAATACATCACTGATATTCCATTTCCTCAATTACAAAAAGCAGAATGTTCACTTGAATGTATTTTTCTACCGTTAAATTTCTTCAGCTATACAATACAGTATAGTGTATACATTACAGTATACAGAGTACCGGTATGTAACAACCGGTAACCTTTATCAATGGCAAAACTTGACTGTTGACCTGTCACACACACACTTCATACAGGTAATGTTTGCACATTGTTGCTGCTGGTTCAATGTTTCCAAAACAAATATGGCAATACACATTGTTGGTGCAATGATAAATGAACAGGATTGCATTACATACAGCAGAATTTAAGCAGAGTGCAGATTTTCAGTTCATGGCACTGCTTAGCACTAAGCACTGAAAGAGTGCACTCAACTCAACAACATTGATTGCTAAAACCTCTATTACGCAACTTTGTAAATCATTACATGGGAACTTGTGAAATCTGTTCGCGCTTAAATGCAAATTTATAAGCAGAATTTATAAGCATCACTTTCAGATCGGGGGCCAATTTCATAGAGCACAAAATTTGCCTAAGCATGAAAAGCCATTTATAAGCAAACACTCTTCGCTTACGTTAGCAGACTTTTTTTGCTTACGGTTAACGTACTTCACGGGAGAGTTTTCTGTCTCACTACGCTAAGCAAGGACTTTCTGCAGAAACAGTGTGTTAGCAGAAGAAACAAGGTTAGCCTGGAAATTTGTTGCTAACCGATTTAGCGCCAAAACTCTTGCTTATGGATTCCATGAAATATTTCATGTGTAGCAGTGCCTGTAAGCACAAAAATAGGCCGTAACGGATTCCATGAAATTGGGACCAGAGAATCTCCATGATATGACTGACCACAACATCTCTCTAGGGAGGGTCAGGCATACATGGATTGCCTCTAGACATCATAAATCATTATGTCCATGAGAATTGTATATTTATTATAGTGTGCATCAGGTCAACAACCTTTTAAGTCTAAACACTGACTGCCTACTGGAGGTAAGATAGCTAGGGTCAATTTTACCAAACTCATCAATCGTAGGACTTATGATGCATTGCACTCCTACGTAGGATAGGACCCCTATGATGAGTTATCCTTCGTACATGTTACGATCAATTGTCCTTTTTTTTTTGTAGGGTTTCGTGAAATCAGCGCCTGGTCATTGAGTAGGCCTATACTGTAAAATTCCATATGCAGCCAGTTTGCAAGTGCCTTTGAAAAGCTCTACACAGTATAATACATGGAGAGCTCACATGTTAATGCACATGTATGTTTTCAAATCAGAACAAACTATATGGGCTTCATTTCATAGAATAAGCTTAGTACACTGTACAAGACGTGAGTGCGTAGTGCGTAAATAATGCCAAAACTACTGTACACATACCAGTACATGTACAGTGTACATGTACCAGCGACATTGGTGTCCTAATGTCAGATCATGGCTCACTGAGTAGTCAGTCTTAAAATGCTGAGGTCCTTCTTTTTGAAAATATACAATGTACTGTACATTCACTGATTGAACCTTCAATGTTTCATGAATCAGCTTTTGGGTCGACTGCAAAATACACAGGTATTGATGACGTCGCTCCCACGCACACTCCATCATGGAGGTGACTAATTATCGTGATCCGCCGATTGCCGGATCTGATCCACCAATTGGGGCATCTGTATCCTGAGCCAGAGGTGGATCGAGAAAGGTGGATCAGATCCCACTACATGCTCGATCCACCGATTGGGAGATCTGATCCGGCAATTTGGAAAAAGGTGGATCAGATCCCCCTAATAGCACTCCGCACTTGCGCTAAAAATAGCACACTAGCTCAGACAAACATTGCAACCATGCAAACGTGTGGTGTGTGTGCGGGCGAGCATGCATGGCGTACATTGCGTGTGTGAGTCAATATTTGTCTGACATCCGGGGATTTTGTACACTCATGTGACGTCAATAGTGCAGAGCGCTATTGGTGGATCTAGTGGGAACAGGGCCTGACAACCAGATTCCAATCTGACTGAAACATTTTCAATCACTGGGTACAGAAGCAAATTGATTATGTTTGTGTTACAGTTTTGTAAGCTGGTTCCTAAAAAAAAAACCAAGAACACTACTGATTAGTGAATGTTCACTCAATACCGGTACTCTGATACTAATCCCATGGCACACACTATGCAGGATTAACGGGTACCAAGGACATCATGCACAAAGTACCATAGCAACTCCTGGGCAGACCTATCAAGAGGTAGCTCTCTACTGTTGGGTGTAGACAGGCACAACCTTCAGCAGGCCAGCCTTCGTCATGTTATTGCCAGTACCCACAAAGGAAGACTCCAATCCAACTCTTAAAGGTACAGTACAGGATCGGTAACATACATGTACCCTAACAGAAATGTTTACAGATTGTCAGATTTACGTATAACTTACAGGATATGGAGATGGTGCTGGTAAAAACATACCGTTAAAATATTTCCGCTTGAAATTGTGTATTTTTCCAGAATATAGTAAAACGGAGACCGAAAACAGTTTTGATCTCTGGGTAAAGATCAAAACCATTCTTTGTTTTATAAGAAAAAATGAGTTTTAGCTATTTTCTCGCTACTCAGATGTCCTATTAAGCTCAAATTTGATAAATTTTACTTTAAACTTCAGCCTTTGAGTAAGATTCTGCTAGGATCGAAATGCGTCAGGCCCTCCAAACCTTAGTTTCGTTAAATACATGTTGTAAGTTGTAACATGAACTTACAGAACTAATGTACATGTACATGGATTTTCATGAGGAAAAGTACATGTAGTCAGGCATATAGCACTTCCTATTGTTGTTTTATGCTGGTTGTTCCGGAAACTTCCTGACGACAGTCTAATACCCAAAGGATTTGGCTGCGGGAAAGTGGATAGAATTACTGTGGTAATAGAGTCTATATTTAAATCATTTTAATCACAGTCTTCGTGCAGCTAGTTGCGCAACACCGTACATACATGTACAAAGTAGCCCCAGCTGAGTTCAATGCCCAGAAAAGGTTCAAATTGAATTCTCAACGAAAATAAAAATGCATAAAAGTACTGAGGAAAGTGCACTAAAGTTATAAATATGACCTCTAAAATGTGACGTGAATATCGCCACTTCCTTCGCAACGCAGAAAAAACAAGTCTGCATAAATGAGCTGGCTTTCAGAAATTTCAATAAAAAAGTAACGATGTTTACTACTCGCAAAGAGAAGTCCGTAATATTGTATCTCCCTTGCTAGGGGGTAGTTTTTGTACCCATGCCGACATTTTATTTATATCCCAGGGCATCTGTCATGAATAAAAACGCTTGACTAGTTTACCATTTGTGTGCACTGATGCATGTACCATTGTGTAAGTTAGTGGCATATTCTTTATACTCCACTTTTACACTGTGCATTATGTAGTCACTGCACAAGTGCATGCATCAACATAACAATTATATAAAACCCACAATATTCTGAAAGCAACACAAACTGAATGGGCGCGAAATGGTCTGTTTACGGTACATGTAACTCGACCTACATGTACGTGAAATTGCCAACCTTCAATTTCCTAATTTGCCATTTCGCTAACTGTCGGTAAATTTTGGGGACAAAAACTTTTCCACGCTACAATTTTGAATGTTTTAGACAGTATGCGTAAAATTGTTTTCTGCATTATGGAATGTGGCATTTTTCAGAACATTGCTGCATTCATTTAAAAAAATGAATTGAATGATAACCTAAAAAAAAAACACAGTCACTGTCGACTGCGTACGCAATGCGTACAGGGGGAAAGGGATAAAAAAAAAGTCGGCATTTCGTGCGTACATACTTTATGGAGTGGACATAGCATAGCAACTTCTTGTAGGCTGTGTAGGAATCGTAGGATTGAAAAATATCAGACGTTGTGTGAGCTCTGTCTCCCGTAAGTGCTATGTAAGTTTTACTTGTAGTGTTTCGACGCAAAAGGACAGAAAAGGTGGCTTTTCCCTCTGCTTTTAAGCACTCCGCACTAGTGCTAAAAGTAGCACACTGGATCTCAGACAAACATTGCAACCATGCAAACGTGTGGTGGGTGTGCTTATGTGCATGCATGGTGTACTGTACACTACGTGTGAGAGTCAATGTTTGTCTGACATCCGGGGACTTTGTACATGCGCACGCTGGCCAAATCACTCGTGTGACATCATTAGTGCGAAGTGCAAATAACAGTTTAACCCAAAAAAATAAAAAATGCAAGTAATATAGTCTTCGATAAAGATCCTGCGAGGATCGAAACTTGTCAGGTCCTCCTAATTCCAAGCCAAAAAAATACCAACAAATAATGGCAAATAAACAGAAAAGCCAGTAAACTACCCAAGTCTAATGTCGGTGTCAGTTATCCCTGTCTTTCTTGAAATCTTGCTCATAGATACATGTAACAGACTATTCTTAAGCTAACCTATAGGCTGAAAATGTTGACCAATTACATGCAAGCAACCAAGGCCGGTGGGCCGGCCAGGATCTGTAGGCAAACCTGATGATCTATCATTCTGCGTTGTCTACGAAGATGACATTAATCCTGGCAATTTCCTCTTTCACCAAACGTTTCATAGGTTTGCTCATCATCCGGTCAATTTCGTCGGGAATTCAAGTTAAGCCGTGTGAAAGTAGGTAGCGAACGCCCTATCAGCAATTTAATGCTTTTCAGACGTATTCTTAACTACAGTCTAGTCTAGCCTAATACTCATTGGAAAAAAGATGCTAAAAACAACTACTGCATAGACTGTATGTGTAAATACAAAATAAATCAATAAATTTAAATAAAAATCTGATTTGGAGCGTGATCCAAATCTGTCCCTCATGTGAGGGACGGACATCAATGCATTAATTGCTTCGCTAAAGATTTCTTGAATACTTATTGTCAGCAAAAAAACATGTGAATGTTTAGCCCTGACACTAGTGCAAGTTGGCTACATGCAATTTTCAATTTGTCAATTTTTTTTTTAAAGAAGATTTTATGGCGCGAGGGACGGACATCAATAAACTTTCATCTGAGTCTACAGATGTTTTTTTTATTATTAAAACAGTTTCAACTTTGGTTTAAAATTAAATATTGTAAGAAATTTATCCTTTTTTAGTGAAAAGAAATTATTTTGTTAAGGGTGTTGAAGATATTTAAATTTATGTTTTTGAATATTGCCTAATTTTGGATCACGCTCTTTGGGACACATAGCAAGTCATCTGTGAAATTTCCAGTCCCACACGGTGCCCTCTTTTTGAGAAAACAGTGAAAAACACCCACTGTATTTTAAAAATCTTTTGCGACCATGCAAATGTGTGGTGTGTGCGCACGCGTGCATGCATGGTGTCACTGCGTGTGTGAGTCAATGTTTGTCTGACATCCGGGGATTTTGTACACTCATGTGACGTCATTAGTGCGGAGCGCTATTTAATCACCCTAACCCATCAGCATACCACATCTGTTTACCACACATGGTTTTCCATTAATGTGGTAAGTGTGGTACCCTGACTACCACAAAACACCACAGTGTGGTTTGTGTTGTTGATAACTATGTTTATGTAGTTTAAATTGTACACATCGAGAGTCACAGACTAACATTGATAAAAGGATCGATACAAAATCTGCATAATATGCTATTTAGGGGAACTTCCTGGAGGTAACTTAGCATATCTGGCCCTGAACAATGATATTGATAATCCCCCAATTGATTAGTACATAATGTGTATTGTGTAAGTACAAATAAATGATCTGTATATTTCAATTTCCATCATTGGCATTTTGAGAAGTACAGATGTGATTTTCAAGCAGACTTGTGATGTCTTTGTTGTCATCTGGGGATATGTTTGGCACAAATTTGTGCTAACAAAAGTTTAATTCTGACTCCAGTTATAAAAAAATTGTCTGCGGTAAAAGCATTATGGCACAGACCTAGGCTAAACAGTAAGCTACATGCACATGTTAAACGTGTCCTACGTAGGATACGATGGGCATGATGGGTTATCCTTCGTTACTCGAGTTACGATCAATCGATGGATCATAGGCCGGTAGGGCTGTTACAACGAAACTACAATTTCGACGAAACTATATCATAAACGCCCTCTATCATCCGATTCCTACATTCGGTACCAAATTTGCAAATCTGTTCAGTAGACTCGCTGATAGTCCCCATATTGTTGATATCAAGTACACAAAAACTATGGCCAGCATCTTCAGCATGCCCAGCGGCAGCGAGAAGTTCAGCCAATACTGCATGCATGCCTGGCAGGGAACCAGTCTATTATTTATGGCACTAGCGGAATGAAACATGAACGCGGGCAATGTAGTTTTACTTTTACTAGCTTCGCCGCCCACCTTCAAATTATTAAATCCAAGTGGTTTTTTGTCACAGATAAAACAACCACCAAATAAACCGAAAGACTGGAAATACTGCCTTTTTAACCTGACCGCAAATATCTCTGAATGCAACAACGGGGGTTACCTCTGTTTAGTACATTCAGGGTAGCTGGTACCCAGCTTACAGTAAACTAAATATGACTCTTCATGGGTACCAGCTACCCTGAGCAAACTGAGTCAGTGAGTGTACTAAATTGAGGTAACCCCCCAACAACGGATTTGTAAATCCGTCAACGAAACTGGGATTCCAAGATTCGCCGATACGGTGTGGGACGAAACTTGATTCCAAGAACAAGATTCGTTGCAACCTGGCAACAGCGCTTGAAATCCATGAAATTTACCCCGGGTAAACTAATCACCAACTCTACAGCTTTTTACAAGCCTAATCTGACTTACACTGCTTTTATAAAAATGATTACAACTAACTATGCAGAGTGGCTACGCAACACAGCAATGATCCAGGCCCATGCATGACGTACATTGACATTGTATGATCAGTAACTGCAATAATTAATGGTTCAACATGGACGTACGACCGGTCATAAGCATGCACGTAGTAATACAACACAACACCAACATCGGGAAACACTACACTTCCACCGATCCCAGCCCTTAAAACAACGGATCGGACATTCTAAACGCCGATCGACATTCTTAAACAACTCACCTTGTCTTTCTTGGTCTTATTCGGCATATCTGGGATGTTTTGAGACTCTTTTTTCCTAGATAAATCCACTCATTTTTTTTGCCGGGAGATCGTGAAACACACAGTAGGCAGTAACATTCACTGTTAACAAACACGAGCTGTGATTGGTCAGATGAAACCACATGACGACTGTCGTTGATGAAATGCTGCTCGGCATGCTACGGGGGTATATTTAAGACATGATAATTTTCTTGGAAACTCACCAATTTCTAAGGGTTTATCCTTTCTTTTCATTGAATCTGTCGCATCTAACCGACCAGAAAAAATTTTGGTTCTACCCCGCAACAGTTGTGAAAGTAAAACTGATGTTTCGCACGGATACAAGTATCAAGAATTTATTTCCAAATGCTCTTTAATCATGGACGAAAGTATATAGAGGGCGCTGTTTCCTTTGCCCATCAAGTTTGATTTGCACCTGCACGCGTTTTACAATAATTTTTTTCATTTCAGAAGCTCGCCGCTCGTAATCATTGTAAAAAAACAAAAAGAACAATCTAAACTAAAATTAATATATGGTAATAACAATGACAATTCCGGGGTTCGCTGGTTCGAATCCGCTCCAGCCATTTTTCTTTTTTCACTTTTTTAAGACCTAAAAGTAATATCATACTTTGGTTTTGTCAAAGAACATAAAATGGGCAAAAATATATCAAGGAAGATACAGTAATAGTCATCTGTGGAAATTTCAGTCCCACACGATGCGCACTTTTTGAGAAAACGGTGAAAATGGCCACAAAATTGCTTAAGTCTTTTCTCTTTTACTTTTGATCTTTAAAAGATCAAAAATCATTTTGGTCACTGCTCTTTTCTTGATAAATACAGCATTTCAGGCGGAACAATCTTAACGGTATGTTTCTTCCACCACCATCTTTGTACCCTGTAAGATATACGTAAATCTGTGAAGATTTCTGTTTCGGTATGCTGATACTACCTAATGGGTTCATCACTCGAGCTGAAAAAAAGTTAAATAGCTGTGGGCCTCGGAGCTATTTCGTTCAATAAGTAAAACTATTAATATTAACTTGACTTTATCATTAAATAACCAAAAGGGAAACTGACTGAATTTTTAAGCCATTGAAAGGTGAACAAAGAAATGTTGACTCGAGCGGGATTCGAACCGGTGACCTCCTCCTGATTGACGAAACGTCGTCCACTTACTGCTTTTCGTGGGCGCTCTCAATGACCCAATCATCTCATTTAAAAAATGTAAATTAAAAAAGGCTAATAACCTTTAGTAAAAAAAAAAATCAAATAAATAAAAATGAAAATGATTGACCCCGACGTGATTCGAACACGCAACCTTCTGATCTGGAGTCAGACGCGCTACCATTGCGCCACAGGGCCACATGTATGTAAAAATGCATTCAAAGCTGCTGTAATTAATATTTCAGGACGGATGAAAAGCAGACACATGCAGTAGCATTTGAGAGTGATATTGTTAAGTGCAGAGGGATTTTCTAATCGGCTGTACACGAAATAAAAAAAAATTGGCGATTATTGCAAAATTTTTACAATGAGAATATTCGCCTGCTAACCTGAGCGGAATGCCGGTTGAACTCATGACCATCCTGCCATGCAGATGCTTAGTTTGGGTGTTTTTGTTTGTTTGTTTGTTTATTTGTTTGTTTTGTTGGGGGGTTGGATTGTTTGTTTGTTTATTTTGTTAGGTTGTTTGTATGCACGTTTGTCATTTGTTTGTAATTTGTTTGTCCGTTGCATTGCTCAAAACTGTTTTCGGTCTTTGCTTTACTTATTTCTGAATAAACACACCATTTCAGGCGGAAATATTTTAACGGTATGTTTCTATCAGCACCATATTCATACTATGAAAGTTATACGTAAATCTGTGAATATTTCTGTTTGGATATATATGTTACCAAAATGGTCGATTTCAGAAAGATTTACGATTCATCTTTTACATGAGTTGCTCCTGTTTCCATAGTAACTAGTATTGTGACATCCGGCGCGTTGCTTAGCAATTAAGATTGATATGCATATTACGATCTGTCCGTTAGCCTTTCGTGAAATATTTAATAAGTTAGCCTTTCGTGAAATCTTTAATAAAAAAAACCCGCACCAATTTGGGCAAATTCATTTTAAGAAACTATGACGCATCCATGAGTGAACAAGATTTGATTTGGAGGAGCGACGTTGTACTTGTACTACTTGTAGTTATACAACAAGAAGGTTCCCCCATGAGCCTTAGCTAGCCCTTTCACTCTCCAGGGTGCCGTGATGCCGTGGACTTAATACAGACATCTTACGGCAGTTTTCGAGACTCAAAAGAACTTTTCCCTCGAAATCTTGCCGTTCACAAATGCGACTGTTATCGCCTTATGCCATTATTATTACGGCGTTGCCGGAAATCAGCCAAATTAGGGCGTAATAAATCCGCATTGGAAAGAAATTATAATAAATGAAACCGAGCCGCCGTACATAAGAATATTCATTGTACAAGCAAGATTCACTTTGGCTGACTCAAGTTATGCCGGTCTAAGATTCAAGGAAGTCAAACCAACATTTCAATAAGTATTACCTACCAACTATTATTATATAATTGTTAATAATTATAACTGACATTAATCACTGGCTGTGTCAAAAATGAGAGCTTATTTTTCGTTACCTCGAAATAGGGTAACTCATTTTTGTGAAATGGCACTTGTCTGTTAACTGCTAGTTTACTTTTATTAAAGGGACAGTACAGGAATGATAACATTTCCACTGGAAATTTAAAGGGAGCATATAGGATTTGCAAGGCCTCCAAAAACAAATTATTGAGTTTGAGACAGAAAATCAAGATTTAGTGTCTTTTCCAAAGATCGTTCGTCCGAACGATTTTTGGAACAAACATAAAGTAAACTATTCTTCATGTTTTATAAGAAAAATCGAGTCGGGTTTTCGCTATTTTCTCGTGACTCAGATGTCCGATTAAGCTGAAATTTTCACAGGTTTATTATTTCATGTACATGTTTGGTCAGACAAAGTATGAGTGCAGTCCTGTGACCTTCACCATCATGTACCTTTAATATTTTATATAATCAAATGCACAGAAAACAGAATGCAACTATATCTTTGGGTTTAATTCTTAACTAGAACAGTGAAGCTGTCATGGCTCGCTGCAGCCTTACGTGCAGTTACAAACATGAAAGCAAACACCCATCCATCACACACACACACACCCATCCAAAAAAACTTCAACATTTTGAAACAATAGAAAAAACTTCAACATTTTGTAACAATAGAAAAAACTTCAACATTTTCCATTTCCAATAATAACAACATTATTTGGGACAACACACCCATCAAAAAAAAAAAAAAATCAGCATTATGAAACAATAGAAAAAACTTCAAAATTTTTCATTTACAATAATAGCAACATTACTTTTTACAACGCACCCATCCCCCCAAAAAATTGGGGTTCAAGCACATACTAAAAAACTTTTCACGCGGACGGCCGGACGGACGGGACGAACTGTACTACTACATAAGCTTCGCTTTGCTTCGCAGCTCGCCAAAAAAAGGAGCAGTGTAATTAATATATTCATAAATCATGTTAACGAGCTATTAACTGTTAATTATGAGCTGAGGTTTGAGCAAGTGCACTGCATATCTTGTAATAAAACAACTCTAGATTATTACTGGCAAGTACTGTCATGTATGTTAGTTCATTCAGTTGTCCAAATCATTACACATACCACCTATATTAATACCACAGATACAATAATCAGTGTCCCTGTAACCTGACACCATAACACCAACAGGTTTAAAAATAGTATCATACTTTGGTTTTTGTCAAAGAAGTACAGATTCATGGGCAAAAATATTAAGGAAGATACAGTCATCTGCCCACTTTTTGAGAAAATCGTGAAAAACGGCCACAGTATTTCTTAAGTCTTTTATTTTTTATCTTTGGAAAGACCAAACAGATTTTTGGTCGTTGTTTTACTAATTTCTGGATAAATACACCATTTTTAACGGTATGTTTCTACCAGCACCATCTTCATACCCTGTAAGTTATAGGTAAATCTGTGAAGATTTCTGGTTTAGTTCCTTACCAAAGTATGATACTACCTTTAAACCAACGATGTCACTTGTTTGATGTTGTAGAAAAATACTTCAAAACACTTGTGGTATAAAGGTCCCCCAAATACCAACAATATCCATTGCTGGTTCTTTGTATTAACCACTCAGAGGTGGGGGTATCATCAGGAACCACCTGACTCATTGTTGCCTTCTTTCAAGTGTTTCAATGTATAACTTTATTATTCAAAAGGTCCATGTCCTGGTAGAGGTAGAGTTGCTGAAAATTCTGCAAGTCTGAATGGTACAGTATGTCACCAAAGATATGGAGAAGATGAACATAATATATTCAGGTCACCTCTGATTCTTCACAAACAGATTCCCTTTGCACAAGTGTCATTCACAAAGTGCACAGTCAACAGTATGCTACAATTCACTGTATTACATTGAAGACAGTTGAAGACTTTTGCAACTTGTTTAACAACCTAGTAAGCTGAGCTGTAGTTGATGACATTTTATTTATTTATTTTTTAAAATTTATTTATTCACCATATCCAACAGCAACACAGTCGCCAATTACAGGAACGGTTATTAATAAAAACAACATTAATATGTACAATGAACCTTTGTCTGAGTAAATGCTAGGACTGGTACCATCATGATCAAGGTGGCAAAGAGAGAGAGAAGGAAATGAAATTGAAGCCTGGGTGCAAACATTCTTTGAAAAAAAAACCCTAGAATGTAAAGCTTGGGTAGCTCAAATCTGACAATCATGTTAGGATGCTGAAAATAAAATACAGACAATAATAAAAGTAGAAAGGCGCAGCTGTATGACAGCAAAGAGAAACAGTGTGACAGTATGTTGAAAGGAACAACCTCACTTTAAACAAGCCCCATAATGTATGATTGTATAGGTGCCATTTGGTGTTGTACAATATTGTACACTATGCATATGTACATGATTATGTATCAACTGGTATTGGGTCTGTACAGTAAGGTACACTTCATTGGTTTTTATACTGGCCTAGTATATCATTTGTCAGTATGTTTAACACTGCTATAAGGCAGTTTGGAATGATATGACAAGGAACAAGATACAGCTAGATTATTTGCCTTGTTTTCTGAATTTGGAATCAAATGTTGTAATGGTTGTGTGCATACAGTGAATATATTTTAGCTCAATATTTGACAATGCCCTGAAATAAATGTTTATTTGTGACAAGTGCATAATCATAGCATTCATAATAATTCTAGATGTCATTAACCACATTGATCTCTTTACACAATCTCAAGATGGAAAAAGTTGCCTTGAGTAGAATTATGCAATGTCACTCAAGAATACATTTTTTGGCACAAGTTGAAAATGGCAAGTGTCATCAGTGTTGCTGCAAAACTGAGCCAAGAATTGTTCAGTGTAAACTGACAAAATTACAAAATGCAGTCGGAGAAAAGAAAAATCACCACTTCTGCTTAAAACTATAAATAAAACAATTCTCAATTAAATTGTCATGTTACTTACTGTATCAATAGATCAGACAAAATTGGCAAAGAGCACTTCCTGCAATGGGCATATAGGGGGAACTTTATGTATATCGGTTCAACAATCACAACTCAAAAGCATTATTTACTGTTAATCTATTTCATCTGGGTTTTGGGGAGCTGGTCACAAAATATACTTGGGTTGTAAAATTATTGGTAGTCTTGTTTGTCCTATTGTATTCAGTATGCATATTTCTAGCATTGTTAAAATACCATAGTAACCAAATAAGTGCAAGCTTTCAGGAATTTTCTGGCCGACTGCACAACAGGAGCAGTGAACTTTTTGGGGATTAATTCTATGTACCTGAGAGAGTCGTGAATGAGTGACTTGCCATATACTCCACTGTTGATGCTCACTGCTCAAGTCCACAAGTTGTTGTTGAGGATACCATGATTATCTCTGTAGTTCTGTACACACTGATGTCTTTTCACATGTATCATTCATCAGGACGTTTCACTGCATGTCATTTATCAATGAATACTGCATGGTAGCAGTATCACGCTCCTACTGGTTGGCTGTACTGCATGTCTGTCTGTACTGTGTACAGCTTATGCTATGTACATGTAGTGGAGTACCGTGGTGATGTTCCATGGTCTTGTTTAAGTTCACTTCATCTTGAATGCTTTCTGGTCCACCAATGAGCTCATGCATTAAACGTGTGCCTTCATCATTAGGTTATTAGTTAGGCACTTGCACCAGTCTTGAATTGAGAATCAGTGACATTGTTGAAATCTGATATCTTGGCAGATCTCTGACTGATGAGAAGAAACACATCACAAGCTCAGTACCTGGCACAGATTCACTGCTGTCTTGGAGAGAGTGAAAGTGATGATGATGAGGGTGCAGGCTGAGGATGTTTGTTCCACTCATGTTGGATGTCAGTTGTCATAACTGCACATGTTGATTCATGTACCATTCTTCACCTGAGAGAAGTGAGGGCAGTTCTTGGTAGCTGCTGATCAATGATCATCATGTATCTTCTTGGTACATCATATTGCATATGTGGATATGAGTCTGTCATTCAGCTATCATTTATTTCACAAGCTGTTGTGTTGGTCTCTGTCAGAGCTCTTGATGACAATTCTCGGGAAGTGTTTTTGAAAGACTTCAACAGTTCCTTCCAGATTGTACATTTGTAGGTTGACATTTCAGCAGTGAGGAGCATTTTGCAATGGCAGAGTGGAGCATTTTCAGCTGTAGTCTCATTCTAGTATGGGTCATAACCTGAACCGTCAGCTGAGGTTTGAAGCCCCAGTGACACCCTGAAGTTGGGTCATTCCAGGGTTCAGGCGCTAACACCAACTACCTGTTTAATATTCAGTCTCTTTAGTTTAGTTTCAAGTCTATACGTACATTTAGTATGGGTCATAACCTGAACCGTCAGCTGAGGTTTGAAGCCCCAGTGACACCCTGAAGTTGGGTCATTCCAGGGTTCAGGCGCTAACACCAACTACCTGTTTAATATTCAGTCTCTTTAGTTTAGTTTCAAGTCTATACGTACATTTAGTATGGGTCATAACCTGAACCGTCAGCTGAGGTTTGAAGCCCCAGTGACACCCTGAAGTTGGGTCATTCCAGGGGTGCGTTCCGCTTGCGCGAACGTTGCCACCGTTTGCCAACGTTTGCAAACAATTTCGGGTGGAACGACTTGTGCGCCGCTAACGTTGGCGGGTGTTAGCAACAGTCGGCGAACATATTTCTGAGATGTTCGCGAATGTTCGCGTGTCATTTAAAAATGGTCGATATTTCAAGATGGCATAACGGTAAGCAGACGACGTAATTTTTTTTGTGACGAAAGTAAAAACTGCAGTTTTTAAGATTGAAAATTTATCAAGTACTTCACAAATTGCACCATAGATAATTGGTACTTAATGATATGCTGCAGTACAAGTACTATCAGAAATTTCATCAATTATTTTGGACGCTGCAGGCATTCGACGCCATCTTTGTTACGACTGGACACCGCCATTTTACGGTTGTGTTCCACGCGCGCTCACAATCGGTTCCGGTTGTACGCAAACGTTGCCGCAAACGTTGAGACATGTTCGCGCAAGCGGAACGCACCCCTGGATTCAGGCGCTAACACCAACTACCTGTTTAATATTCAGTCTCTTTAGTTTAGTTTCAAGTCTATACGTACATTTAGTATGGGTCATAACCTGAACCGTCAGCTGAGGTTTGAAGCCCCAGTGACACCCTGAAGTTGGGTCATTCCAGGGTTCAGGCGCTAACACCAACTACCTGTTTAATATTCAGTCTCTTTAGTTTAGTTTCAAGTCTATACGTACATTTAGTATGGGTCATAACCTGAACCGTCAGCTGAGGTTTGAAGCCCCAGTGACACCCTGAAGTTGGGTCATTCCAGGGTTCAGGCGCTAACACCAACTACCTGTTTAATATTCAGTCTCTTTAGTTTAGTTTCAAGTCTATACGTACATTTAGTATGGGTTATAACCTGAACCGTCAGCTGAGGTTTGAAGCCCCAGTGACACCCTGAAGTTGGGTCATTCCAGGGTTCAGGCGCTAACACCAACTACCTGTTTAATATTCAGTCTCTTTAGTTTAGTTTCAAGTCTATACGTACATTTAGTATGGGTTATAACCTGAACCGTCAGTTGAGGTTTGAAGCCCCAGTGACACCCTGAAGTTGGGTCATTCAAGGGCTCAGGTGCTAACACCAACTATAGTATTTCTTCAAAGAGTATTGTCTATGAATAACTCTTTCCCTTCTGTTTGACTTAGACATGAAATTTAATGAACCCATTGACTATAAAATAAATATTACATCATGTAGTATCTATGCATCTTATTCATGTCAACACACACACATTGCACATTTTTGGAACTTTTAAAAGATCAAAAATAAAGAGAAAAGACTAAAGAAATACTGTGGCAGTTTTTCACGATTTTCTCAAAAAGTGGGCACCCTATGGGACTGAAATTTTCACAGATGACTGTGACTGTATCTTCCTTCATATTTTTGCTCATGAATCTGTACTTCTTTGGCAAAAACCAAAGTATGATACTACCTTTAATCATAATTTAACTGATGAAACCAATACTAGCCCAACCCAAGCTGGATTTTATCACCCTGCCAAATTTGTCCCACACAATACAGCAACAGAACACACTGAACCCATGATCTCAAACAATCTACAAGTCAAGCTGCACACTTGTAAAATGCCCAAGATAATCTTGGCAATGTAACTCTCCTAGTTATGCTGTATGTGGTAGAAAGCAGAAGTGAAAGATCTTTAGATATGAACTTGAACACAGGTAAACACTTGCCATTTATGTGAACATACTTTAATATGTGATACATGTAGTTCACCCATACACTATCACCACATGGCCGTGTATACCGGTAGTCAGAAGTAACATTGCAATTGACATTTACTCAGTTTCGAAACCAATTCCAAACTAGACATTTAAGTGTTTGTGGATGAACATTGAGCTGTTCCGACTTATTTAATCAGCTTTTGTAAGCTCTGATGACGTCATGATGATGTCACGCTCATTTTCGGAGAAACATGCTATCTTGTGGATCTAACAAAGCTTTTGCAAAAAGAATCATTACCAAAACATTTGTCGTTCTTGAGATAAGCTACAAACAAATATTCAGCCTTTTTGATGACGTCATGATGACATCACTGTAAATTTCATGGCAGCATGTACTGTACATGATCTAAGAAAGCTTTTACAAAAAGAATCATCAATTTGTTGTTCTAGAGATATGCTGCAAACAACTAGAACAGTAAAGCTGTCATGGCTCGCTGCGGCCTTACGTGCAGTTACAAACATGATAGCAAATAAAAAAAAAGAAGAAAGTAACATTTGTCTATTGTCTTTCCAGATTGAAATAATTAATTCGACCGGTCGACCATTGAGACAAGTCGACCGTTGAGACAAGTCGACTGTTGAGACAAGTCGACTGTTGAGACAAGTCGACCGGTGAGACAGGTCGATCGGTGAGACAGGTCGACCAGTGGGACAGGCCAACCGGTGAGACAAGTCGATCGGTGAGACAGGTCGAAATAATGAATTCAACCGGTCGACTGTTGAGACAAGTTGACCGTTGAAACAGGTCGACCGGTGAGACAAGTCGATAGGTGAGACAGGTCGAAATAATTGATTCGACCGGTCGACCGTTGAGACAGGTCGATCGGTGAGACAGGGCGACCGGTGGGACAGGCCAACCGGTGAGACAAGTCGATCGGTGAGACAGGTCGAAATAATGAATTCAACCGGACAACCGTTGAGACAAGTCGACCGTTGAGACAGGTCGACCGGTGAGACAAGTCGATAGGTGAGACAGGTCGACCGGTGGGACAGGTCGACCATTGAGACAAGTCGACCGGTGAGACAGGTCGATCGGTGAGACAGGTCGACCGGTGGGACAGGCCAACCGGTGAGACAAGTCGATCGGTGAGACAGGTCGACCGGTGGGACAGGCCAACCGGTGAGACAAGTCGATAGGTGAGACAGGTCGACCGGTGGGACAGGTCGATCGGTGAGACAAGTCGATAGGTGAGACAGGTCGACCGGTGGGACAGGTCGATCGGTGAGACAGGTCGACCGGTGGGACAGGTCGACCGGTGAGACAAGTCGATAGGTGAGACAGGTCGACCGGTGGGACAGGTCGACCGGTGGGACAGGTCGACCGGTGAGACAAGTCGATGGGTGAGACAGGTCGAAATAATTGATTCGACCGGTGAGACAGGTGAGATATATAGTGTATTGAAGCTATTCCGACTTCCCCCATGGGCTCATCACACGCTGAATAAAGGTCTCGTCTGGTGAGACTTGGTTGTATGCATGCCATGTATCGAAGCCATTCACGGCGTTCCTGTTTGCTCAACGCGCGCTGAATAAGGGCCCTGTCCTGTCAGACAGGTTGTCCTGATCGTGTGCTGCATACATGCTGTTAAATGAACCGATTCACGGCTTCCACGTGAGCTCATCACGCGCTGATATAAATCCGGGAGCCCAGCAGGTTTCAATCATAATTGTCCATTCCAGAAATTACCTGCTCAGTGCTTTGGAAAACATTGCAAGACGAATTCTTTCGCAGTTACTTTAGGCCTATGTGGCGAATTCAATTTGCTAAAATTATGAGCTGGATTTACAACCGACTCATTCGGCATTATTAAGGAATCTCATATTGAATAAATGATTGGCCAATGTTTCTTTTCCTTTTTTTGAAAAACCGCAAAAACATCCATGAAATGACGAGAGAGTGACAACATTTCCATTCAGATTTTAAACGATGGCAGATTTTTATTTATTTATCTTACATTCACTTATCATACACTGGACGAGGAATTTATTCTGCGCGCGTTGAGCACATGGGAAGCCGTGAAACGGAGACATAAAAAAAAAGGAGACAAGATACTAGACTGGACAATCATACAGAGACAAAAAGAGTGATGACAAGATGAGTGTATCTAAGGAGGGAGAGCTATGTAGCATATTGTGAGAGGAGCGCTCTTTTGTAATGAGTCTCGAAACTCTCCACAGACAGCGATGATCTTATTTCATTGTCAATGGAATTCCATAGACGGGGACCATAGAAACGAAGGGTTGAGCTAGAAGGGTGAGTGCGGGTAAAAATGTATAGATCGTGACGAGATCGTGTGGAATAATTATGAATGTCTTGGACATAAGAGAAGAAAGAGGAGAAACTGTTCGGCAAAAGGTTGTGTGTAAATTTGTACATAAAGATTCCAGTGTGATATTTATTCAAATCATGAATAGTGAGCGTCTGTAGCCTTGCAAATTGGGGTTCAAAGGGGTCTCGATAGAGCGAAGAAGTGCAGATACGAATTGCTTTTTTTTGGGTGTTGAAAAGATTGAGCACCTCCTTCTTAGAAGTGTGCGACCAGACAATATTGCAATGGTTTAAGTAAGGTAAGATAAGTGAGTTATAAAGTAAGACAAGGCATTCAGGAGGAAGAAAGAGACGAAGTTTAGACAGGACACCTGTATTGCTAGAGACTACATTTGTGATAGAAGAAATATGTGCTGTCCAGGATAGTTCATCGTCAAGAAAGACATCCAAGAAATTAGCCGAATTGACCCTAGTGATGCGAATGTCGTCAATTTTCACTGGAGGTAGGATTCCTTGAGGAGCTTTATTAAAGTAGATAAACTTGGTTTTGGTCAGGTTAAGAGAAAGTTTGTTGGCCTTAAACCAAGAAGAAACATTGATGAGTTCTGAGTTAAGAGTCTCTACTAGAGAAAAGTTGGAAGGACCTGAATGGGAAATTGCGATATCATCATCGCAGAGAATGAAGTTCAGAATAGAGGAGGAAAAACAAAGGTCATTTACGTAGATCAAAAAGAGAAGAGGACCAAGGATGGACCCTTGGGGAACCCCATGCTGAATACTGAGCTGTTGAGATTTAGTATTTTTAATGAAAGTATATTGATGTCTGTTGGAGAGATAGTCGGAAATCCAGTTGAGAGGAACGCCCCTAATTCCATAGTGGTCAAGTTTAGTAATAAGGATATCTTGATTGATAGTATCGAATGCTTTAGACAGATCAATAAAAACCCCAATAGCAGATTCTTTTTTGCTGAACGCCGTGTTGATCCTGTCGACAAGTTGGATGAGAGCCATATCTGTCGAGTGTTCAGAATGTAAACCATATTGTTGATCAAACAGAATCTGGAAACGAGAAATAAATTTAGAAAGACGATTGTAGACGAGCCTCTCTAGTATTTTGGAGAAAAAAGGTAGGCTAGAAATAGGTCTGTAGTTGTTGATGTTGCGCTTGTCGCCACTTTTGAAGATAGGGGTGATTTTGGCTATCTTCAACTTGAGTGGGACAAGGCCTGATTGAAAAGAAAGATTAAAGATATGGCTCAATGGTTCAGCAATAAGTGAAAGGACAAATTTAATAACAGTGGAGCTGATCTCATCAAATCCACAGCTGCTTCCATTCTTGAGGTTCTTGCCAATCTGGATGATTTCAAGTGTATTAGTTGGTGTAAGAAAAAAAGAGGAAGGATTAGGATTGTTCAGGGTATCGGCAAAGTTGGTGCGTGAGGCAGGAATTTCATTTGCAAGAGAAGAGCCAGTATTAGTAAAAAATATATTGAAAGAATTGGCAATATCACTAGAAAGAATGTTTTCTCCATCAGTAAAGTCATCTGGCATTGAAGTTGATTTGCCGAGAATGCTGTCTATTTCTCTCCAGAGTCCTTTACGGTTGCCTTTCTGCCGATGAAGCTGACGAGCATAGTAATCTTTTTTTGCAGAGCAAATGGAAGCTTTTAATTTATCGCGAAAGGACTTATAATTTTTCTTGTTAGCTTTAGTGGGATCGCGCAAGAACCTCCTGTGGAGTCTGTTTTTCAAGATACAGTCGTCGATGATAGACTGGTTCATCCAGGGTTGTTTTTCCTTCGATGTTTCAGCTGTTTTGCAAATGAGAGGAAAGTGGCGATTATAAAGGATACTGAAAGTAGCGAGAAAAGCGTTATATGCAGCGTCGGTATCTTTAATCTTGGTGATTTCACTCCAGTCAACATTCTCAAGATCTGATTTAAACGATTGGAGAGAGCTATCATTGACGTTTCTGGAATAAAACAATTCTTGAAGACAAGCAGTGCCAGTGCAGTATAGAAAAAGTGGAAAGTGGTCGGTTATGTCAGAATACAAGATACCAGCTGTGGTATCAAGATCAGAATTAGTTAGTATGTTATCGATTAAGGTAGCAGAGCGTGTAGTGATGCGAGTTGGATTGGTGATAATAAGAGGACGGAATCCATAAAAAGAGACAGTATTACCAAAGTCATCCGTGGGCTGGTGGGTAGCACGATTGAGCAAATTGATGTTGAAATCACCCATTATGTAACACAGCTTCCCCTCCTCACATATTTTACCCAGGCAAGAGTCAATACACCTGTTAAATTTAACAACTGAAGTCCCAGGAGACCTGTAAATATTCCCAACAATCAAACTGGAAGCATTGTCTGGCAAGACTTCAATGAAAATGGATTCAAATTCATCAGGTGAAGAAGGTATTAAGTCTTCACGGATGCGAAATTTCAGCGAGGAGCTAACGAACATGGCAACCCCTCCGCCACGTCGAGTTGACCTAGAAGAATGGACAAGATTGTAGTTGTCCATATAAATGTCTGACGGAGGGTCCGTCTTGAACCAGGTTTCCGTGAAGCCATAAATAGAAAATGAGTGGTCAAGAGTGGCCAGGAAGTCTTGGATGTCAACTAATTTTTTACGGAAGAGACTCCTGGAATTCATGTAAAAAATTGAGAACGTACCCGGGGCCGGAGTTTCAGGAATAATATTGTTATTAAAATACTTACAATCAAGATACACACGATCATCTTCGCCATCTGAAAGGGATTGAAGAAATTTCGAAGCCATTTATACCAAAACGACAGTTGTCGGAAAAATCTCTCGGCCTTATATACCCGCTGACTTCGTTCCTTTCTATTATTGACAATGACAATGAATGAGAAATATATAGCTGCACGTGATCTATCTGCACGTGATCTACTCTGACTAGGTTGATTTTCTACTGTAGACGTCTGGGTGCCGAGCTGATCATGTTGTGTTTTCTAAATATAACTATGATGTAATATGCGCCGAGCTTATTATCATAATGCGCCATAGAGTTATGTTTTCTAAATATAACTATGATGTAATATGCGCCGAGCTTATTATCATAATGCGCCATTATGTTTTCTAAATATAACTCTATGATGTAATATGCGCCGAGCTTATTATCATAATAAATGCGCCATAGTGTTATGTTTTCTAAATATAACTCTATGATGTAATATGCGCCGAGCGTATTATCATAATAAATGCGCCATAGAGTTATGTTTTCTAAATATAACTCTATGATGTAATATGCGCCGAGCGTATTATCATAATAAATGTGCCATAGAGTTATGTTTTCTAAATATAACTCTATGATGTAATATGCGCCGAGCTTATTATCATAATAAATGCGCCATAGAGTTATGTTTTCTTAATACATGTATAACTCTATGATGTAATATGCGCCGAGCTTATTATCATAATAAATGCGCCATAGAGTTATGTTTTCTAAATATAACTCTACAATGTAATATGCGCCGAGCTTATTATAATAAATGCGCCATAGAGTTATGTTTTCTAAATATAACTCTATGACGTACGCCAACCAACTCGTACGCCACGGTTTTAATTTAATCGGTTAAACAAACCAAAAATTGAGAATTGGTGCTGATGAGGGTTCAAAGTACCATTTACAGTATTGCACCAAAAACTGACGGAGACGTGTGCGTTAAAATTGCCCATTAAAAAGACGCACGCGACCTTTTCCAATGGACACGCACATAATTATGGAAAGTAATAAAATTAAAACAGTGCACAATAAAGTAATATTTGTGACTTTTTAAATTTTATTATTCTATAATTATTCTCATATGATTCCAGTGTTAAGAAGCAACTTCGCTTGTTTTGCTTTTTACAGTAATGATTGATTTTTTTTTTGCGACGCGACGCACACGAAACGTATACGCAGCGGATGAAAAAAAAAACCCGCATGGGAAGGCGCCATATAGCTATATTAAAATTACTAGAGCGCTAGCTCCTCGTTCTCTGTGCGTCCGACGTTTTGAAGCCGTCCTGGGTGCAGTAATTTTACCACATATGAATGAACTAAAACAAACATGTATAATTAGGGACATATAACTGACAGGAACAGGAAACTATGAAGACAAGCATTCAAGTGAAAGATTATATACATTGTACACATGACAACATTAATTGTTTTTATATCACATAACACAGTTGTTTTGAAGTATAGTTTATTTTCATGTAGTTAAGCACACTGCATTGTGTTAGTATATACAATAAAAAATAATACCAGAGAGTTTTATTTACAAGAAAAAAAATGATTACATTGCAAAAAGTAATAACAAAATCAAATGAATGTGAAAAGTTTACTTTCAAAGAATGTTTGGAAAGAGAAAGTACTCATATAATAAATGCAGTTCCACTTATTGATGTGCAAAGCCGATGGTAGGGGCCTATGCCTGTTAAACAAGTTGGCCCACCGAAAAGTGATGAACTTGTTTTTAGTATATTATTTAACTTCGGTTAAATTAGTAAATGCAACTAGGTTCCCTAAAAGTTAAAGTCTGAGTCTGCCGAGCTATTTAGAACCAGGGCCAATAATATAGAGCTGCTTAAGCACCAACATTTGCCTAAGCACCCAAAACCTTGGTAAATGAAAAAAGTACAGTATAGGCCTATGCCAGCCAAAACTCCTTGTGAACTTGCTCATCAAACAATGTCCGAATACAAGTCAAAAGCAGTAAACATCACATGAAAATTTTGAAGACTTGAAAAACAAGGAAGACTTTTTATGCTTAAGCAATTTTTGTGCTTAAGAAGCTCTATGAAATTGGCCCCTGCTGGCAGCATGGCGAAGCTCAGATTAAACTGGAGCATAAAGGATTAGCAAAGATGTGCGTTTTGAATGAATTTGGTACTTAAACAGAAGTGAAGGTCTTAAACTTCCTTACAGACGTTGTTTCATGTATGTTTAAACGCTTTGTTCATCTGGATATAGCAGATAATGGCCGAAATAATCTTGCCGCCATCCGAATCCTTCACGGTTACACCACGCTTTCGAAATGCTACTAAATCGTTCGGACGAACGACGTTTTTAAAAGACACTAAATCTTGATTTCCTTGAAAAACCCAGCATCTGATGAACCAACATTTCCCATGGTGACTGTTTGCACTGTTTACGAACTGTTGAGTCCATTTTCTGTCTCAAACTCAATAAATATTTTGTGAGGCCTTGCAAATCCTGTACGCTGCCTTCGTAATACTGCAGAATGATTGTCCATAATGGGGCTAAAAATGTGACACTTATATTATAAGCAACTGGCTTGACGCAACGGCAATGATAACTCTATACGATTATGTTTACTGCCACGAAATCGGTTCCAGTTCCCAGTTACACTGTATCCTGACAATGTGCGTAGATTATCCATCACGTGCTAATTCACAGGCAACTTCATTCACGACAGATGTGACAAAGATGAATAAAATACTTATAGAACTGGAACTGCACGATTATTTCAACAGAATGAAGTACTGTACACTCGTTTCGAGAAACTTAACTGTAAACTTTGCAGGCAGAGTTCTTTGACAGAATGGCTTTTTTATAACAATATTTCATATAACTTCATATCCTGCCACACCAGCACGATCAAGAAGCAATGAAGACGATGCCAAGAACCTCATGGGATTTACCAAAAAACTTAGTCCATCAGTCTTTTAAAAATGCGAAGAAATGAGTTCTTCATGCATAATGCTCCGGCGTTTTTCAGTCTTCCAAGATCATCAGAGAAGCGGTCAGTGGCCAAACATTCAATTTCGTGGTCCGTTTCCCAGACCAAGGAACGTTTTTGTCGACCCAAACGTGTACTTCTGTGACTCTGCAGAATGAAAGAAAGCGATATAGATCATGTTATAATAAAGGTTATTTCATATACTTCAGGCTTTTCGAAGAAATGCAGATTCATGTGAAGAAATATCAAGAAAGATACAGTAACAGTCATCTGTGAAATTTCCAGTCCCCATACTGTGCTTACTTTTTGAGAAAACAGTGAAAAACGGCCACGGTATTTTTGCTTTTTTAACTTTTCACAGGATTGTTTATCTTCCGAAGATCAAAATTGTTTTTGGTCAATTGGGTTTTACTCTTTTCTGGATAAATACAGCATTTCGGACAGAAACATTTTAACGGTATGTTTCTACCAACACCATCTTATACCCTGCCAGTCAGGTAAATCTGTGAAAATTCCTGTTTCGGTATATATGCTACCAAAGTATGATAATATAGTATTACCTTTTAATGTATTTCAAAGCCACGCACAGAAATCGAGAAAATAATTCATTTGATTCATTTTCGTTTACATTTTGTGGAATTATAATTCAAGGCAGTCTGAGAAAGAAGATTTTTCACTTCAATCTAAGACGAAGAGAGGTATATATCTGACATGGGACAGTGTAAACGTTATAAGCTCTCAGATCACGGTATTCTGCCCAGAAATAAAGCTAAATTTCATGCTGAGAAACTTTCTTATCCAATTCTTAAATCTCATTTTCACATCAAGCAATGTTCGGTTAAATACCTGAAAGTATTTGTTAATAACAATTAGAGCATCGTATAGGTCTAATTATTATGTACAATGTAGACAGAGTTTCAACCAACTCAATTTTTCACAAGTCAAGCCAAGTCGACTAAATACTTTTAAACCAACAATGAAAAAGATCTTCTTACTATTAACTGGTTTCTTCTCTTGTAGCCAGAATTTGAAGCCTTGCTTTGCGTGTGTGTTGTAGACGTTGTACTTCCACGACCGTTTTGGCTGCTCGCCCAGATGTGAGGCCGAGTAAGCATAGGGGGAGTCGTTCAGGTTGGGTTCAGACTGCTTTCTCGATACTAAAAAGACAAGAATCGATTCTTTTACAGTTATCTTGAAACACTGAAAATAAGGAATAATTATTCGGATACCAGTATAATCGATTCGGAAAATTATCGAAATAAAACTGAATGACGACACCAATAATCGAAAGACAAAAAGATCGATTAAGAAAAGGTAAATGACAGATTGTAAAATCTGCATTGAAAAAAAATTCGTATAATTTCCAGTGAAATCAATAAAATGTCTATACGTTTCTGCATGGAGAATTAAGTCTCCGATTTAATTCTTACCGTATGCCGTGTACATCTCTCCTCCTTCCCCAGCCCAGGGGGTCTTAATGGTGTGGGGTTTGACATGTGGGTCTGGCCGTGCTAGCGGTGCTGAACTGATGATCCCTGTGCTGTTACCAGCGTACAAGGGCGGATTCTAAAGGTGAAAATAAAACACGTTGAAGAAATGAAATCGGTTGGTGAAGAAAGTGTCAAGCATTTTTTTAAGGCTCGTCTTGAAAAACTTCCACCTCGGTAATATCGTACTTTGGTTTTATGTCAAACAAAATACAGATTCATGGGCAAAAAAAATCAAGGAAGATACAGTAATACAGTCATCTGCGAAATGTTCTGTTACATAAGGTCTTTTTGAGAAAACAGTGAAAACGCCCATAGTATTTTTAAAAACTTTTTCGCCGAATTTTTGATCTTCTGAAGATCTGAATCAATTATTGGTGTTGATGAATAATGTAATGTTTATAAGGCCTACTACATTAGTTTGTGACATCCACTTATAGGCTTGGAACGTTTTTTGACAGCAAAATGTCGTTGGATCATCCAAATTTATCCCAGCAGAACGGGCGTCAATTTAGAAGCGCGACTGCAAGACTGCCAGTAGCAGCTCAGGGGTCAATTTCACCAAACTCATCGTAACTAACAATAAATCGTAGGACATAATTATGGTGCATTGCAGCCCTACGTAGGATACGATGGGCTATCCTTCGTAACTCTAATTACGATCGATCGTAAGGCTTTGTGAAATCCACCCCAGGTCTCGTGGTGAGGAAATATTCGATATTTTGCTATGTAAATCTAAAGTCACCGGATTAGGTAAAACCATGTGTGGAGGAATTAAACACAACTTACAGCTCTAAGGCCTTTGGCGTAGGACATCTGTGCTATGCGGACGTCTTTTGGCACATCTACTCCCTCCACGATCCAGCGTGGTAGGTTTCCATAAGCAAGTCTGAAAAGACCAAAAATTACGGTGTCAACAAACCAACTTTCGTTTTGCCAAAATTTAAAACTTTTATGTGAATGTATTATCACCGGTAACACGTTTGCAGCCAACTAGCTTGAAAAAATAAAAAAACTTAGAAAATAAGCAATAATTCTATGTGGGCCCTGAATTGGTCGAATATTAACGAAATCCTTCCTTACAGTCCGTGATTTAGTCTGGTTCGAAGCAAAGGACATATGGTCCGTTTTCGGAAAAAGCATGAAAAAATATCGTGGTGGCTAAAGAGGTTACAATTATTTTATATTTTTCATTCGCGATTTTTTTTTTAACATTGAAATAATGATTATTTTCATTTCCAAATTGGTGACACAAAATTTACTTTTTTCGCGACACGCAAACCACCCAAAGTACATGTACAAGTTGGGCGATGAAGCAAACTGTACTACCTATAGCATAATGTTTGTTTATTTGTTGTTGTGGTGTTTGTTGTTTTGAGCCTGATTCCTTCTGGGGGATACCAAGCCGTATTAAGGAGAGCAGATTTTCCCGATTGTGACCATCTTTTGGCCTATAGGGCCTACGTTATGCTATATTCGGGCTTCTGTTATTATTTGCGTCCATTTTCCAACCAATATCCATGCAGCGTCATTGAAAAGTCTGGAAAAGGCAACTACTACTTCAACTTCAAGTTCGTCCCGGGTAGCTTGAGTCATAATCAGGCTGCGATCAGGTTCCAAGCCCGTACGAACAGGGTTCGTGCCCTGGGCCTCCCCACAGCACCAGTAATCACAGCGGTAGACGGTTTTGTCGTGGGCTGGTTTACAGAGTTTATCAATGTCAAGATAAATAGGTTATTAATATCCCTTTTTATTAGTTTGCGTCTGATGAAAAATCTTGATGACCGCGAGTGGGAACTAACGGGTCAAAGGTTTGGAACACGCAGGTATAATTTCCGTGAGGCGTGAGGGTACTAGGTGTAATTCGGAAGTGGAAAAATACAGTGAAATATATTGCCTCGCAGCTTTCTCAGGGATGTAAAACTTAAGAATTTAAATCTGACTTTAACTCAAAATTTCAGCTTTTTGGTACACCTGCTCTGTACAAAAGTATAGGAGCTTTTAAGTGTAAGCTTTTTCCGTTGTGTTTTCAGATTTTGTGTGGCTACTCATATCCCTACTTTTTGGCCAAATCATGGTCAAATTGGCTAAGAAATGTTAAAATTAGGGCCCACTCACGATAGAAACTGATGCCGTCTATTTAACTTCCCCACTACCAGTGAATTACTACATGTAAATGTTTTACCGATTAAATAGCCATTTTCTGATAACACTCCTTAAAACCCATGTCCAAATAAAGATAATCATCAGTACTGACATGTATGTAATGTACTACATGTACATGTACATGTACATGTAAGACATGTCTGACGCAAGGTTACATAATGGTTTGTGATAACAATTTTTATGCATGCCGCTCCCCTTTACTATATCGATATTATACAGGGTGTCCCAGAAAAAACGCAACACTGTGTCGGGACCAATTATGTTAAAATTAAACTGTTAATCACTTCAAGATTAAAATATTTGATACAGCCATGTCTTGGCTATCACCATGTAGAATTTAAGCATAATGGGGCTGAAATTGGCAAAAATATGACCAATTGAAAGAATACTACTTAAAAACAAATTTGCAAGGATAACACGCATAGTGATCAATACACACATAATTGTATATGAAAGAAAGATGAAAATCGGGTTTTGGGGTTGGGTAGTTCAGTCTTAGTTTTTTCACTCAATTTTAGTCGAATTTTGCTCAAATTCTATATGGGTGATAGCCAACTCATACCTTCATCACATATCTGAATCTTGATGTGAAATCAGTTTCATTTTCATATAATAGTTCTCGACACAAGTGTTGCGTTTTTTGGGGGACACCCTGTATATCTCGCATTCGCAAGTTAGTGCAAATTTCAAGCTGTATGACTTTGTTGAGAAGAGAATGATTCTTCAAAACATAACAAAACGACATTAGAGGTAGTAATGAAAAATTATGAAAAAGCGCTAAACAACAACTTCAAACAAACAAACAAATTGACCCGATATATATATGAGCAATCGTTCATTATCAGATGGACTGAATATTATCATCAAATAACGAGTGAAACTGGCTGAATTTAAAGTCATTGAAAGTAGACAAAGATGTGAACAATTGTTCTTTGTTCATTTTTCAATAAACTGAATATTACGCAGCTTAGAAAGTATAACCATCTGCTAAGGTGAATAATTGGTTAGTTTGGCCAACTTTCTTTGTTGTTGTTTTTTTTATCACAAGTTCGGGTTAGTGCTGTATACACTGCATGGCAAATTCTCATTCATTGATTATTATCTATATGTACGTGTATAATATGATTCCCGAAGTATTTTGTCCAAATGAGACTTAAAAGATACTTACGGATGGACTTTAGATAATCTATATATACAGATTCAAAAATGTAACTGATGACAACATTGCTTTGTAAACATTCCTACCGGTGTTCGTATGTTTGTGCATAGAGCTAGTTCCTAGCTCTATGGTTTGTGTCATGATAAGTTAATGAATGATAGCGCAGAATGCAAAGTGTCAATCAATTTGTCACTCTATTTAGAAAAAACAAATACTCGACAATTGATACATATTTCTTTTCATCACGATTTCCAATGGAAGATATATATAGCATATTATATATTCAGATACTGAACTTATAATGCATGTTATCCTGTGTCTGTGGGTAAGTATGGTTAGTATTTAAAGGTAATATCATACTTTGGTTTTTATCAAAGAAATACAGATTCACGGGCAAAAATATCAAGATATACAGTAACAGTCATTTCAGTCCCAATACGGTGCCCACTTTTTGAGTAAACAGTGACAAACAGCCACAGTATTTCTTAAGTCTTTTCTCTTTAATTTTTGATCTTTTTGAACATTTCTGTTTTGGTTTCTTACCAAAGTATGATACTATACCTTTAAGCCATTTTTATTCATTCATTCATTCATTTATTGGTCCAATATGTACATTTCTTTTGTTGGCTTACAAAAGTATAACAAATGCAGAATATTGTGTTTAATTAAATATACGACAATAATAATTAAGGAAAAAATAAGGAGCACTAAGAGATACAAAAGAAGATAATTAGAAAACACATAATTACATTAAATAACTACAAAAATGATTCCCGATTAAAATTCTTTGGTAGAGCAAACAAGCCACTAAAACCGGCCAATTAGTCTCGAGTTTTCACGAGTTAAAGTTTCGTAAAAACTGTAAAACTGAAACCGAGACGACTGGAGTGTTTTGGTAAATAAACATCACGAATAGGCCTACCTGTTGTCGAGATTTGCTGGGTTACTTGGGTGCATATTTCCCGATTCCAGAGGCGCCGAACGCATGGCCATTCTGGCGGTCATATTGGCGAAGTTGACGGTCGATTTGGCGGTGGAATTATAACGACGAAGTACTTGTTTTCTCGGGACGATGAAATAGGGATACACGGGCAAGTTTGATAATCAACTGGTGAATATAACCATACCGTAGCGAGTAGGGATAGAGAATGGATCTTTTGGACACAGACCTACTTTTGCCACTGAACACAGACAGTACCTACCGGCGTTTATAGAATACCTTCCCTTTATCATACCATTGTGTTCAGTCTGTTTAGCGACATGGGGTATTAAATAGCGGACTAGCTGTTGCTTGGTTACGGTACGCTCTACCCCACACGGCGTGCATGTAAATGTTTATTGATGGGTGTCTTTTAGAAGGGGACAACAGAGGGCGAGGGGTGGGTGGAAAGGGTTAGTCTTTTTTCAAGGGTGCTAAGTCTTAAAAAAAATCAAGACGTGGGAATACGGTGTCCCTTGCGAGCATAACAAACTGAGATATGGGGACTGCTTTACGGTTTTGTCACGAAAAGACCGGCATGGGGAACTCTAAACAGTGGATCATTCATAAATATTCTCGCAAAATTTATTTCTTGCGAAAATCACTTCAAAATATCTCGCCCAGCAAGCGACAAACAATTAATTTCTGGATGACAGAGGGCGCACTTTACCCAAGAAAAAAAAAAACACGTACCGTGGCCTGGGTTCAAGTTATCATTGCATGCGGCCCATTTTATGTCTTGGTCAACTTCTTGACAATTTCCAGAAAGGGGGCCGTTTTTGACAATTTTAATATTAGCATTATCAATATAATTGTGTCAAGACCGCATGGATAGGGCCCACTTAATTGCAAAGTTTCATTTTTGCTGATAATAATAATAATAAATTGACTGGAGTGGGATTCGAACCAGCGACCTCACTTTTCAAATTTAGTCAGTTTTAGTCTTTAAAATTCAGTCAGTTTCCCTTGTGGTTATTTGATGATACTAATAATAAATCATTGAAAAGAGGACAAAGAAAAATTAAATGCAGTGGGATTCCAACCAGTGACCACCAGAATGCCGTAATTGTTAAAGCACCTTGACAAGAATTTTAGTTTTAGCACACAGATAATGTTTGTGCATTTGAGCCAAGTTTAAAGGTAATATCATACTTTGGTTTTTGACAAAAATAAATGCAGATTCCATGGACAGGGAAGATACAGTAACAGTCATCTGTGAAATTTCCAGTCCCATACGGTGCCCACTTTGTGAGAAAACAGTGAAAAACGCCCATGGTATTTTAAAAATCTTTTCACTGTTATTTTGTATCTTTTTTTAAGATCAACGTTTTTTGGGGTCATTGGTTTGACTCTTTTCTTGATAAATACAGCATTTCAGGCAGAAAAACTTGAACGATATGTTTTTACCATCACCATCTTTATACCCTGTGAGTTATAGGTAAATCTGTGAACATTTCTGTTTAAGTATGCTACCAAAGTATGATAGTGCCTTTATTAAACATAAAAGTCATGCATGATTTCAGTAAACCACACCAAAGAAACAAGGCAAAAACAACCGAAAAATAAAGAACACAAATATCAGTATCAATCAACAAATTATACTGAAACTTGAAGATTTAATCTCATTTTCATGTCATCAGAATATGACAACATTACGGGCAAAAACAAAACACAAATTGTTAATGAAGTGGGAGTTATAATGGAAATAATAACTTGAGAGCTTTACAATGAAGGTCAAATATTGTGATATTGATATTGTAATGTTGTTTCTTTCTTCTAAAGATCTGGATGAATTAATACACAAGTTCATGGGCAAAACAATTAAACTCCTAGTGGGGGAATTTGGAGCTGGGTTTTCAAGTTGATAGCGCATGTGCACGCACAACAACGCATGCATGCGCACAATTGCGCATGCTCAGTGATAGCCAAAACAGGCTTTAGTCTGCTGCTGCCAATGTCTCAAAAGTCTTCATTCAAAGAAGATGCCAAGATTACCAACATGGGCGGGGCTGACAGTAGTGTGGGGTTGGGGTTGGGGTGGGGGATGGGCGGGGTCTGAGCATATAATGACAGGGATGGGTATGATCTACTGAAGAAAGACTAATAAATGAAGTGAATACAAACATCTTTTGGGATGGAATGATTGTCAGAATGGGCTAGCAAATGTGATGAAGATCAGATTATCTGATGAAGATCAGATTATCCGATGGAGATCAGATTATCTGATGAAGATCAGATTATCTGACAGAGATTATCTGATGGAGCTTACGTGACAGATATCTAGCAAGGCCGCATCCGCACACTGCATACATTTCAACATAAAAAACCACTAAAGCAACCAAAATGCATCTCTCAAATACATTCAGTCAGATCTTTAGCAAATGACAAATTGCCAAAGAAGGCCCCCTCCCAGCGTCCCATCCCAAAAATTCCCAGTGTCAGAGCAAGAGATCTAGAAATATACCAACTGGTACAAGGTCATTGTGATGAATAAGCTTCTACAACAGCCCGTTTGCTCTGTATTAAAAAATGAAACTGTAAGTCTGAACTTGTGAATGGCTAATGGAGGGGATGGTACAGTGAAATCCCATCAATCTTTCTCAGCGAGTGCAGTCAGATGGTAATCAATCTCGGTTTCCGTGAGTACCCTGTGGAACAAAAAAACAACAACACAAAACAATATAATAATTTTGTTCATTTAAGAAAGAATTAAAAGAAGCACACTTTAAACAGCAATTACTTTATGTAAATTAGGCTTGCCCTTCACCGACGTGCATGAGAACTGTATACTCAGTGCTTGTGAGTGCAATATTGGATTCGATTCACCCCGCTGACCCCCAGCTAGCTCGGTGGCCTAGCGATACTAGTAAGCAGGAGGTCGTGGGTTCGAATCCCACCTGAGCCAGGATGTGATTTTTTCACGTGCACTCACAAGCACTGAGTATACAGTGCTCATCCACGTCGGTGAAGGGCAAGCCTAATTTGCATATTATCTATTTTCCGGCCAAAATTATTTAATATTCATGAGCAATTACTTTGACAAGAGGGCATTCCAGTAATTGTACTATTAAAATAAATCTTAACAAATAATAAACTGCTGCAAACTGCTCATCAGCCAAAATAATGACCTGAAATTTATCAAATGCTTCGAGTTTGGAGGGCCTAATGCGTTCCGATCCTAGCAGGGTCTTTAATGTCATTTTGCCTTCGACAAAGATCCTGCAAGGATCGAAATATGTCAGGCCCTCCTAACTCATTTAGCCTTCGATAAAGATCCTGCTAAAAGTGAAATGCATCAGCCTTTGATAAAGATCCTGCTTGGATCGAAACTCATTACAGAGCAGTTGGCATTTCTAATTGTTAAATTATTTCTAGATTACAATATATAGGCCTATGTCCTGATGAAGTCAGACTTTGTTGATATGTGCGCTTGTCCTATTGAGCCAAAGTAGGGGGACCACAATCCATTGAGCACCACAGGAAAGCCTGTAGGTAATTAAATACATTGTCGCATCATGGGATGTGTATGAATTAGACATTTCGTCACCGTTTTCACGAAGAGACAAAGTGGCCACGGGGCGTTGAAACTTTAAATTGAAGATTTCCCCTACTTATACCAATTTGAAGCTCAAAACTCACACTGACATGAGGTGCTAATTAAAAGTAAATAGACCCCTTAAATGCAGAGTAATCAACGTCCATAGATATTTGTTTCTTTGTGAAAACATGAAATGCCATTTTGGTGACATTTCCCTTTTATTGATTTCCATGATCTGTATGATTTGATTTGATTTTAACAAAAATTAATGTCCCTTGCATTACCCTCAATCGATATAGACTAAAAAAAGGAATTTCGAAAAAATATTGATTTGGGCCAACTTTGTCCCTTCGTGAAAACGGTGACTATTTATACACAGACTGTGTATTCACCACTTACCTAAATTTCTTGTTGTCCTCTTTGACCACGGCTACTTCAATTTCTGAGGGTTTGAAGTCGGCTGATATAACTGATGACAGGCATTTGATGGCAGTCTGCAGAAGGAAAACCGTCCGTCAGGTTTAAAGGTAATATCATACTTTGGTTTTGGGGATATATTTTTCCAGAAAGGAGTACAATCAATTGACCAAAATGATGCTGATTACCTCCACTGTCTGATCGAAAGTCCAGTCTAGTTTCTTCTTGATCTTCTTCTCCAGGAAGCTGTTGGCTTCCGTCTGTTTGACGCCTACGCTGGTTGCTTTGAAGCCGCAGTAGTACCCGGCAGGGTCTGTCTTGAAGATCTGGGGTCCGACTTCCTCATCCCAACC
Organism: Astropecten irregularis; assembly: GCA_963971285.1. Classification (NCBI taxonomy): domain Eukaryota; kingdom Metazoa; phylum Echinodermata; class Asteroidea; order Paxillosida; family Astropectinidae; genus Astropecten; species Astropecten irregularis. The sequence continues at coordinate 34,816,909 of OZ020245.1, read as the reverse complement.
GATGAGTATCATACCTAGTGAGATTAAGACAACAAACTCCACTGAAGAGAAACTGCTAGATCTATTTGAGTTAAGCACTATGGAACCAAACTACTTCAAGATCTATTTGTCAAACAGTTGCCAAAATGTTTACATTTGCAAGTAATACAAGTCATAAACTACTGGAAATGTGCTCATCAGCCAAAATAATGAACTGAAATATATGAAATGCTTGGAGTTAGGAGGGTTTGACGTTTCAATCCTAGCAGGATTCTGGCAGGGTGCTAGCGCCTTTGAGATAGATCCTGCTAGAATCGAAACGTGAGGCCCTCCTAACTCCAAGGAAAATAGCACTTTAGAGAAACTGCTCGATCTCTTCAAGTTTTACATAACAGAACCAAACTTCTTCAAGATCCATTTTCTGAAGTTGCCAAAATGTTTACAGTAATACATGCAATAAACTGGTGCAAACTGCTCATCAGCCAAACTGATGACTAACAAATTATTAAGAATGTGTAGAGGCTCGAAGACAGACATTGCACAACTACAGTATATTCAAACGCAGAAAACTTCAATTCTGGTTTCAACAATTTAATGTGACTACGGAAACTAAGAACAATTACATTGTGATGAGCCAACATCCTGGAGCCAACTGCACCGAACATAAGAGCACCACAACACTAGTCAGGAACTTTCTCAAAGGCTAGGATCGAAACGTCAGGCCCTCCTAACTCCGAGCAATATAAAAGAATGCTTGGAGTTAGGAGGGGCTGACGCATTTCGATCCTAGCTGGATCTTTCTCAAAGGCTAAGCTAAGCCCTTGAGAAGGATCCTGCTAGGATCAAAACGTGCCAGGCTTTGAGAAAGATCCTGCTAGGATCAAAACGCGTCAGGCCCTATTTTATAAATTTCAGGTCATTATTTTGGCTGTTGAGCAGTTTACAGTATTGTATTGACAATATAAAAGAACAGATAAGAACGAAAAGTCTGAACTCACTGCAACCCAACGGTCTCATCTGTGCATTCTGTGTGTACACCTGGGAGATGTCGGCCATTCGTTTGCACAGCATCTCCACGGGAATCTCGTAGCCAAACTTGTACCTGAAGTTGGCGGCCTCATACCGCGCCCGGAATACTTGGGATCTGCTGTCGGCTGAGGGAGGGGAAAGGAAAAGCCGGAAAAAAGAGGTTATTCATCTTGGAAAATGTCAAGGTATGCCTAATATAACTAGACAGGGATTGACTTGGAATGCTCAAGGGAAAAGGAAGAGGGGAAGGCCTCGAAACTCAACAACCAAGAAACAAACAAAGCAAATTAGCTTTTTTGGTTCAATTTAAGAGAGATTAGTACCACGTTCATAATGTGACATTCACAACTAAACTGCATTGATTGCATTGATGGCTTGTGTTGGCTTTCAGTCTGCATAATAGTTACACGAAGAGTGCACAATCACTACAGTCCAGTTTTTAGCCTTACTGTCCACCTTAATTATTAAGCCCACAATTATTTACCTATTAGTCCGGTCATGACACACCCAATGTGCTCCGTAATTGAGAACATGTGAGTGACTGTCTCCGCATCTAGAAGCTTGTCCTGAACAATAGAAACATGAGAGTAAAACACAGTTTAAGATAAACACAATCTCACTATGGCATTCTTTTTAAATAAAAAACGGAACAAATTAGCGGAAATTTATGATGGCGGTCTTTTCAATACAAGTAATGAACTACTGCAAACTGTCTATCAATTAAAACAATGAATCTCAATACAATACTCAGATTTAAAACCGGTTTGCTTCAGGAACGAAATCAATGATCCTGTGTGTAAAAGCTGCTCTGGATCGCATTATTGGGTGCATTCCTTTAGATCACCCGGGTCGACACCAGTCAACCTCGTCCCCATTCTCTCGCTTGTTTTGTGCAGTAAAGCACGACCATTCCCAGAAAGGGCTGACTCGGGGAAGCTAAACGAATGTACCATTAGTGTATCTTGCATGGGACGTGGATTTGTAAGATCAATTACGTCGGCCATGATCTGTGGTGAATCAAATAGGCCCTTAGGAGTGCCAGACAGTCAGATCCTGGCAGGATTTTGTTTATCAAAGGGCCAGTTTGTTTCAGAAACGTGATCAGTGATCTTGCAGATCCACGTCCCATGCAGGATACGCTAAAATGGGATCCAGAGCAGCAGGATCACTGATCTCATGCCTGAAACAAACAGGCCCAAAGGTTAAAAAACCCTTAAAAAAACAAAATCCTGCCAGGATCACAATATCAAGCCCTCATAGCCTTAAACACAGGCAGTGTTGTAGGTCTCGAGCCCTGCTTAGCACAAACAATTTGCTAACCATGAAATGTCTGCCTTAATAAAAACAGGATTAACAACCAAACTTCCATATGTCGTGTATCACTTGTGATTGTTCTTTGGCTGTGGTTCGCTGACCATGAATATCAAATGGAATTTGTAATGGTGGTTTGTTTCATTGGGCAAGACATTTTTGTGCTAAGCAATTGTTTTGTGCTTAGCAGCTCCATGAAATTGGCCCCTGGTCTTGATCTTGAAGAAGTAGGTCTTGGTCTCGGTCTTGGTCTTGTTACACTGGCATTTTCAACTTTAAAACAAAACAAAAACTCAGGAGGCAACGTACCGGAACTTTCTTTTGGGTAATGATGACAGCAGAGTCTGAACCCTTGATAGCTACTGAGGTCATACCACCTTGGTTGATTGCTTTGAAGGCATATTCTGTAGGATTGAAAGAAAATATATTCACCATTTAATAATCTAATAGGTTCAAAACAAAGGCCAAACGAACAAAGATCTAATAGAGTGACTATTATCATCAAATAAACACATGGGAAACTGACTGAATTTTTAAGTCATTGAAAGGTGAACAAAGAAAAATTGACTGGAGTGGGATTCGGACCGGTGACCTCCTGAACACTGCAAAGGCGCTCTACCAACTGAGCTATCCATCCCTACATTGGTGGTGACCCTAAAAGTCAATTAATACACAATGTATCTTTAATAGTCAATTCAAATTGACTATTACCATGATTACTTAGGGACACCAACAACATTGGGCTGGATAGCTCAGTTGTTAAGAGCGGCAATACGGTATTACAGGGGTCGCTGGTTCGAATCTCGCTCCAGTCAATTTTTCTATGATCCCTATTAACATAGGCTGTTACTGTTTACAAGCTACCATCGACTCCTTAACTGTCATCCAGTTGTTGGATCTGTGCATGTAGTACTAGTAGACAATGGGATTTGTAATTCATATTCAATCTTAACGGTCTAAGTTGTCTTAGACCCGTAAACAGGGCCCAGATAGTACATCGCTACGCTCATAGATCCTGATCCCTGTCTCTGTTGCATGAAAAATGGAGAAACTTTTGCCGCTTGGCATCCGCTACGATCCGCTAGCTGAAATTTCACCAGAATGTTGAGTACTTATGCTGAATATATGGTCCGATAACCGATATCCGCTCGCAGAAAATATACCGTTCACAAGAATTAAGAAAAAAAAGAGATCTGAGCAATTTATCTGGGCTAAGGTCTATCCTGAAGCCTTTGGTTGGAATCAAAACAGTTTGATCGCCTGACAATTGATAATTTAAGAAAGATTTCCATACACACGGACAATGCTTGACAAACCATGGCTGTGCACAAACCGTATGGAACTGAAATGAAGAATTGAAAGTGTTTTCTAAGTAAATGCTTCTCGGTTTTCAAAGGTGGCCATTTTAAAATGGTACTGAAATTGCAACTCAATGAAACACAGCGAAAAATCCCTTACACGAATTGGCACGAAACGGCCGAAAGAGGGCGTCACGATCATCTTGTAATGTGACGTCATCACACTGACCAAAAATGGAAGTTTTCATGAATGAAACTGACGCGCATGGGCACATACTCAGCAACACCCACTAAAATCATTGCCACATCGACAGACCTCGCCAGGATCTTTGGAATGGTATCAAAAACATACAAATTTGTACATTTCTTCAACCTTTTGACCATTTTTTGTGGTATCACCCGACGTTTCCGTGACGTCACAAGCACTGCCTTGCACGTTGACCAATCAGCGCGGCGCTTTTCACACAGGGCACAGTTCCCATCCGTGTTACAGTACATATTGGGGATTTTTCGTTGTGTGAAAATGCATGTTGAGAGCAATTTTTACGCCTGCGCAGGTTTTTGTGCAATTTTTGAATTTCAGTTTAACATTCATTTGGGATTCTTTAAACCAAGGCACGTACGTAGCTAACTTCACTTCAGTTGGCCTAGGTTAAAAACGTTGGACACAGCCTCACAGGTTTTCTTTAACAACTAGTCACTTCGGACAATGTGTTAAAGATTGCGGTCACACTAATCAAAGTCAACTCTTTTTTCTCGGCGTCAACTTCAGAGAGAGGCGTCAACTCGGCGTCAACTCATACCAAATGATATTCTATATTGAAAATATATATACAATACTTCAATTAGTAGTATAAGAGAGAATTTGCATTGGTTTCAGGTTATATCGCATCTAGGAAAGGGAGATTTTCCCTCGAAAAAAATCACCTTAAGCAGCAAATCCGGAGGCCGCCATCTTGCCATTTACGGCACATGGACGATACCATTCATGCATGGGTGTGCAAGTAATGCCTTGGACAACAGAGGGTGCCTTTCTGCAGAGTTAATTACTTAAATTTTAATTTTTTTCGAGGGAAAAATCTCCCTTTCCTAGATGAGATATAACCTGAAACCAATGCAAATTCTCTCTTATACTACTAATTGAATTACTGTATGTATATTTTCAATGTAGAATATAATTTGGTATGAGTTGACGCCGAGTTGACGCCTCTGTCTGAAGTTGACGCCGAGAAAAAAGAGTTGACTTTGATTAGTATGACCCAAAGATTGCACTGGTTGAGAGATTGCGCTCAACATTATTTCCTATGTCCGGAAATTGGGCAACAGTACGAAAGTCTCGGAAATGCGTGTCTAATGGACTTAAAAGTGACCATAATCACTTACCAACTTGATACAGCCTTCCTTCAGGTGAGAAGACCGTTATAAAGCGGTCAAATCCCGCACTGCTACCTCGAGACATTGCTAAAAATCAGACGTTTGTTACCGAAAAGTGCCTTGGATGACAATGCGGAAAGTCGTGTGCTGAACAAACCGTCTGGTATCGGTCTCCAAATGCAAAATGCACATGGTCAATGGGTCCACCAACCAGACTAAATTAGATTGACACAAATGTAACTATAGAGGGCGCACTGATCAAAATCACCAAATTAATTTGATTTCTGCAACTTGTAAGAACTTTCATCTAAGATTCGGAAAAAGCTCCCTGATTTCACGGTATTTTTGTCATCTTTTCAAGGATAACTGCAACTCTCTAGATGGAAGACAAACCACAGATCATCGCGTATATCCAGAAGTCTCTGAATTTCACCCTGTACGATACGAGATGGGTGCCGTGCAGCGCTCGCTTCGTTGTGCTTGGCAACCATGCACGCCAGACTGGGGCAATGCAAGTCTATGAAATGTCATCGGCTGGAGATGTTAAACTCTTACATGAGGTGCAGTCTTTTTCCCCTTTAAGTTAGACTGAGTCTAAGTAGACCATAATATGATTGAGTTGTAGCATTTGGAAATTGCTTCTTTTTTGTATAAGCTTGACTGCTATCCAGAATGAAAATTGTTGTTTAAAACACAGAAAGAAATCGAACCCTCCTGATGACTGCTGTCAATGTTCAAATTTCACCCAAATTTTTAATCTTCCAAGTTCCATTTCCAAGTTGCAGGCAGCATAAATTTACTTTTTATGAAATTTCAGGGTGCATATGATGTATGGCTTGAAAAGAACTGCACAAATAATTTAGGTTGGCATAGCGGTTTTTCCCTCGCCTTTCACCTCTGGTGGACCGGGTTCAAGTCCGGTTCAAGTAGATTAGGTTTTCAGTCCCTATACCTGATTCTGTGGGTTTCACCCAGAATATTACTCTGGGGTTTTCCTCCCACCTCTAAAACTGTATCTTCTTCTCATCATCTTTCCATAAAAGGTTTCATCAGGCTTTCGAGCTACAGTGCCTAGGGTGCTTTTGAGGAATCCTTGGTTTCATTACCAGAAATAATAATAATAATAGGCCTAATATTATAATTAAAATAGTTATGCAAAAGTTTTAATTACAAAAATGCATATTTTTAAAAGTGTTTATTTTTCCGGCACCGACATTCTGCCTGCAAATGCTATTTTGCTATTCCCTTAGCTAACGCTGAAGTTTTATTGGCCAATTTGCAGTATTAGAATGTACAGGTCTCCGGCAAAATAATATTTAGAGAAAGAAAAAGAAGGCTGGCAAGTCGTACGGTATTCAGAATTGACCAAGGCAGGAGAATGACGATCCCGGCAAAATATAAACTTCCTTACAAAAAAAGAAAACTGTATATTATTGTTTCCCATTGCAGGCAGAAAAGAAAGAAGCATTCCGTTGCGGTACGTTTGGTGCGTCACACATCAACCAGAGACACTTGGCAACTGGAGATTTCCATGGAAATATGAGAATTTGGTAACAAAATATTGAAATTTAAAATGCTGGTAGACTTTTTTCTTTTAAACTTTCATGAATTTTCAACTTTTTGGGTATTATTATTTCTTAAACGATTACCATAATTATTCATACTTAATAATCCAACAATTGTCTGCCAACAAACTCTAAGATTGTTGCGTGTCCTAACCTAACCACATGTAATCCACTCGTGGGTCTATCATTGACAGGAATCTGGAGAAGACAGATATACCAGTCTATTCAGCCAAGGGCCATTCAGAGATCATCAACTGTATCGACGGTGTAGGGGGTATTGGAGTTGGCGAAGGTGCCCCGGAGATTGTAACAGGAAGCAGAGATGGTAATGTCATACCAATTTTGTTGCCCCCTTCCCTTACTTACGTCCCCTCCGCTATGGTGCGATAATTGCGTTAATTCTGGTTTCCATAAAAAAACCTGCAATGACATTTCATAGATATGTAATTTCACACTTAAATTAAATATCTGCCACAGCACCATTAGATGTAACTGACACAACTAAGTATGGCATGGAACAACCGAGATGAGTAAAAGTATATGTCAATGAGCTTGTTGCCTACGTAAGAATTTGTTTGATGAACAAGATTAATAGAAAGGAAAGGGTTATTCATCGCAGTATAAGGAACAAGGTGATTCAAAAGTAGAGAGAAATTAATTATCTTGTTCATAAGGAAAAATGTGATCAAATTCACACGATGTCGTGTTGCTGGCAGCGATGTTTCGGCTGCTGGAACGGTACGGAGAACATGGATGTTGACCAACAGGATATAACGGACACCGCAGCATCCAGTTCTACAGTTGCCTGATGAAGGCTAGCAGTACCAGCAGCTGAAACGTAGCTACCAGCAACACGACATCGCGTGACTTTGATCACCCTTTTCCTTATGAACAAGATAATTAATTTCTCTGTTATTGACAGAAGGGGTTGAGAATTAATTGGGAGTGAACTTGGTGGATTGGTTATTGCAGGAGCTGTGAAGGTCTGGGACCCTAGGCAGAAGGATGACCCAGTGGCTAACATGCAACCAGCTGAAGGAGAGACAAAAAGAGACTGCTGGACTGTGGCCTTCGGTGAGTCTGTCCAACAGGCAGGGTCTGGTGTAGGAGCCATGAGGCCTTTCTCAAAGCATGGCTCCGGCTCCGGAGACATGAGCCATTTACCACACATTACCAAACACTCTCCACAGGGGAACTGCATCAAAAACCACACAAACCACACTGTGGTGTATTGTGGTATTCAGGATGCCACATTTAATCACAGGAAGAACCATGTGTGGTAAACTGGTATGAAGATGGGTTAGGGTTAAAGATTATATAAAAAATTTGGGTCTCAGACGGATGATCCTGTTACGTACAAGCATAGCTGTTGACTACCATCCTGACAACAAATGAAAAGAATTCCAAGCAAATATTTTGTTTTCCCGATTTGTATCAGGTCATGCGTTCAATCAGGCCGAGAGGTGTATCGCCGCGGGTTACGACAATGGAGACATCAAACTGTTTGATCTGCGTAAGATGAGCCTGCGGTGGGAGACTAACGTCAAGAATGGGGCAAGTATTGGTGTCATTGGCAAAAAAAGTCTGCTCCGTTCTATCTATAAGTTTTTCTCAGGTTACAGCATTGCTAATGCTGCGCATATTAAATAATCCTTGGGATATAGCCGTATGTGTGTGGTTTTTTATACTGCCAAACGAACAAAGATGATTGACTATTAGGGACATCACCGACATAGGGCTGGATAGCTGAGTTCGTAAGAGCACCAGTACGGTATTCCGGTGGTTGCTGGTTCAAATTCCGCTTCAGTCAATTTTCCTTTGTTCAGTTTTCAATTACATACAAATCTAAGCTGCAAACTGCACATCAGCCACAAATGACCTGAAATATATCAAATGCTTGGAGTTAGGAGGGCCTGACGCGTTTCGATCCTAGCAGGATCTTTCTCAAAGGCTAAAATACAAATCTGTTAGTAAAATTAATGAAGTAAATACGTTTTCCCTTGCAAGAAAAACTCAATAACTGGATGTTTTTCTTTTCATCATCTCAATATCAACAACAGGTATGTTCAGTGGAGTTTGACCGAAGGAACATCAACATGAACAAGCTGGTGGCTACGACGCTGGAGTCCACTTTTCACGTCTTCGACATGCGAACCCAGCATCCAACTAAGGGCTTTGCCTCACTCAAAGAAACTGTAAGTGTCCATATTGAGACAGAAATTAGTCTTAGCCTGATCTTTTTCTCATTAGAGAGTTGCAGTGTTGTATGACACGAGGCCGGCCTTGGCCTCGAGACGGGAAATTTGCTGCCTCGGCCTCGAAGAATTTTGACTGACGACTCCGCTCGAGGCCGGGAAAAATGTGTTTAAAACTTAAACGTGTTTCCCAACATTTTTGGGGGACAATTTTAAATTTTTCATTAAATACGCTTACAGAAAGAAAGTTAAAATACATGTATCACGCGAATAGCGCTCACCTACATCGCGACACTATTGTGTAGCACATCGAATGTAATGAATTGAGAGCATGGTGCCCTGTGCTAGTGTGGTTATAAACCGCATTGGGAAGTTGGGGTACCACGTCACTAGCAAACAGTCTATCACGGAGTGAAATGATATGCTCATGTGTGACTCGGCCTCCGCCTTGGAGACCCATGATCGGACTCGGCCTCGGCTGGTCGTGAGAAACTCGGACTCGGCCTCGGAGGTTGTGGACTCGGATACAACACTGAAGAGTTGGCAGTAAATATCCTTGTCCTTAATTGCGCACCAGTGGACAATATGTGGATGTCTGTTACAAATGTTGAAATATCAAGACAAGTTGGGCTCCAGATTGTCCGTTGATTTCATGAAACTGAGCTAAAATCTTCTGACAATATGAACAAAGATAATTGACAATTTGGGACTGGATAGGTCAGTAGGTAAAGCACCGGTACGGTATTCTGGGGTCACACAGGTTTTAATCCCACTCCAGACCATTTTCCTTTGTATACTTTTCAAAGACTTCAAATCTTAAGCATTTGATTCGGAACTGATAATTTCTTCTTCTTTTTTCGGTTTGTGTCTGGGTTTTTTCTAGGCCCATAAATCGACAGTGTGGTTGGTCAGACATCTGCCGCAGAATCGAGACGTATTTATGACGCTAGGAGGAGGGGGAACATTGAATCTCTGGAAGTAGTAAGTATTCTTGGCCTACAATTGTCCATACCTCTTACATAAAGCTCAGCTCCGGCTCTATTTCGTGAATCCATTCTAAAATTTCGGGTATATCAAAATAGAGTCGTTTGGCTGCAGTTCGGAATAGATTCTCTGGTTTAAAAAAGAAAAAAACAGAGCTTCAGCTTCAATGAAAAACCACAACCAATATTGTCAAAAATATAAAGTCTATACAGTCTAGGTGAGCAGCGGGAAACGGAAAACCGAAAGAGCCAGTGAGGGGCATGTCCGTTTTCTCACAGCGCTGAGAAAAGAAGGACGATCATGGTGGCTATGTCGGTATGCATTGTGGGAGGTCAGGGTGCACCACGGTTGATCAAGCCTTTTCAGCGAAGCAGCAAATTGGCGCAGGGGAATTTGCATATTGTAGTAACCGTCTGGGGGAGGTTGAATGCAGTAGACTCTCTGGTTTGAAAAAGAAAACAGAGCTTCAGCTTCAATAACAAACCACAACCTATATTTTCAGTGTATGGATGACAGAGACGAAGCTGGAGCCCGAGCCGAGCTTTGAGAAAGGCCCTTGATAAACACAGAGGGCATTGGGTAGAAATTCTTTTACCGACTATTTTTCATTTTCATCACCAGCTCGTATCCGGAGAAACGAGTTGTGGAGGATGGCAACGGCGAGGAGATAGGCGTGATAGGTTCGGTCAGTCTCCTGCAGAATGCCGCCCTCTCCACGCAGCCCATCGGAGGCTTCGACTGGAGTCCCGACAGGGAAGGTGTCTGCGTGTGCACGTCCTTCGACCAGATGATCCGGGTTCTGCTAGTCACAAAACTCAATCGGTTGTAGCAAGAAAGAAAGGCACAGGTTGAGGAGAAATGTTAATTTGCCAAGAAGGAAGGGGAGGGGCTGGATTAAGGGAAAGTGGGCGGACAGCAATTTTTGACTCGGGGCGTCGCTCACGAAGACCTGATGTGTTTTTCTGCGTGGAATTTCATTATTTGAAATATTCTGAAAGATCAAAGTTGATGCAATATTGGATACATGGTGCCACCACACAAGCTGGTCTAGCTTACTAGGTGTATATGTGAACACAGATGTGAAACCTGGGGACGATTTCACCAAACTCGCCGTAACTTACTATCAATTGTAGGACTTAGAAGTCGTAGGATACGATGGGTTATCCTTCGCAACTCGAGTTACGATCGATCGTAGGGCTTCGTGAAATGACCTGTTTTCCTTTCACACTGTGTTGAGATCTTGTTAATGCGCTTTCAACCACCCCTTTCCTTAAAACTTGTTTCCTACAATAAGGGAACAAAAAAAATCAGCCGTGAACCAGCTGCAATCATCATGTATTTCACAGACATTTGGTTGGTACCCTGCATTTGCTGACGTTATTTTGTTTTCCCATAAAATTTGCTATTGTCTTTTGTTTTATATTTGTGTACCTATTTTTTTCCCGACCGTTTTCAAAAAATTATATTGCTGTGCCTATACATGTTTGAGTTTATAAGAAAAAGGTTGACGAACACGAGTAGTTCTGATAAAACCGATATAAGTTACTTTGACGTCATAATGGTTTAAACAATATCAATCCCCTTGTATATATTGTACATAATGATTTGATTTCATTTACCGTCATTCATAATATGCAAATGAGTAAATAAATAATAAAAAACAAAGTAATTGTATTATTTCCTGTTTTCTGTACATTTGATTTTAATTATGTTGTCATACGGGTCAAACAATACAAAATATAGTTCAACTGTTAAAATTCTATGAACCGCAACTTGTATTTTACAGCAAATTAGCTTTGATGTTTTAGAAGGGGTATACTGTACACATTTAGTGGTTGAAACTCAAAGCTGCTTAAAGGTAGTATCATACTTTGGTAGCATACTGAAACAGAAATCTTCACAGATTTACCTATAACTTTCAGGGTATAAAGATGGCGATGGTAGAAACATACTGTTAACATTTTTCTGCCTGAAATGCTGTATTTATCCAGAAAAGATAAAAAATAAAAGAGAAAATACCTGAGAAATACTGTGGCCGTTTTTCACTGTTTTCTCAAAAAGTGGGCACAGTATGGGTCTGAAATGTTCAAAGATGACTGTTATTGTATCTTCATTGACATTTTTGCCCATGAATCTGTATTTCTTTGACAAAAATCAAAGTATGATATTACCTTAACATATGAATTTCTTCAATTTTACACCAATTTAATAATCATGGTGTAACAAGATTCTTTGAAGAAACAAAACAAAATGTCCGAAAAGAAAACAAAAACGAATGAATGAATGGAACATGATTCGTTTTTTTATAATGCCAGACAAAGTCAAGTCTGACACTGAATTAAAAGTTAAAAATTTAGACAAATTCGACCAGGTCTCCAAAAAGAGCTCCATTATCTGGGGCCATAACACCAATCTCAACTTTCCTGTTTTCACTAGATACAGGGGCTTACCACGAACTCCCTACCTACTACCAAAACCTAAATGACCAAACTGTTTTCCTCTTCAATTTTTACAATAAAAGGAAGACCCAATGGAAAAAAGAAAGGAAATATTCTACACATTTTTGTAATAAAATAACGGGTATCAAAATAGATGCTTTTGGCTGCGGTTCGGAAGTAGATTCTCTGGTTTGAAAAGGAAAACAGAGCTTCAGCTTCAATAAAAAACCACAATCTATATTTTCAGCACATGGATGACAGAGCTGGAGCCTGAGCCTGAGCCTCCGTTTTTAAAATCTCCTATTACTAGGCGGCCGAATCAATTTTCCCCCCAAATTCAAAATTTGCATTTAGGGATCTTCTTTTACTTTAACTTATCGTGCAGGGTACACGCCTAGTTTTTAGTAAAACAAAATGAAGGGGGGGGGGGGGGGGCGGTACTTTGAAGTGGGTGAAATAAATTAAACATCAATGTTATAGATACAAATAAAAAGAATGGATGTAATGTAGTTTATGCAAGAAAGGAATTAATTCCTTCCTTCCTTAAAGGTACAGTACAGGATTGGTAACATACCCAAACAGAAATGTTCACAGATTTACGTATAACTTTCAGGTTATGAAGATGGTGCTGGTAGAAACATACCGTTAAAATATTTCTGCCTGAATTGGTGTATTTATCTAGAAATTAGTCAAACAAAGACCGAAAACAGTTTTGATCTCGGGGTAAGATCAAAACCATTTTTTATGTTTTATAAGAAAAATTGAGTTGGATTTTCGCTATTTTCTCGTGACTCAGATGTCCGATTGAGCTCAAATTTTCACAGGTTTATTATTTCATGTACAATTGTACATGTTGGATCAGACAAAGTGCGAGTGCTGTTCTGTGACCTTTAGTTTACCAATCATGTATTATACCTTTAATATTAAAACCTCCAACATCTTTCACCTATTATTAAGACAGAAGCTAGCAATTGACACATTTTGGACACATAACTCCCTTGTTCAGAAACTAATATGGCTGATTTTGGATTGGTTTTTTGGGATGAGAGGAGTACTGGTCGAATATTGCCTACTTTAGGGAATATACTCATCCATAGTTAGTGAGTCCTTTCCATTTGTGGAGAGACTGGTCGTCGTCGCAGAAGAGGAGTAATGGCTGGTGAATCACAGGATTTAGACGACGCTCCTACTTGGCCAATGTGTTTCTGAAGACAGAGAGAGAAGATGAGAAAAAAAAAAGCTACTTTAAAAATTCTCCTCCTTGAGTTTGCAGATCACCCTGACAACACCAGATGATGAGGTTGCTATGACGACAGCATATGGGTTAAGATCATAGCATCTTTTCCAGTACAAAAAAGCCTTACGCCTTCAATCAATCAATCAGTGAGAGCGTTGCCACGTCTACCTTCGAGCGGTACTACTTCGGTCTTCTGATAGCCATCCCCCAGGCAGCCATGCCTTCCAGACATTCAAATTCTGCCCCAAAAACTTATTTGGAGTGCTGCAGAATCTTGAAGGACCAATTGATCCTGGGGTTGATTTCACAAAGCCCTACGATCGATCATAACTCAAATTTATACAACAGATATTCCTACGTGGGGCTGCAATGCATTATAAGTCCTACGATTTATAGAAAGTTACAATGAGTTTGGTGAAATCGACCCCTGGAGGTTCTTTAGAATGAGCCTCAGTGCATGACTATTAATCTGTATGCTCTCATAGGCAAGCAAGCAATCATTGGGAGGCATGGACTCATTGCAAAGGGGTGACCGACTGGCATGGGCACAATGTCTGAGACTTACGCTGTGAGACTCTTGGAGCCCCCGCTCAGTAGGATGAAGGGAGACTGTGTCTGCTTCTGTTTCTGCTTCATCATGGCCACGGTGTTCAGTGGAGTGTCTGTAGAGGACATCTTCTTCATGGCCTGGTTGACAAACAATAGGAAAGGATGGTGTAAAATGGTGTATGAGTCTGTAACAGGGGTGTTTTATGAACACCTTTGGTTTATAACTAATATAGGAATTCTAAACAACTATATGTTCCTCAGGAATCTCAGCTTCCAGGAATGTTTTCTTTTTGCACACTAATCCCTGTTTCTCAGGTTTGCAGCATCGCTAATGCTGTGCATATTTCAAATTATCCTTGGGATATAGCGGTATATGCGTGGTTTCATGGCTTCTGACTGCCAAACGAACAAAGGTAATTGACTATTAGGGACATCACCATCATAGGGTTGGATAGCTCAGTTGGTAAGAGTGCCGGTACATGGTTATTGATTATAAACGGGCTAAAGAAAATGCTTACTTCCACTTCCATCTGTTTCTTGGCTCGCTTGTCCGTCTTCATCTTTCCCGATCCTTTGCCATGGAAACGATGAGACAGTATGCGAAATGCCTAAATAGCGGAATAAATAAAAGTAAATTTTTACGACAAAATCAAAGAAGAAAATACTGCTGCAGAAAGACAAATATCAAGACCTGTATTTTGGAGGTAAAATCAGCTGATATTGATTTTAAAAATGGCAGACGTTAATTTCCTAAATAGCTGATGTTAATTTCTAAAATAGCTGAGTCATGGACCCGTGCCATGAGAGGGCATACAGCACGTGCAGTGAATCTGCACGTACCATGCACCACTGCACTGCCCAATCACGGTGCAACGCCACGCACCTTGGATCCTCCGGAACCGGATATAAGGAGCACGGACATGTCTACTACCATCACCTGATGAAGTATTGCAGTTTGTATACGAAATGTCGCGATCTCTACCGATGACCACATTGTGTGACAACAGATACGTACATTTTATTTTATTTGATATCCACCACAAGCCTTGATTTTAACAGAGGCCATGACCTTCATTGCCCTGGTTCTTGGCCTTCGTGCCCCCTTCAAATGTTTCCATAGACATTATGATTTTCCAATGGAAATGCCCCTTGCTATTGAAAAGTGGCCTTGCCCTTTTCAGAACCAAATTCAAGGCCTGCCACCACGATGAATATCGTTATTTATCCACTTTTAGCTATATTTTGATACATGTATTTAGTTTCCAAACCAAAGGAATAAATCTACCCTTGATTTTTTCAATACCTCTTTCTGGTTGATTTCACGGCCGTTGTCGTCCACATACTTGAGCTGGACGTCCGGTTTGTAGCCGTCTTTTTCCCTGAAATCAGCAAGGGGCCCTCTGTACCGGTCATGCTTGTTATACTTAGCATCTATATCACTGAAGGGGAGACAGCCAAAATAAAGCATACAAATAAAAACACAGAATATATTGAACCTAAACCATAGAGTACACATACACATACTGGTAGCCCCTTTCAGTACCATATACTTCACAAACAGTCAGTCTCCATATCCCATATGTCTACACATCCACATAGCTGATAACATGGACAAGACCTTAAGCAAGTAATGATTATGCTTATAATAATGCTTAGAATGATTATTAGCTAAGGAAACAATTAATGTATTGTACTGGGGCCAATATCACGTCCCTGCTAAGCACAACAAATTTGCTACCAATTCTGTCTTAATAAAAACAGTATTAACAAGCAAATTTCCTTGTGTTGTCTATCACTTTGTTGTTCGCTGACTATATATATCAAATGGAATTTTTAATGGTGGTTTGTTTTATTGTGCAAGACATTTTGTGCTAAGCAATTTATTTTGTGCTTAACAGCTCCATGAAATTGGCCCTGTTGACAACAGAAGACAAGGATAAATAAAACAAGACTGAAAAAACGGACGCATAGTATAGAATAGAAAAATAAAAAAGACCTACTAGGATTGAATCATCAGGCCCTCCTAACTCCAGGCAAAAAAAGAAGAAACAAAGTAATTTTCAGAAGCTAAGGCTGCATCCGAATCTGTTGTCTAGAGCTAGGTCTAGGTCTTCGCTCAATTGAAAATAGGTGGAGACACAAATGCAATAGACCTAGCCGTAACTCTGGAAGCCCGTTTCGGACTCGGCCTATAAGTCACATAATACAAAAGAAGGGCGTTTGCACAGGAGGACTAACTAAAAACAAGAAGTCTTGGAAAAGTGTACAAAGAAAAATTGACTGGAGCAGGATTCGAACCGGTGACCTCC
Source organism: Astropecten irregularis (assembly GCA_963971285.1). Classification (NCBI taxonomy): domain Eukaryota; kingdom Metazoa; phylum Echinodermata; class Asteroidea; order Paxillosida; family Astropectinidae; genus Astropecten; species Astropecten irregularis. The sequence continues at coordinate 34,800,641 of OZ020245.1, read as the reverse complement.
TGAATACCGTACAGGCACTCTCCCAACTGAGCCACCCAGCCCTACGTTGGTGGTGACCCCAATGGTAAATTATCTTCGTTCATTTGGCAGTCAGAAGCCATGAAACCACGCACACACCGCCATACCCCAAGGATCATTTCACCACTACGCGCAGCAATGCTGCAACCTGGGAACGCTACATGGGGGGATCACTCAAAGAGGATATGGCTTTTTAATTAATATAATCATCAAATAACCACAGTTTCCATTGTGGTTATTTGATGATTATAAAGACAAGAAGACCAAACCCTCAGAGAAATTAAAACCTACTTGTAGTTCTTGTCCTCGACTGTGAAGTTCTTGGCCTCCAGATCCTCACCCTTCTTGGACTTGAGAGTGGCCTTGATGAACTCTTGCTCGATGTAACCCTTCTTCATGGCAAGGTTGAGAGCCCCTGCGATTCCCGTCTGTACCGTGGGTTCCTCCTCCAGGACTGGGCCAGCTACGTCCTGCATGGGAGGGGACCACAAAGAAATATATTCAAACACCTGGGCAACAATTTCATAGAGCTGCTTAAGCACCAACATTTGCATAAGCACTATAAAATCAGCGTGTCAGCCAAAACTCCTTGTGAATGTTATGCTCAACAAATAAAGGCTGAATAAAAGTCAAAAGCAGTAAACATCGCATGAAAATTTGGTTGGCAATCCTGTTTGATCAAGGAAGACTTTTCATCAGGGATGTAAGAGTTCAGGAAATTTCCGGATTTCCGGAAATGGCGTAATTAAAAATCATTTTCCGGAAATGCCAAAATGTTGTTTTCGACGGCGCTGCAATAATTCGCTGCGCCCGAGCGACGCGCTTGTTCATTTTGAGAGTAAAAAAACAATAATAAAGCATATCGTCTGGCTCCATGTTTTGTGTACACATGTTTAAATGGGGCTAAATAGGGAAGGAAACAGACCTTACCGATAGCGCCCTCTGTTGACAATCAAACTGAATAGTCTGGTTCCATGTAATTTTTGTCGCGTTAATGAATACATTGGGATGTGGGTACTAAGCCACTCTCCGACTGGCACGAACGCGCGTGGTATAGATCGACCTCCATCGATCGAAATAGCAACCGCACTTGTCAAAAATGACTTCGAAGGTTAGAAATAAAAGAGAAGGAAGGATATATCATTGATCAAGACATTCACAAAGGACAAGATACCAAAACCATTGATACAAATAAATGGATAGAAATGGGAACCCTAAACACCGAAGGGCGCCTGCATCCCTGCGGTAAGTCTCTCGCGTCGATCGCGCAATTGATTGGCCTTCAGTGATTTTCCGGAAATGACTTCGTCGGTTACTTACATCCCTGTTTCATGTTCAAGCACATTTTGTGCTTAAGCAACTCTATGAAATTGGCCACTGGGTGTCGAGTCAGTACTTTCACAAGCATAATTTCCCTGCTTTACATGTGCATAGATGACAAGTGCGTCAGGCACTCGCCTCTCACTGTGGCCAGGGGTCGATTTCACGAAGCCCTATGATCGATCATAACCGAAGCATAACCCATCATATCCTACGATTGATAGTTAGTTACGATGAGTTTGGTGAAATCGATGCCTGGGTTCGATACCGACTTGGTCCCTGGTATGACGTTAGGAGCAATACAAAGGCTTGATGATGCTGTTTTTGGGGGGACACTCACCCCGGTATATTGAGCTTCTTCCTGCGCCAGATTGACGGTGCTCCATCCTTCCTGGCCCGTGTCTTCACCGAGGGCTTCCATCTCCTGCGCCTCTCGCTCATAGTCTAGAATCTCCTCTTCGTCTTCTTCGCGATTGCCGGCCAAACCTTCAGGAAGCCATGGTGAGAGGGAGAGTGAGCAAGTGTATACAGTAATCAAAACACAGATTTGTGAGTGGCACCCTCTTTTGCTTTATTTATTGAATATTAAGGGAAACTGTCTGAATTTTAAGTCATTGAAAAGTGAATAAAGAAAAATTGATTCGAACCGGCGACCTCCTGAATACCGTACAGGAACTCTACCAACTGAGCTATCCAGCCCTACGTTCTTGGTGTCCCTATTAGTCAATTGTCTTTGTTTGTTTGGCAGTCAGAAGCCATGAAACCACGCACACACAGCCATACCCCAAGGATCATTTCACCGATACGCACAGCAGAAATTCCAAGCGGTAGAAAATTGTCGGCTGAAGTGTATAGTAATGAGCTTACACGAAACTATGTCCACTTTGTACAATTGTTAAACTCTCATTATTACTCTGCTATAGAGTTATAGTTATGGCTGAGCCTTTCTTTTTTATGTTTTTATCTTATCTTGAAGTAATATGCAGGCTTTAGTTTGCTTTTGTTTTTGATGTGTGTAAATTGTGTATGGAGCAGGCTTGGAATTAAGTTCTGAAAGGGGCAAGGCCACTTTTCCATTGCAAGGGGCACTTCCATTGGAAAATCATAATGTCTATGGAAATACTTGAAGGGGCACCAAGGCCAAGAACCAGGGCAACGAAAGTCATGGCCTCCGTTTATTAATTCACTATTGTTAATTGTTAACAGTCTGGTCGATGAAAGGAACAACGATGAGATCATTGAACTCACCATATGTGGGGATCTCGCCCAGAGTGCGGCAGAATTCAGAGGTGGAGTTGAGAGTGATGTTGATGCCTTTATTCGCTGAGGTTCCTGCCGAGCCTAAGAGCGGCAAAACCAGTGAGGGCGCCGCTGGTTCCCAGTCCAGTGGCTCTTCCTCGATCTTGGACACCTCCTCGGCAATCTGGAAGATGATAGAAAAACAAACAAAGACAAAATTCAATTTCAATTGCACTTTTTACTTTCTAAATATTCTGGATTACTTAGGCACCTTCTCAAAATTTACTGCACGTTCGCGCCACGTTCTTTTTGCAGGATCCTGCAGACTTTTTAAACAAAAGAGCCCTTGACAACCAGTCACAGCATAAAAACAGGATTAACAACCAAATTTCCATGTGTTGTGTGTCACTTGTGATTGTTCTTTGGCTGCTGTTTGCTGACCATGATTATCAAATGGAATCTTTAATGGTAAACTGTTTTATTGAGCACAAGCAATTGTGCTAAGCAATTTTTTGTGCTTAAAGGCTCCATGAAATTGGCCCCTGTTATTAAATGAGCCTCTGGTTGAAGAACATTTTGATGGGTTTGCAGACAGTGGCAACTCTTATAAGTGACTGGCTTGTCAGGTTTTTTGTCACCTTACCTTCTCTTCAACCTTAGGCTGGGCCCTGGCCTTCTTCTGCTTGAGTTTACGGGCCTTTGACAGGACCATGTGGAGTTCTTGTTCTGCCTCGTCCTCGATGGGCGGCCCTTGGTACAAATCATCTTCCTCCTCATCAGGCCCTTGGATTTGAGCTGCAGAGCGAAGGAGAAAAAAACCCAAAATTTGAGAGTTTTTGCTTGGAGTTTTGATCCTAGCAGCATCTTTCTCAAAGGCTATAACTGAGAAAGTTAGGAGGGCCTGACGTTTTGATCCTGATCTTTCTCAAAGGCTAACTGAGAAAGTTAGGAGGGCCTGACGTTTCGATCCTAGCAGGATCTTTCTCAAAGGCTAACTGAGAAAGTTAGGAGGGCCTGATGTTTTGATCCTAGCAGGAATCTTTCTCAAAGGCTAACTGAGAAAGTTAGGAGGGCCTGACGTTTCGATCCTAGCAGGATCTTTCTCAAAGGCTAAATGTGAAAGTTAGGATGGCCTGACGTTTCAATCCTAGCAGGATCTTTCTCAAAGGCTAACTGAGAAAGTAAGGAGGGCCTGACGTTTCGATCCTAGCACGAGGATCTTTCTCAAAGGCTAACTGAGAAAGTTAGGAGGGCCTGACATTTAGATCCTAGCAGGATCTTTCTCAAAGGCTAACTGAGAAAGTTAAGAGGGCCTGATGTTTAGATCCTAGCAGCATCTTTCTCAAAGGCTAATTGAGAAATTAAGGAGGGTCTGACGTTTTGATCCTAGCAGGATCTTTCTCAAAGGCTAAATGACAAGAGGACAAGAACATGCAAATAAAGATACACATTTATGAGAGGATCAGGACAAAATGGGGGTATAGGGAGTGAGGGTGGGTGAAATCAAAGGTGGACACCAACAAAGACGGGGCAGACTGGGTCAACTTACACTGATACAAGTCGGGTAAGTCCACATCCATATCCATTGGCTGCTGAAGGTCCAGTGGCCCCTCCGAGGTGTTATTCTCCCTGCTTTCCGAAATGGAATCTTCCACTGGGTGTCTACCTCTGATTCTTCCCCTGAAAAAACAGAGAAAGGAAATACTTTAATACATGATTGGTAAAGGTCACAGAACAGCACTCATACTTTGCCTAATCCAACATGTACATGAAATAATAAACCTGTGAAAATTTGAGCTCAATCAGACATCTGAGTCACAAGAAAATAGCAAAAACCCGACTCTTTTTTTTTTATAAAGCATAAAGAATGGTTTTGATCTTACCCCGAGATCAAAACTGTTTTCGGTCTTTGTATGACTCATTTCTGGATAAATGCACCATTTCATGCGGAAATGTTTGAACGGTATGTTTCTACCACCACCATCTTCATACCATGAAAGATATATGTAAATCTGTGAACATTTCTGTTTGGGTATGATACTAATCCTGTACTGTATCTTTAATCATTCTTTGGGCTTAGGAACCATGTGGCACGAGACCATAACTGCGGTGCTAGCTTACCGTGAACCGTGGTCTTCATGAGCATCGTTATCGTCTGGCGTCAGGTCGTCCACCGTAAACTTCCTCTTGATCTTGCGCTTGATCTTCTTCTTCTTGGGTTTCTTGAATGCCTCCATCTCTGCTGGTGAGTAGTACTCGCTGGCTAACCTTGGGGCCTTGAAGTCCAGGCTTACCTGTATGTAAAGACACAGTTTGGCAATATTTAGATGGGACTTGCCATTGAGTGCGACAGATGGTCATATGTTCATCCTGCTGGAACTGCACATGCATCTAAAAACCTCCCCAATTTCATAGAGCTGCTTAATCACCAAAATTTGCTTAAGCACCAAAAACCTTGGTAAAAGAAATCATAGTGCTACCCAAAACTCCTTGTGAATGTTATGGTTAGCAACCAATGGCCGAATACAAGTCAAAAGCAGTAAACATCACATGAAAATTTGGTTGGTAATCCTGTTTGATCAAGGAAGACTTTTCATGCTAAGCAATATTTGTGCTTAAGCAGCTCTATGAAATCGACCCCTGGATTCACAATAGACCAATTGTGTGACTAATGTTTACCTGCGTGACATACAGTGGCTATGTTGTCATCTCATTTGTAAGCAATTTTCCTATGTAAGCAAAAATCAGCAGTGAACCATCTCACACAACACATAATACATGGATTTTTGGTTGGTAACATGTCTCGGCTATGCAAGACTTTTTTGTGCTTAGCGTATACCTGAGCTGAGCAGCTGCATGGATTTTTTTGGTTTCATTTCGTAAGGCTGCTTAACAGGAGAATTACAAGCCAATTTTAACTCTAAGCGAAATTTGCTTGACAACCAAACACCATAAATACACAAGAAATGGTAACTGGTAACGCCCGAAGTCTGCTTGGCAGCCTGTAGGAAACTGGTCCCCTGCACTCTTCTTACCGCTTGGGCCTGGAGATTTGCCCGTATTCTCTCTAGACGCTTCTCTTCATCTTCGTAGCCTGATGTCGATGCGCCGAGCCGGAACGATTCTATTTTTGCCCCCTCGATCTCTTCATCGTACTTCGTCAAGACATCTCGAGCCTTCATCTGATTACATACACAAGCAGAGAAAACAAAAACAGAATTTACTGAGAAGGCAAATTTTTAGGCCTGTTTTTATTTTATAAACTGAAGAGTCTTAAAGAATGACATTCTTGTAGACTTTGCTGCTACATCTAGGCCTAATTTCTCTGCTTACTTCATAATTTAGCGCTTATGTTATTCACAAGGCTTTCTTTATACCGGGACAGTGTGCCGAATTTAAAACAAGTTTTAAAAATCATGTGATCTAATCAGTGACCTGATAGAATAATTCTTTTGCGACTGGTACACTGAATTCTGTCACTGAACGTAAACATCAAAACTCAGACTATTAAGAGACACTGTTGCTATATCACAAGCTTTTGCTGAGTTACATAACAGACGTCTTGCACCAATGCACTGTTCATTATGGAATGGCACAAAGGAACCAGTCCATTCCAAAGATGGGTATCGCTATGCAAAAGCTTGCCCTGAATCATGTGATATAGCAACAAAGTCTTTTGTGTTGGAAATTCAAACTGGGGTGTTTATATACAATGAAAGAAGTCTGTGTGCCAGATACTATTCAGATTTAATTTGAAAATGGCTCATTGCTAACACAGCTGGGTTCACAGACACACAGAGCGGAATAGAAATTGAAAAACGTTTTTCGTTCTTTAGGAAGGGAGGACTCGTACATTTTACAAAGTGACATTGGTACAGGAAGACTAACTGATTAAACCTACCATTCCATATTCATCAATGGTATCATCCTCGTATGGTCGGTAGTCTTTCTTCTTTTTTCGGAGTTCAACGTTCTTGGCAGCTTTCTCATCGTCCAGGAAGTTGACATTCATCAGTTCATCCTCATCTTCCCCCAGAACATCTAAAATAGGAGGGCAGGTCATCAAGAGGTAATTTAAAAGGAAGATTTCTTCATCAGGGGCCAATTTCATTGAGCTGCTTCAGCACAAATTTTGCTTAAAGGTATAATACATGATTGGTAAAGGTCACAGGACTGCACTCATACTTTGTCAGATCAAACATGTACATGAAATAATAAATCTGTGAAAATTTGAGCTCAATCGAACATCTGAGTCACTAGAAAATAGCGAAAACCAGGCTCAGTTTTTTTTAATACTCTCCGTGAACAGTTGGGGGAAGACGCCAAGACACTTTTGCATAATGTATCCTCGATGTACCGGTTTTTGAGGGTGTAAGCATTTATTCCAAGCAAGAAAAAAAGTCACATACAGAAGTCAACTGTTGACATGTAGTTTTGGCTTGCGATGGAGCACACATATCGTACATAAAACATATCAACTGATTGTGTGATACAGGCCTGTAAGTCGCTACCAATGACGTATAGGAAGTCAACCCTCGAAAACTTGATACCTCGACAACAGGTACACTGATGATAAACCTAAATGGCGGCAAACATGGCAGGAGTCGGACCTGCGGGCCTTCCCGCCATGTTGGAACGACCTTAAACAAATCCCTTCCCTCGGTTCTCGTTCGATTGATCCAATGACATCATTGAAGCAGAACCAAAGATACCAAAATGCTGAACCAACAACCCATGTTAGCAGAGACATGTTCTCTGTTCGGTTCGGAGTTCCTAGAGGGCTAGGGTTTACAGACTGGTAGAGGGATATTTCACTACTTCTAAAACATGACACTAACCCGCATCTTTGAGAGTCAGGATGACATTCTTGCCCTCCTTGAAGGATCCCACGGAATGTAGGACTTTCAAGTTGCTGATGTGTTTGGCTGAGTACACCTGGAGCGGAGAGAAACACAGTGAGTGATTTCAGCCCAAGACGAAAGAGAAATAACATTTTAACGAAAAAACAGGGCCTAATTTCATGGAATCGGTTACAGCCTATTTTTGTGCTTACGGACACTGCTTTGCGTGAAGTCTGCGGTACTTCATGGAATCTGTAAGCAAGACTTTTGGCACTTTGGGATCTAATGATGATCGTAATGCTTTAGTGAAATCGGCCCCCGGTTCACTCTTCAGATCAACCAGGGTCGATTTCATCAAACTCATCATAACTTACTATCAATCGTAGGACACATTGCAGCCCTACGTGGGATAGGTCCCCTACGATGGGTTATCCTTCATAACTGGAGTTACGATCGATAGTAAAGCTTTGTGAAATCGAACCCTGGGGCCAATTTCACGAATGTTTTGCGATCATAGCTAAAGCCCAAATCCATCGTTAAACAGAAAACCAATCGCTACTTTGCAAAGCAATGATTGCAAAGCATTCCTGAAATCGGCCCCAGGGGTCGATTTCACCAAACTCATCGTAACTTACTACCAATCGTAGGACTTCTGATGCATTGCAGCCTTATGTGGGATAGGTGCATAGGATAGGCCCCCTACGATAGGTTACCCTTCATACCTGGAGTTACCTGGGCTTCTTGAAATCGACCCCTGGACCCTAGGTCCCACAATGGCCCACAAACTTACGTCTTCTTTCTTGGAAGCAAACTCGCTCTCCACTAGCTCCCCGATGCCAAACTCTTCGTCCATCTCCTCTAGCATCTTAGCCCGTTTGGCGGCCAAGTCTCGCTCCACTTGGTTCTTACGGCTTCTCTCCACCCAGGCCGTCACGTCGTCCAGATCGTCTTCGCGATCCGCTATCTTCTTCACCTTTCTGCAAATGAGACAAGGAGGCAGTAGCATTGTTATTTTCCACAATTGTACATTTGTACAAGGTCGGAAACCTATTCCTCTGTTGATTTGGATTTGGCTACTGAATTTCAGCTAAAAGCATGATCCTCACAGGCTGTAAATTATACTTCAAAGATGATTATCACTGTAGCAGATTGCTTACACTACAATGCTCTGTGTCTCAATGTACACAACTGACTGGGTTTTTAAAGGTAATTTCGTACTTTGGTTTTACTCTTTTCTGGATAAAATACAGCATTTCAGGCATACAATTTGTAACAGTATGTTTCGGTATGCTACCAAAGCATAATATGATAGTACCTTTAAGAAGCAAAATTTTGTTTTGAAATGCCGATCCTATTAATTTTGTGCACAATTTCCCTTTTTTGGGGCACAAAAGTGTGACAAATACCAGATTCTTGTGGATTTAGGGTGGTTTACGGCTTAGCAAACTTGTCCTTAAAACTCCAGGGGTTGATTTCACCAAATAAATCGTAACTTACTTACTTACTTACTCAATCGTAGGACTTAGGATGCATTGCAGCCCTACATAGGATTATTAGGTTACGATGAGTTATCCTTCGTAACTCGAGTTACGATCGATCGAAAGGGCTTCATGAAATCGACCCCAGGGGCCGATTTCACGAAGCACTAAGACTGATCTTAAGTGTAAGATCAATCTCAAATGCAAAGCAGTGTGTGATGTCACAATACAAATCACTACATGGTGATAATAATAACTCATCTTAAAGGGAGCAGATAGGATTTGCAAAGATGTGCGTTTTGGCTGAATTTGGTACTTAAACAAAAGTGAAAGTCTTAAACTTCCTTACGTTGCTTCATGTACCTTTTAAGCTTTGTTCATCTGGATAGCAGAAATACGGCCGAAATAATCTTGCCCCCCTCCGAATCCTTCACGGTTACACCACGCTTCCGAAATGCTACTAAATCGTTCGGACGAACGATCTTTTAAAAAGACACTAAATCTTGATTTACTTGAAAAACCCAGCATCTGATAAACCAAGATTTCCCCGTGGTGACTGTTTGGACTGTTTACGAACTGTTGAGTCCATTTTCTGTATCAAACTCAATCATCTTTTTTGGAGGCCTTGCAAATCCTGTACGCTGCCTTTAAGATTAAGCTTAGTGCTTTGTGAAATCCAGCCCAGCTGGAAACATAGCTCGGAGCTTGACGCTGTGTGGGTGGTGGCTTTGGACTACCGCGGCAACTTACTGAAGTTTCTGGTTGATTTTTCGCTTCTCCTTGATGAGAGCCAACTTGGCTTTCATCTCATCGGCCTTCTTCTTCTCCCCTAAGTTGACGGCCGGCTTGTGAACATCTTCGTCTTCTTTCTTCACGGTTTCGCCTTCTCCTGCTGGCGCCTGATTTGACGCCCCGTCAACTTCCAGCGGTGGCAGACCGAGCTTGGCTCTGATTTTGCTGTGGACACCAAGAGGGAAAATGAGGGATTGAAAGAATTTGTATAAATGTACTGTGTCTTTCATCCAGGCTTATATAGGGTACATGTAGTCCAGCTACATACAGTGCTGTGAGACTCAAGTGAAGTACCCTTCAATTTCTTAAATCCTTCGTATTTACTTCAAATAAACTATTTTTATTGCAAAAGCGGGCAGTTTTCAAATGAGCACTCTGTTTCCACTTTCTAGTACATATGTTTCAGGCTCTCTATGAATTTCTAAGCTGTTTTCATTTGAACCAGTAATATTTTAACTTGTTGTCTTTGTCATTTTGAAAAAAATGAAACAAATTGTGTGATTTTGATTTCTTATGTATATTATGGATCTCGGACTCGGTCTCGGACTGAGTCGAACTCGGAATCAGATGTGTTGACTCGGCCTCGAATGGACTGGACTCGGACTCAGACTGACCGGACTCGGACACAGCACTGGCTACATATAGAGCAAACAATAACTCTGAGCTTATATAAACAGTCTCAAGTAAACAAATCATGAGCTTTATGACAAGGCTAGAGATAGCGATGAAAAGTGAAGTCACTATTAGTATTACAGAGCACACCACATAGAGATAGATCAAATTACTAGAACGCTGACTTGTGTACAGAGTGAAGCCTGCTGGGTGCATTCATGTTTGTGCACAAACCTATGGAAAACACAGAATTGTGTAAGTTTTTTGTAAGTCTATTTGCATATGTGCGTTTGTGTTCTATATAGGTGCGTTATCAAAGCCTAATACGCCCAAAATCCGACACACTTTCAAGATGGGCTACCAGTAATGTTTGCGTGTAAGGTGTACCTGCACGTTGCATTTGGAGTACATTCTTCGAAACGCATTCCAGTCAAAGTTTATGGGGCTACACCAATTCCCACTTGATCTGGGTTTTGGCTTTATGCTGTTGAATTGACTTACTTGGTGTCTGCAATGCTAAGCGACTCAACATAGCCACTGCCGCCACTCTGCACAGGGGGACTTGCATCTCGTTCAGCTTTTATATTCCGACCTGTTCAATAAAAACAATAAAACAATAATTAATAATAATTGGCCTGCAACATATTTGTACAAATAGGGTATTAGGGAGACTACAAGTGAACATGTCTCCCTAAGGCATCATTGATCGTTAGGTCCTTCCATAGCCCAAGGGTTATGATCATCGCGACTATGACCATGACCTTGTGGCTGTTTGCAGATTACAGAAAGGTTAACTCTCGCTTGGCTGCATTCAATCTGGTGCAGTAATGATGCACAGTAATCCGTACAGTAGTCATCGCTGCAGTAACAAATGCTGGATTGCAGGATTGCAGAAGCGCCAAATATGTGGATTTTTGATTTTCTTGCAAGCCTTGAATTTAATGGAGGCCATGGCCTCCATTGCCCTGGTTCTTGGCCTTGGTGCCCCTTCAAATGTTTCCATAGACATTAAGATTTTTCCAATGGAAGTGCCCCTTGCAATGGAAAAGTAGCCTTGCCCTTTTCAGAACCAAATTCAAGGCCTGTTCTTGTATGGGTTAATGCTTCTGAGAGTTATGGGGTTCATACGACATAGGAAGCGTATCTATATGTGCTCCAGTTTTTTCAATGGACAAGACGTGAGTAGGGCCGAGGATACAAAGTGTACAGAGTAGACTGGCCCTAGAATCAAGAATGGGGCTAGCATCCGGTAACTTTTTTTTAAGTTGTGCTGATCGTAACCCTAGGTCTGACATGGGACCTTAGGTCTCAATCCTCATGTCAGACATAGGTCCCAGTCCCCATGTCAGACCAAGGGTTACGATCATCGCAACTACCGGTAAGTTATCTCGTGAAGGATATAACGCTTTTTCTGTGTCCTCAAAAGAAATCTTCCCCAAAGTTGAAAGTGCAAGGAGATAAATTAGGCGCCCTGTCCTCACCAGAATCAGCCGGGAGTGTCATGACACCGTCCTTGGAATCTTTGTCGATTTCTTCCTTGACCAACTGGAAAACCTCCTCCACCATACCATCTTGGACATCGTTATCACTAGCACTGGAGTACCTCTCCCTTCGATCGTGCTTGTGCTTCCTCTTCTTCTCACGCCGGTCACGTCTTTCTGTCTCACCGTGTTGATCGTCCCTGGGTGACCGTGATCTGGAGCGTCGGTGCCGGTGCTTGTGTCGCTTCTTCTCCCGGTCACCACGCCGTTCGCTGCGGTCCGATTTCTCATCACGGTCTCGGTCTCGCTTGTGCTTGTGGCGTTTCTCGTCTTTGTCCTTTTCTTTGTGCTTCTTAGACGAACCCATGTTCGTCGAATTTAGGAAAGGATGGGTGCTTTAGATGAGAGTAAAGTAATTTTCAAGTTGTGAGAAAATAAATAATTATGGTTTGTGAGTGCACTTACGTTTACGTTTCAACAACGCTCCTTCCAAAATGTACACAGTGCACGATCAGGTGCATTTTGGGAATAGCGCCCTCTTGCGTTCGTTTATACAAAAATAGAGGGCGCTCTCCCCATATTACCAAAACGGTCATTATTTGATTCCACAGAATGACACAGTTCTTGGCATGTCACTGATATTTAACGCAGAATGTACAGCATAATGTGAACATTAATTCCAATAAGCAATGTATGTAATGGTGTAGATTCTTTTATCATAAATGCATACCCATGTTTGGCCGCAAACTCCAACCCCCAACCCCTTGTATTTGTGATTAATGGTGTCTTTTCAGGGCCACTATAACTTTATGCATAATACACAGGTCATGTATGTAATAAAAGTCAATCGTGAACAGGTTCATGGCCACAATGTTGAAAGTTCAACCTCAAGTTGAACCATAAATAGAAGTATTACATATGTATAGTATGTATCTCTATGGGTTGAACACGCTACGTGCATGCAATGGCGACGGATTATGTATGAAAAACAAGGTCGTTGGGTCATTGAATTGATATCTAGCTTTTTACCATAATTAGCTTTGTACTGTAAGCTTCGGCCGTGTATGTTTTGTGTATACACCAGACTAGACTAGTATATATAGGGGGCCTATAAATGCCTGAACGAATCAATCGACGAAAGTACTATTAAGGTAGGTTAAACCTTTGTCTTGCTACTGCCGCAGAGCCAGGTCAAATAATTTTACATTTTCAAGTTTGGCACGACAGGCCTGCCGCAGGCTATCGGTATCATTCCGTCCGAACGGCAGTGGCACGACATAATTCGGCGTATTAGCGCAACTGCCGCATAATATTGCCGTGCTAGTGCTTGATTGAACTTTGATGTTCGACACGGCTGTATCGTGGCGTATAAATACATGCCAGCGATATTATGAGTGATACTTGGTAAAGGTCACAGGCGGAAATATTTTAACGGTATATAAAAATAAACGCAACTAAATCTGTTGAACATTTCTGTTTGGGTAGGCCTATCCCTTACCCAACTTGAATGCAGTCATTTAGCATGCACATAGCATTCATAGATAGCATGCGCATGCTATAAAAACTGCTATCCAATTGCATACATGCTATAGCATTCCTACAGCAACTTCGATAGCATTCACAAATGTAAATGAGGTATAGCAGTCCGGGGGTCGCATGCTATTGGGAATGCTATCCTAAAGCATTCCGCATGCTATGAATTTGAAATCTGTAAATTTGGATTTGAAAACTAAATTAATTAGTTTTCTCTAATTCCTGATAAACAAACTAAAAACCATGAAAAGATGGAAGACACCTACACAAGCACTTCACACACACACACGGGCATACTGGGTAACTTAAAATTATTTTATTAATCATATTTCCAGGTGCTTGATTTGATGCTTGTCCAAAGGCAGGTTGAACTGCTATTGAACTGCTATTGAACTGCTATTGAACTGCTATTGAACTGCTATTGAACTGCTATTGAACTGCTATTGTACTGCTATTGAACTGCTATTGAACTGCTATTGAACTGCTATTGAACTGCTATTGAACTGCTATTGAACTGCTATTGAACTGCTATTGAACTGCTATTGAACTGCTATTGAACTGCTATTGAACTGCTATTGAACTGCTATTGAACTGCTCTGCAACTGCTATTATAGCAGTCCAGTTTGGTAAGGGATGTTACCAATCCTGTACTGTACCTTTAAAGGGAAGATTTGCAAAGATGTGCGTTTTGGCTGAATTTGGTACTTAAACAGAAGTGAAGGTCTTAAACTTCCATACAGCGAGACGTTGTTTCATGTACTTTTTTATGCTTTGTTCATCTGGATAGCAGAAATACGGCAGAAATAATCTTGCCCCCTCCGATTCCTTCACGGTTAGGGGCCGTCCATAAAGTACGTACGCCAGGCGCGGTTCTACGGGGGGGCTGTAGCCCCCCCCCCCCCAAAAAAATGTTGTCTAGCCCCCCCCAAAAAAATGCAAGTGAAAAAAAAAATCTTCAAAATACTGGATTTTTTCAGTTATTAAGCGCCAATTACATAAAAAACGCGTTGTGTGGCCTATAATGTGCATGTTTTTCGACCCCTAATAAGACATAGCAGAAGCGAGTGTTAGAAGAACCCAAAATATTGGGTCTTCTAGCCCCCCCAAAAAATAATGGCCCTTCTAGCCCCCCCAAAATGGATGGGGGGTTGTTACCGATGCGTACGCCAAGCGTACAGGGGGAGGGGGGGGGGGTTCAGGTCAATGCGTACCGTACGCAAACGAGCATTTTGCATAATCATTTTGTGCGAAAAGAGAGGGGGGGAAAACGAGAAAAAGCACCAGGATTGATTTGTTCCCCCTTTTTTCTTATTCAACATAATAAAAAATAGTAAAATACATCTGTAAATGTATAAAAACCTGTTAAACTTTTAGTCATTCATTTCAGAATTTGAAAGTGACGACCCAATAACGGTACCGGCCCGGATTACTGTGACATTTTAATGATGCTAAAAGCAAGGTACCACGAGAAGTGAAAAACCTAATGTGGAATGCGTATGCGTACAGGGGGGGGGGGGGGGGGACCATTGCGTACGCCTTGCGTACAGAGGGGGAGGGGGGTCAAAAAAGTTGGCATTTCGTGTGTACGTACTTTATGGACGGCCCCTTACACCACGCTTTCGAAATGCTAAAAGATCGTTCGGACGAACTATAAGTTTTTTAAAAGACTGTTCATTCCTCTCAATTTCCTTGAAAAACCCAGCATCTGATGAACCAAGATTTCCCATGGTGACTGTTTGCACTGTTTACGAACTGTTGAGTCCATTTTCTGTCTCAAACTCAGTAATTTTGTTTACCGAAACAGAAATCTTCACAGATTTAAGGCTCGCTACCTAGGTCTGCCGAGCCTTGGTCAAGGCGTTGATTGTATTCGTACCATGTGCATTATTATTTTGTTCGCAGCGCTCCCAATCCCCGCACGATCGTTTGCCCGTACAATGATATAATGCACATTAGGCAAACGGCGACCTCTCGCGGTCTCTGTGAAATATGCAAATTAAGTACACTGGTTTCATGAGCTCTATAATTTGCATATTTCCGGACCGCGAGAGGTCGCTGTTCGCCTGGGAATTTATTTACTGGTCTGCACCCATAATACGCGTCAACGATCGTGCAGCTGGAGCCGAACTATGTGAATCCATGAATCCGCATAAACCAAAGTATGAAAACCTTTAACTTGTATTACTTGTTTTTACATGGGCACGCAAGTGGAGCGCTAATTTACATAACATGTATTTAGTTAATGGGCTAACCATTCGATCTTACGGTGTTATTATTGTAACATTGCATGATAATTGTACACAGAGTACAAGATGATTGTTTTTAGAAGAGTAAAGGGAAGTACGCCATGTATATGCAGGAAGTTCTAATGTCTGATGCATTGTCTGTTTTGTCTGGTACGGGAAGAAGCGGGTTTATGTCTTGCTTCCGTTACTGTTAATGGTGCCTATCATCCCATACTTTGCTAGCATACCGAAACAGAAATCTTCACAGATTTACCTATGACTTACAGGGTATAAAGATGATGGTAGAAACATACCGTTAAAAATTTACAGCCTGAAATGCTGTATTTATCCCGAAAAGTGTAAAACAAGACAGTGAAAAGACCGAAATTATTTTTGATCTTTTAAAGATCAAAAATAAAAGAGAAAACACTTAAGAAATACTGAGACCGTTTTTCACTGTTTTCACGGTGGGCACCGTATGGGACTGAAATTTTCACAAATGACTGTTACTGTATCTTCCTTGATATTTTTGCCCATAAATTTGTATTTCTTTGACAAAAACCAAAATATGATATTACCTTTAAAGGTACTTTGGTTTTTGTCAAAGAAATACAGATTCATGGGCAAAAATATCAAGACAGATACAAGGATGATTTTCTGTGAAAAATTCAGTCCCATACGGTGCCCACTTTGGGGGAAAACGGTGAAAACGGTCAAAGTTTTTCTGAAGTCTTTTCTCTTTATTTTTGATCTTTAAAAGACAATTTTAGAGGGATTTTAGATAAAACATTTTCAGATGCATCATTTAAGTATGAAGCTACCTTTAACAAGCTCGAAACGGTGATCTATACTTGAAGTAGTGTAGCGATCGAAGATACTGACATTTTGTATTTTTGTATTTAAGGCAGGAATGCAACATTTCGTTTTTGTGCAGGTAGAATTTGAAGAAACGTTGACTTTATTGAACGAGTTTTTCTGACATCACGACATGCCATTATCGCCCTTCCATACCATTATAATTATGGACCCAAGTTGTATAGAGCGCCGCTGGCAGCATTATTTGATTTGTAGGCCTACAGTTTCAGTACAGCTTGGCCTCAAACAACCCTTACCAAACTGGACTGCTATAATAGCAGTTGCAGAGCATTCCAATAGCCGTTCAATAGCATGCACATGCTATTTGCATCGGTGTGGACGTTGAGGGCGACTGATTATTCATCAGACTTGTGGACTGCTATGATCAGCAGTCCAAATAGCATTCCTGATAGCATTCACGAGCTGGGAATAGCATGCAGCCGTGAATGCTATACTTTCAAATTAAGGACCGCGTTTTTTATGTAATTGGCGCTTAATAACTGAACAAATCCAGTATTTTGAAGATTTTTTTTTTCACTTGCATTTTTTTGGGGGGGCTAGACAAAATTTTTTTTTTTGGGGGGGCTACAGCCCCCCCTAGCCCCCCCGTAGAACCGCGCCTGGCGTACGTACTTTATGGACGGCCCCTAACCGTGAAGGAATCGGAGGGGGCAAGATTATTTCTGCCGTATTTCTGCTATCCAGATGAACAAAGCATAAAAAAGTACATGAAACAACGTCTCGCTGTATGAAAGTTTAAGACCTTCACTTCTGTTTAAGTACCAAATTCAGCCAAAACGCACATCTTTGCAAATCTTCCCTTTAAAGGTACAGTACAGGATTGGTAACATCCCTTACCAAACTGGACTGCTATAATAGCAGTTGCAGAGCAGTTCAATAGCAGTTCAATAGCAGTTCAATAGCAGTTCAATAGCAGTTCAATTGCAGTTCAATAGCAGTTCAATAGCAGTTCAATAGCAGTTCAATAGCAGTTCAATAGCAGTTCAATAGCAGTTCAATAGCAGTTCAATAGCAGTTCAATAGCAGTTCAATAGCAGTTCAATAGCAGTTCAATAGCAGTTCAATAGCAGTTCAATAGCAGTTCAATAGCAGTTCAATAGCAGTTCAATAGCAGTTCAATAGCAGTTCAATAGCAGTTCAATAGCAGTTCAATAGCAGTTCAATAGCATGCACATGCTATTATAGCGTTAACATAGCATGCGAAGGGTTTGAAGACTTGTGGACTGCTATGATCAGCAGTCCAAATAGCATTCCTGATAGCATTCACGAGCTGGGAATAGCATGCAGCCGTGAATGCTATACTTTAAAACTAAGGAGAGTGACTCAACCGTGTTTTTTGTTAAAGTATAGCACTCACGAGCTTCAAATAGCATGCAGCCGTGAATGCTATACATTGACTATAAGGAGAGGGACTCAGCAGTGAAACTTATCAACTCGTGGAACCACAATCTGGCAAAATGGAGGAGAATTCACCCAAAATGCTCCCAGATGAAGGTAGGCTGTATTCACTGTTTTAACCCTGTTGTTTTATTAATCCAGTCATAGCACAGAGAAAGTATGAAAAACTGTGGCAATAGGCCTATAGTTTAAATTATGTACTTCCTTCAATGAGTTTTTGAACCACTAGATATATGTTGGATAGCCAGATCGAGGCCCTGAAATAAGCGTGACCCTAATTAATACTAGTAAGTAATAATTAATACTAGTATTAAGTAATACTGTATGGGCCGGCCAGCTATATCTTTAGATTGTTGATTGATTGTTTGTTGTGTCAGGTATAGCCTTGCCATCGTTAAGTGTATAAAAACTATGATCCTAGCCCACATTTAAAAAGGTTAAGCCTAACAAATAAAGTACCACTAAAATATGCAAAAAACTATTATCATTGTTAGACCATATGCCTAATTTGAAATAATTTAGAGTGAAAAAGCTTAAGAAGATTAACCGACCAACGGACAATCCTGAACTTGAATGACATGAATAGGCCTAATTCATGTATGGACATTATAACCAAAGTTTCCATTTCAGTCAAATGAGTGTTTTAACTTGTTTATGAAGATGAGAGTTAATGCAAGAGGGAGGAGCCTTCCCATAGCACCTTGGAAGGAGAGAGCAAGAAGGGAAAGGAGAAGAATTAAACACCCAAATGCAGAAGCTTATGTTACAAACCATTGATAAAAGGCAAGTATTTGTTTGTAGTACCTCCATACATTACATGAGATCTGCAGTGCAGCATGCAAGTCATTTTCATGCTGGCAGCTATTTAGATCTAGCCTAATTTCCTTTTGCAGTTTGGCTATAAAAAATGGCTGAACATTATATAATCACAAGTATTTCACATGACAGAAAATACTGAAGAATTAATGCTAGTGGTCACTATTTCTCATACCTTTAAGCCAAAGTTAAAATGTCAGATGATTGTTGGTTGTATTTGTCCTACTTTCAACGGAGAAATAAATTGATTTATTTACCAATGAGTATAATAGTTTGATTATAATTTCTTCGTTTTTGTTTTTTTAATTGCAGATGCAGTACAGACCTGCCCTTGGACAAGCATCAAATCAAGCACCTGGAAATATGATTAATAAAAGGATTTTAAATTACCCAGTATGCCCGTGTGTGTGTGTGTGAAGTGCTTTATAGGTGTCTTTCATCTTTCATGGTTTTTAGTTTGTTTGTCAGGAAGAGAAAACTAATTAATTTACAGTTTTCAAATCCAAATTTCAAATTCATAGCATGCGGAATGCTTTGGCATAGCATTCCCATAGCATTCACATAGCGTGCGGAATGCTTTGGGATAGCATTCCCATAGCATTCTCATAGCATGCAGAATGCTTTGGGATAGCATTCCCATAGCATGCAGAATGCTTTGGGATAGCATTCCTATAGCATGCAAATGCTATGGGATGCATGCTATGCGCATGCTTTTATAGCATTCCCAATAGCATGCGACCCCGGACTGCTATACCTCATTTACATTTTTCGGCGTTCTGACATGCTATGTGCATGCTATTTACATCCTATGTGCATGTGAATGCTATCGAAGTTGCTGTAGGAATGCTATGGCATGAATGCAATTGGATAGCAGTTTTTATAGCATGCGCATGCTATCTATGAATGCTATGTGCATGCTAAATAACTGAATTCAAGTTGGGTAAGGGAAGGACTTTTAAATGACGTACAACAATACTAATACACACTATAAATACACTAATACATACACCACGACAAAAATGGGCTGTTTTTTTGTTTCAGGTAAAAATAATCTGCAATGGCGTTGGCTTTAGAACCACTTCACTCCTGTCCCGAATTAATTGATGACGTCATTTTGATGCTGAAAGAGCAATGGCCACATTGCTTGGCCGAAAGGTACAAACCTTTAATGTAAATTTCTGCCTGTAGGCTGTGTCAAGTTCAGGGATATCTGTGACATTTTGACTGCACTAAATTCTTTTTCTGAAAGCCGCGTTCACTGAAGAATCATATAAGAATGCGCGGTATTTTTGAACGCGTGAGGGCGTTTCGAATTACTTCCGGGCAGAGCTCTGCTTCCGGGGGTCATTTGACAATGCCTTGTTCTTGTGTACCGCTGTGTCAAAATACAACTCGTACATGTCGTAGTAAAAATATACACTTCTATCGTATCCCAAAAGACAAAATTTTCCGTAAATGACCTCTGCTCAATTGACAATTAACCGGACCGTACCCCCGGAAGTAAATAAAGTTGTACACCTAACAGCGCCCTCATGCGTTCAAAAATACCGCGCATTGCTCACGGTTTTTGCAACCCGGCTTGGATGCGAGACTAACTGCATTGGTGCTTGGACTTTATTAAAGATTTGAGGCTTTGCATGGTGACAATTGGTATGTTGTTCGGTTTGCGGAAACACCATGTAAGAATCGTTCGATCGTACTTTCGCACTTGTATTTCGTTCGCACTTCTCGTAAGGTCTCAACGTTTCGACTAGCCTGCTCTAGTCATCATCAGTAGTCTCCTGATGGTTTACTCCTGATGATGACTAGAGCATGCTAGTCGAAACGTTGAGACCTTACGAGAAGTGCGAACGAAATAGAAGTGCAAAAGTATGAACGATTCTTACATGGTGTTTCCGCAAACCGATCCACATACTGGAATTTGTTCAGCATTTCCCCGTACTAAAAGGGTAAGCACTACGCAGCGTAGCTAGCACCATACCATGTTCTTCCGAGATCTGTGGTAGTTGCCTACAGTGGCTCTTTGAGGACATCGCAAAAAAATCATTGTCTAAACTTGGAATTGCATGTATTCTCTTCATTGAATATCAATAACCTGGACAATAAAATATTCAATATTCACATTAGTACCTATGAATGTTTGCAACTTTGTTGACAAAATATCCGCACTCGTGTGCATTTCACTAGATTATTCAGAACTTTAAGCGAAATTGTAAACATTTTTACGTTGATATCGGGCGTCAATAATTACTTGCAACTAGTAATCCTACTAGCTTAGGCATAATATAACGTCAACTTGTTGTGTTCTTGAGAACTTTGGTCCACTTTTCTTTATCGGCTTTAGGAATGGAATAAACTCACTTAAATGCTTCGTAGTGCAAATCATAATGACCCTTTCCCCATTTTTGCTCCGCAGACTAAAACTTGTTGAATCGGCTCAGTGCACTGGTCCCCCTTGTTCATTAGTATTGACAGAGTCACGAGAGGGCGCCATAAAGGAAGTTGTGGGTCACGCACGACTAACTAAAGTCCACCCAGAAAGTGAGCGCAATGTGTATCTGGAATCAGGTATAAAATAAACACTTCCTTGACTTTGTAGTACTGTTTCTTTATGTGTGGAGGATTTCTGAGGCCAAGTTGTTTGATTTTCATCAAACACAGATTGTGAATACCTCCCTCTAGCGGCTTGCGCTGTCTAGTGCCGCAATAGACTGGTTCCCGTTCCCTACAGTAGTCTCCTGACGTCTATCGTCACTCAAATGTAGGGACCGGTAGCGGGTAATGAATAGTGTCAGAATTCCTCCACTCTTATGTTAATGAGCTCCCATAATGCAACGGGGTTCTTTAAGTCTGATTCCCAGACCCAAAACATTGTATTCATACAGTACAGTTACGAGACCTGTCTAAAGCTAGCCGCGTATTCAGTCCGTGATTCAGCCGCGTATTCAGCCGCGTATTCCAAAACCTAGAATCCATGCAACAAAAGAGATTTAAAAATGCATAATATTTTGAAACAAAGTGCCAGTTTCAAACAAAGTGTACCAAATATGCTTTATCTAAATCGATTTTTTTATTAATGGATCAGGAAGACCAGGTCCCTGGGCACACTTAATTTCCGTACTGGCTAATTCCAATCACTAATTAACGACTAATTAATCGATTGAAAATACCCCAATTTCCCGCAATTATTCAACACGTATAAAAAAGGTATATGCAGTTATTCAGAAGAAAGGTGTCACTTTCAAACAAAATGTACCGTGCTTTATCTAAATCGAATTTTTATAATAATAATAATAATAATATATAATTCTTGTATAGCGCCAAATCCGTCAAAATTGACGCTCAAGGCGCTTCACAGAAATAAAAACAATCATTTAGAATTAAACAACAACCTTAAAAACTCATGAAGACCATGTCCCTAGGCACACTTAATTCCAATCACTATCTTTTTGCTTTTGAGGGGGTTACTACGTCCATGATGATAGTCAAATTTATAATAATTAATTCAACAGCTGCATACTATGGCATGCTGACCGTCACGCATGGGACACGACTTGTGATCATGTACACGTGCGCACACAAAAGTTGTAAACACCATATCTATAAATAGAAACACTTTTGTGCGCATGCGCAGAGCTGACCCAATCAGGAGCCTTCATTTACTACTAGCTACCTGTCCCTATATATTTTATGTATTGGGACGGGAACCAGTCTAGTGCCGCAAAAGTTTCAAATTTTTAAAAACAAAATGGACGTGTACAACCTACCTATGCACGCAACAAAAGGTATTTTCGGCAATGCAGCCATATTTTTGCTATACAGGCAAAAGACCTCGAACTCAGACTTGAAATGAAGCCTAACAATTTTTTCTTGCCGTAGTGACAATAAAGAAAAGCAGACGAGGGGAAGGCCTCGGAAGAAAGCTTCACATTATGATAGAGGACTACGCCAAGTCTTGTCTCAAGGCGCCATCGATCCATTTAACAGTCATAGATCAGAGCAAAGTGGCATTTTTCGACAAGCTTGGATATCAGCGCAGAACTGAATACATTAGTCAAATGTGTGCAAACGTAAGTACAAAGTAAAGCATTTTGTCGTAAAAAAACCACAAAACTCAATACTGGGCCTGTCAGCATTAAAAATGAACAAGTGGAAAACGTTAAAGAGTACAAAATATCTTAGTACGGTTATCGATAACAAGATAAACTGGAATAAAAATATACAAAGGATGTATGCCAAAGCAAACCAGAGGCTTTATTTTCTCAGGAAGTTAAGATCTTTTAATGTTCGTGATTCAATCTTACATCTATTTTATCAGAGTGTTGTGCAGTCTATTATTTCTTTTAGTTGTATAGTTTGGTATAGTAATTTAACTGTAAATAACGTTCGCCGAACGATCTTTTTAAAAGACAATAAGTCTTGATTTCCTTGAAAAACCCAGCATCTGACGAACCAAGATTTCCCATGGTGACTGTTTGCACTGTTTATGAACTGTTGAGTCCATTTTCTGTCTCAAACTCAATAGTTTTTTTGGAGGCCTTGCAAATCCTATACGGTGCCTTTAAGCATAATTATGTTCTTATGTGTACAAATTGGTAATGTATATTGTGACGGCCGTTCCCGGTCAGCCAGCAGAGGGCGCTAGTCGACGCCACCGCGGAAATGTTGGTGCGGCCCTTTGCTGGTGGATCGGGAAACCCGTCGCTGAGGGACGGCGCTCGTGTGATGTTCTTGTATAACGTTGAGACGTGTTTTTAATAAAGTTCAAGTTTGGAAGGATTTTCTGCTGTCAAAGAGTGTGTTCTTTTGGAGTCGAGAGTGAAGTTTACAGGAGGAGAAATTCTTGTTACATTGGTGGCAGCGGCGGGACGACTCCGAGTCGGAAACACAGAGAACTGAGCAGGTAAAATCTTGTTCTTTTGACCTACGTGATGACATCAGACTCGCCGCATGGCGAGGACATGCCCGTCACCGTAGAATACAGGTGCGGAGGCCAGACTAACATGTCCGACACATTCGTGACAGTGGACGAATTGTGTTCTTTCTTTTGTGGGAAAGATTCAGGGGACACTGTCAAAATGTTAGAGCCAGAAATAGTGGGAAGCGGGCGATTCCCCCCGAGCCCTGTTAGTCCCGGCGTGTCTGTCGGGCACTGGGACCAGAGCGACGAGACCGGTAATTGTAAGGAGCAGAGACGGTGCCCACGGACCAATCAAGGCGAGAGGATCCACACGGGGGCGGAGCAAGACGCAGGGCTGCTCCGCACTGGAGCGGACCAACGTGAATTGCTCCGCACGGGAGTGGAGCATGGTGAACGGCCCCACGCTATACCAATCCATAGCGGAGAGATGCTCCGCACGGGAGCGGAGCAGGACACGTGGCTGCTCCGCACTGGAGCGGAGCAACGTGTATTGCTCCGCACGGGAGTGGAGCATGGTGAACGGCCCCACGGTACACCAATCCATAGCGGAGAGAGGCTCCGCACGGGAGCGGAGCAGGACACGTGGCTGCTCCGCACTGGAGCGGAGCAACGTGAATTGCTCCGCACTGGAGCGGAGCAACGTGAATTGCTCCGCACGGGAGCGGAGCAACGTAAATTTCTCCGCACGGGAGCGGAGCAACGTGAATTGCTCCGCACGGGAACAGAGCAACGTGAATTGCTCCGCACGGGAACAGAGCAAGGTCAATGCCGGCTCCGCACGGGAGCGGAGCGGGACGCGGGGCTGCCCCGCGTTGGAGCGGGACAACGTGAATTGCTCTTCGCTGGAACAGACCAAGCTGAAAGGCTGCTCCGCGCGGGAGCGGAGCACGGTGAACGGCCCCGCACTACACCTAACCATAAAGCAGAGACCGGCAATGGAGTCCACGCTACCCAAGTCAACAGAGGAGAGAACTTGTTCCGCACTGCGAGAAAGGAACCAGGGCTCGCAGAACCACGCATGGGCAAGGGAAATATTCTGGCGACTCCCCCGGGGAGCCGGCGACCAATGATGCTCCCGGATAAGTTACGGGACAAATACTCTTGCATCCTTGAGTGTTTCGAACAACGATTTGGCGTCACAGCCCAGATCCCGTTGCATCGGGCCCAGCTGTCGATGCGCGTGAGGGGTCGTGATAAGTCCATAAGCAATCTCGGACAGTCCATCCGGCGGTTGGTCTCCAAAGGCTACCCAAAGCTACCAATACAAGCCCGAGAAGATCTGGCGGTGGAGGCTTTCCGTTTCGAACAACGATTTGGCGTCACAGCCCAGATTCCGTTGCATCGGGCCCAGCTGTCGATGCGCGTGAGGGGTCGTGATGAGTCCATAAGCAATCTCGGACAGTCCATCCGGCGGTTGGTCTCCAAAGGCTACCCAAACCTACCAATACAAGCCCGAGAAGATCTGGCGGTGAAGGCTTTCCGCAATGCCCTAGGCGATGAGCAACTACAACGTCACCTGTTCTCCCGTGGCGCGACGACCTTGACGGAGGCGATCAGCCTTGCGGCCGAAATGGAGGCTTTCCTGGACTCCCAGGTGCAAAGCAAGAAGGGGAAGCAGGGGGCAGAACATGTTCGGACAGTGATGGAGACACCATCGCATGGATCGGCGTCGACCAGTCAAGACACTGGGTATGCTCGCAGGCTCGCTGGCTGGTCCATAGTGGAGTGTTATGGCTGCCACGTGCTCGGCCACATTCGACGGGAGTGTCCACACCGGAAGCGGGGCATCAACAACGAGCAGAGAAGAGGATCGAACGAGCCTAAAGGGACGCAGCGACTGCCCGGAGAAGGACATCGTGAACAAAACAGCACGCTCGTGAAGACGGTAAAAGGGGAAAACTACGTCTTTGGAAAGATTGCGGCAACACCTGTCTACTTTCTGCTGGATACCGGAGCCTCGGTGAGCTTGATCTCAGAGCGCATCTATGATCAACTGAACGAACCGGAGAAGCCCGTCCTCCATCCCCCTCCCCGACCTTGAGACGGACAGATGGGAGTCCCATGCAGGCTCGGGGAAAGGCTACGTTTGAACTCCACATCGGAGGTCAATCATTGACCCAAACTTGCATTGTGGGTACAATAGAGCCAGACGTGATCTTGGGAATAGATTTCCTGTCGAAGTACCGTTGCCAGTGGAAGTGGGGAGACAACACAGTGCTCATCATTGGGGAGGCGCCTACTTCCATTGGTGAGGAGGAACCCCTTCCCTGTACTGTGACGAGAGGAGAGCAGAAAATCAATAAGCCCAGCCGCTGTTGCTTCGCCATAACTATAACACCAATGTTTCTCATTCTTCTCGTTCCCGGATGAGCCGAGCAAAATGCAACAAGTGCCACAGGGAGTTTACCCGAGCTTCCAATCTGCGGAGACACGCCCGCACATCGTGCCCAGTCACACACCCGGACACAACCCACCAGTGCCCGTACGGTTGCGGTAGGGGATTCTACCGGGAGGATGTCGCCCAACGCCACCTCAAGTACTGCCCGCTCCAACCGGAGCAGGTAGCCACTGTGTCCGTCGGGGACGGGATGGAGGTGCGTGCCAGTGACAGCGAGCTGGGCGGGGATTATGTGTCGGGTGAGGAGGACTGCACCCCACCGGAGCAGCTCCGGACTGCAGCGGCGTCTCAGTCCGTCCCCCCAGCAACCAAACACCGGGACGAGAGAGGGGATGCAACGCCTTCCCCGCCGGTCCTGGAGGGGCAGTCATCGCCACCTCCAGCTGGAACTGACCACACCGGCCCTAGGAGTTACCGGTGGACCGGGGCCCAGAGGAGTCGGCGATACCCAAGGCCCGCTTGCAGGAGGTCTCCCAGCAAGGGACAACGCAATGCCCACGATCGTTGGCGAGCGCCCCACCGAACCAGACCCGCGGGGGGAAGGTCTCCCAGCAGAAGACATGACCCCCCTAGTCGTCACAGCTACACCAGATCGGCTGCAGGGAGGTCAGCCAACAGTACGGCCAGTACTTCGTGGACCCCTCGGTGGCCAGCCAGCCGTCGCTCGGGAGACTGCTGCCACCGGGGGCACCCCCACCCCCCAGGTAACCGGAGAACGTTCCGGACAGCTTCTGGGAGCAGCTGTTTCGCCGGACACGGACACCGTGAGTGGAGGCCACCACCCCGACCTTAACTTTGCGGCTAGAAGACACCTTTCAGTTTTTGTTGGGTTGTTGTGTTTTGTTTCTTTCTCTTTTGCTTGCTGTTGTCAGGGGTCGTCTCCCAGCGGAGTTGGCGTCTGCTGCCTGTTTAAAGACAAGCAGGGTCCTTGGAGGGGGCAGTGTGACGGCCGTTCCCGGTCAGCCAGCAGAGGGCGCTAGTCGACGCCACCGCGGAAATGTTGGTGCGGCCCTTTGCTGGTGGATCGGGAAACCCGTCGCTGAGGGACGGCGCTCGTGTGATGTTCTTGTATAACGTTGAGACGTGTGTTTAATAAAGTTCAAGTTTGGAAGGATTTTCTGCTGTCAAAGAGTGTGTTCTTTTGGAGTCGAGAGTGAAGTTTACAGGAGGAGAAATTCTTGTTACAATATTGTTTTTATATGACTGTGCACGTGGGGAAAAAAGAATTTCACTTTTTCAGTTTTTTAAATGTAATGAAATGAAATATTGAATTGAAAATATTGAATTCTCGTTCTCTCCCTCGGAACAGATACTCAGAACCACCACCGCAGTAACTTGGCCAAACAATATCATCCTCGAGAAATGGAAATACCTGTACGAGGAAAAGCTTCCCACGGATCAACCTCCCAAGAAACCAGCTGATTTTTTTATGTTCGTGAAGAACCTTAAGGAACTTAACTCACCATGAGGAACCACAATTAAAGCCCTTGAAATGATTGTTTATCTAGTTGTTATCATAAGAAAGATTTGAGGCTTTGCATGGTGACAATTGGTATGTGGATCGGTTTGCGGAAACACCTCTCGTAAGGTCTCAACGTTTCGACTAGCCTGTTATTACATTTTTGTAAAGACCAAATGAAATAATTTCAATAAGACGTCACCACGGTGGGTGTTGTTCTTACACCACGTACAGAGCAAATACAAATCATCCGCAATGTTCAATTCAATTCAATTCAATTCAATTCAATTCAATTCAATTCAATTCAATTCAATTCAATTCAATTCAATTCAATTCAATTCAATTCAATTCAATTCAATTCAATTCAATTCAATTCAATTCAATTCAATTCAATTCAATTCAATTCAATTCAATAGCAAATTTAATCCGCTCTGTAAAGTAACATCACAATTAGCGAGTATGTAGAAGCATAGAGTATAAGGTCTCTTCTTTACTCTATGGAAGAAGTTAAAGAAAGTATAAGAAAACTTAATCAAAGGCAAAATGAACTATGATAATTATAAGACAGAGTATGAGGGCACTTTCAGAAGCCGTAAACAAAAGGCCATAAGTGGATAATTAATTAACAAAACGATAAGTAAGACATTGCTATTATTGCCGATTTCAGTGGTGATTATACATCTTTTATTGCGACTGAATTCTTGAAAAAAAATTGCCATTTCTTTAGTCTCAGGTCAGGCCGGAAGGTCACTTCATCATTATTATGTGAATAAATAATTAAGTTGCCTCCAAGGACAAAAGGGCAGTAGCGCAGGACCATAAACGCATTTTGGGTGTTTTTATGTTTAATTTTTGCCTTTTTCTTAGGTATTATAAAATAGGTATTGGCCGTGTGTAGATGAAAGCATTTATCTTAAAGGTACAGTACTGGATTGGTAACATACCCAAACATAAATGTTCACAGATTTACGTATAACTTTCAGGGTATGAAGATGGTTCTCAGGTATAGAAACATACTGTTAAAATATTTCCGTCTAAAATAGTGTATTAATATCCAGAAATTAGTCAAACAAAGACTGAAAATAGTTTTGATCTCGGGGTAAGATCAAAACCATTCTTTATGTTTTGTAAGAAAAATTGAGTCAGGTTTTTGCTATTTTCTCGTGACTCAGATGTCCGATTGAGTTCCATTGTTCACAGGTTTAGCATTTCATGTACAGTGTACATGCTGGAAGTTTACCAATAACGTCTTATACCTTTAAAAGAGGGTTGCACGTTTGTGTTAAGAACAGCAAAGAAAATGAAATTATAAGATAAATATGCTTGAATTAAATTTTTTTTTAATGATTTATTATTTTTATCATGCAACCTATTCCCGGGAAATTTAGATAATTTATGATCACTTTTATTTCAACTTCATTCTGATTGGCTGACAAAAAGATCGGGCCTATTTTTAATTACTACTTTTACTATTTTTCATCCGTTTTGTTCTTTGATTGATTAATTTTTTTTAGAAACCTTTTAACTTTTTCGTGTATACCTCGTTAAGTAATCAATTTCAAACTATTTTTTGGGGGGAGACCCTCTCGGGCTTCCTCAAAAATGTTTGTATTAAAGTTTTTGAGCCACGAAAATTATTTCATATAAAAAAATTATCACCGGGTACTTATTGCTTAATATATTGTACCATAAATACTGATTGAATATCGTGGAAACAATGCCTGTCATGGTGTATAGTTTTACACATGTAATAAATTAGTCTGGTTCCCAGACCAAGAATCCATCCGACTATTCTCTGTCAATTCCATGGTCAATTCTAGGATTTTTAATCAGGGAATCTTTGGGCAGGGAACCAGACTTGCACGTGTTTTGCCGCATTTTATGCATTTTACGGGGGTCGTACATTATTGTGTAACTATGACGGGTTATCACAACCTGGGGGTTCAGTGCTTCATCCTGTTGTGGAGACTTGATCAATGTTGGCTTAAAATCTTGTCCTACATTGTTTTAAAAGTGCAGGGTTGCTTCATGAAAACTGGTAGCAAGTCGATTACGGAAAAGGGACATTTCGGAGGTGTTTTTTTTTCTTGGGGCAATTAAAAAAAACACTAATCACCTAACAAACCAAACATTGAAAAGAATCGGGTAGATGAGGGTTCAAACTACAACTTGCAGTATTGCACCAAAAACTGTGATTCTTTTATAATAAATGCATACTCATGCTTTGCCGCAAACTCCAACCGCTTAACCCCCAACCCGGCCATGCAACCGCCCACCACCCCAACCTCAACCCCTTGTATTTGTGATTAATGGTGTCTTTTCTGGGCCCCTTTAACTTTATGCATTACACAGGTCATATTGTGATCGTGAACAAGTTCACGGCCACAGTTTATGTTGAACGTTCAACCTTAAGTTGAACCATAATACTAAACTATTACGACTGTAGTAGTATGAGTTGAACACGCTACGTACATGCAATGGCCACGGATTATGATTATGATAAACCATTGAACTATGACGGTCATGGTTTGGAGCTAGCTAGCTTTGTACAGCAAGCCACGTCCGTGTATGTTTTATGGTATGACAGAAACAGAAATGGCTGATATCTGAATGATTCAATCGACAAAGGTATTAAGGTAGGTTAAGCCTAGGCTACCATGTATACACCGTGCTACTGCCGTGCCGAACTTAGATCATTTTACGTTTTCAAGTTTGGCACGACAGGCCTGCCGCACTATGATTGCCGTGCCAGTGCTTGAGTTGAGGTTCGGCACGGTACGGCACAACTGCGGCGTATATTCTTTTGGCCTAAAAGTGATCGTCAAAGCTCTCATCAATAGTTCACTATATATGAAGCTACCTTTAACAAGCTCGAAAGTGCTCGATTATAGGAGAAGTGTAGCGATCGAAGGCATTGAAATATTTGATTTTTTGTCTCTTGAGTCTTAGGCAGGAATGCAAAATTTCGTCTTTGTGGAGGTAGAATTTGAAGAAACGTTGACTTTTTCGAACGAGTTTTCCTGTCACCGCGACTTGCCATTATCGCCCTAACCCTTAAAGGTAATATCATACTTTGGTTTTTATAAAAGAAATACAGATTCATGGGCAAAAATATCAAGGGAGATACAGTAAGAGTCATCAGTGAAAATTTCAGTCCCATACGGTGCCCACGTTTTGAGAAAACAGTGAAAAACAGCCACCGAGTATTTCTAAAGTCTTTTCTCTTTTTTTTTTTTTTTTTTTTTTTTAAGATCAATTCAAAAAGATTTTCAGTCGTTGTTTTAGGCTAATTTCTGGATAAATACACCATTTCAGGCGGAACAATTTTAACGGTATGTTTCTACCACCACCATCTTCATACCATGTAAGTTATACGTAAATATGTGGACATTTTTGTTTTGGTGTCTTACCAAAGTATGATACTACCTTTAAATGACGTACATCACTACATTAATCCACACTATAAACATACACCACGACTAAAATGGGTTGTTTTTGTTTCAGGTTGAAATAATCTGCAATGGCGTTGGCTTTAGAACCACTTCACTCCTGTCCCGAATTAATTGATGACGTCATTTTGATGCTGAAAGAGCAATGGCCACATTGCTTGGCCGAGAGGTATAAACAGTTATTATATTTGCATGTGTCAAATTCAACTACATATGAAGAATATCTAGGATATTTGACTGCATTAAATCATTTGAACTATGACGGTCATGGTTTGGAGCTAGCTAGCTTTGTACAGCAAGCCACGTCCGTGTATGTTTTATGGTATGACAGAAACAGAAATGGCTGATATCTGAATGATTCAATCGACAAAGGTATTATAAGGTAGGTTATAAGCCTAGACTACTATGTATACACCGTACCGTGCTACTGCCGTGCCGAACTCAAATCATTTTACATTTTCAAGTTTGGCACGACAGGCCTGCCGCACTGATTACCGTGCTAGTGCTTGATTGAAGTTCGGCTAAGTATTTTGGCCTAAAATTAATGATCGTCAACGCTGTCATCAATAGTTCACTATATAAAATGAAGCATATACCTTTAAAAAGCTCGAAAGTGCTCGATTATAGGAGAAGTGTAGCGATCGAAGACATTGAAATATTTGAAATTTTGTCTCTTAGGCAGGAATGCAAAATTTCTTTATTTTTGTGGAGGTAGAGTTTGAAAAAAACGTTGACTTTTTCGAACAAGTTTTCCTGCCACCGCGTAATGCCATTATCGCCCTAACCCTTAAAGGTAATATCATACTTTGGTTTTTATAAAAAAGATACAGATTAATGGGCAATAATATCAAGACAGATACAGTAACAGTCATCTGTGGAAATTTCAGTCCCATACGGTGCCCACTTTTTGAGCAAACAGTGAAAAACAGCCACAGTATTTCTGAAGTCTTTTCTCTTTTATTTTTGAATTTTTTTTAAAAATCAATTCAAAAAGATTTTCAGTCGTTGTTTTAGGCTAATTTCTGGATACATGCACCATTTCAGGCGGAACAATTTTAACGGTTTGTTTCTACCACCACCATCTTCATACCCTGTAAGTTATACGTAAATCTGTGAACATTTCTGTTTTGGTTTCTTACCAAAGTATGATATTACCTTTAACTAAAATTGTATGGAGCGCCGCTGGCAGCATTATTTGATTTGTAAGCCCTACATTATGAGCACAGCTTGGACTTTTAAATGACGTACACTGCTACATTAATCCACACTATAACATACACCGCGACTAAAATTGGTTGGTTTTTTATTTCAGGTTGAAATAATCTGCAATGGCGTTAGGTTTAGAACCACTTCACTCCTGTCCCGAATTAATTGATGACGTCATTTTGATGCTGAAAGAGCAATGGCCACATTGCTTGGCCGAAAGGTATAAACAGTTATTGTATTTGCCTGTGTCGAATTCAACTTGAAGGATATTCTATGATATTTGACTGCACTAAATAATTTGAACATTGAAAGACGCGTTCACTGTAGCTATAGGCCCTATATTAAAGAATAATGCATGCCATTATCGGCGAGATTTGATCAGGATTTTGCACTGACTGACTGTATCGGTGCTTGAAATGTTCAGTATTTTCCCCATGCATACAGAAACGTAGGCAGTTCAGCAATTAATTGTGCCATATCTTTCCGAGATCGGAGGTAGGGGCCTACAGTGGCTCTTTGAGGACAACGCACAATCATTGCCTACACTTACAATTATTCACTTAATTGAAATATCAATGATCTAGTGGCAAACATTCAACATTCACATTAGCACCTATATGAATGTTTGCAACTTTGTTGACAAAGTGGCCGTACTCACGTGCATTTCGGTAGAATATTCAGAACTTTGGGCGAAATGGTAAACATTTTATCAACATACCGGCGTCAACAATTTATTATTTGCAACTACTAGTCCTACTAGCTTTGGCCTATAACGTCAACTTGTTGTGTTCTTGAGAACTTTGGTCCACTTTTCTTTATCGGCTTTAGGGATGGAATAAACTCACTTAAGTGCTTCGTAGTGCAAATCATAATGACAGCAATTCGATAATATTTACCCTTTTCTCCGCAGACTGAAAGTTGTTGAATCGGCTCAGTGCACTGGTCCCCCTTGTTCATTAGTAATGACAGAGTCACGAGAGGGCGCCATGAAGGAAGTTGTGGGTCACGCGCGACTAACTAAAGTCCACCCAGAAAGTGAGCGCAATGTGTATCTGGAATCAGGTATAAAATAAACACTTCCTTGACTTTGTAGTCCTGTTTCTTTATGTGTGGAGGATTTCTGAGGTCAAGTTGTTTGATTTTCATCAAACACAGATTGTGAAATACCGCCCTCTAGCGGCTTGCGCTGCCTAGTGCCACAAAGGTTTCGAAGTTTCAAAAACAAGATGGACGTGTACAACCTACCTATGCACGCAACAAAAGGTATTTTCGGCAATGCAGCCATATTTGTTGCTATACAGACAAAAGACTTCGAACTCAGACTTGAAATGAAGCCTAACACTTTTTTCTTGCCGTAGTGACAATAAAGAAAAGCAGACGAGGGGAAGGTCTCGGGAGAAAGCTTTACACCATGATAGAGGACTACGCCAAGTCTTGTCTCAAGGCGCCATCGATCTATTTATCATTCATAGATCAGAGAAAACTGGCATTTTACGACAAGCTTGGATATCAGCGCAGAACCGAAACCATTCAGGAAATCTGTGCAAACGTAAGTGCAAAGCATTTGTCGTTCTGTCCCACACTGAAAACGGCATCCGTAGCTGGTGAATCTGTTCCCGGGTGTAAGCCGCTCGGCCAAGCCGTAGACACAATGCGTTACGACAATTTCAAAAGTCGGAGCCGAAAATTGTGGTATAGACCTTATTCACAGTGCATCCATCTTACATTCGAAGCAGTGCAATCAAACCGAGGCATGGATACAAAATAGTCTGGTACCCGTTTTCTTTTCATAATTGGTGTTAGCTTTTCTAACGGGGATAAAAGGAAGGTGACAAGACCCCGATAATGCTATTTGGATTAATTTTGTAAAATGTTCTTTTTCAATCGGAACAGATACTCAGAACCACCACCGCAGTAACTTGGCCAAACAATATCATCCTCGAGAAATGGAAATACCTGTACGAGGAAAAATTTCCCACGGATGAGCCTCCCAAGAAACCAGCTGATGTTTTTATGTTCGTGAAGAACCTTAAGAAACTTAAATCACCATGAGGAACCACAATCAAGGCCACTGGACAAAATCTTGTTATATAGGTTTCCCCGGTCATTTTCGGCAAAAGAGCGGACAATTTAAACGCTGCGTCATTTCATTTCGCGTGAAACTGCAAGGCACCTCAAAATAGTCATTCGATTTCACTTCTTGTGCAAGCAAATGTTCATAACGTCGGGCGAATACAAAGATTCGCCTTTCAATTTAAAATTCCATTCGAACAGCATTCAATTTCGCAATTTGGCAGCGTGCTAAATTGAATGCCGATTTTGCATGGCTTAAAACTGAATGATTGTTGAATTGAATTGAATGCAATGCTAAATAAATACGAATGCGTCAAAGTGAAATCGAGTGACGGTTTCAACTCAGGAGGCAAAATCACGTCAACACGAATGCGTGAAAATGAAATTGGCCGCTCATTTGCCGAACATGACCGGGAAAACCTATAATATTTTTCTCAAGAAACTGTTTCTATTCCTGGTAATGACACCAAGGATTCC
Organism: Astropecten irregularis; assembly: GCA_963971285.1. Lineage (NCBI taxonomy): Eukaryota > Metazoa > Echinodermata > Asteroidea > Paxillosida > Astropectinidae > Astropecten > Astropecten irregularis. The sequence goes on along the minus strand of OZ020245.1, from coordinate 34,766,029 downwards.
TCAAAAGTGCCCTAGGCAATGTAGCTCGCAAGCCTGATGAAACATGTTATGGAAAGATGATGAGAAGAAGATACAGTTTTAGAGGTGGGTGGAAAACCCCAGAGTAATATTCTGGGTAAAACCCACGGAATCAGGCAGGGACTGAAAACCCAATCCACTTGTGGACCGAGCCGGACTTGAACCCGGTCCACAGAGGTGAAAGGCGAGGAAAGCACTACGCTATTCTGATTAAAAAACATCTAATTTCATTACAAAAAAAAACACCGTTTTTTTTTACCGCGTTCAGAGCGAATGGAATAGTATCATGTTCAATTCAATTCAGTTCAATATCACATTTTATTTCCAACTCTGTAAAGAAGCGTCACAATTAACAAGAATGTAGCAAATGCTAAATAAATGATGATAATAATACGACTGAGTATGGGGTACTTTCAGAAGCCGTGGCTTGTATTGAAGGTGTCTTAAGCAAAAGGCAATTAGTGGATGAATAATTAACAAAAATATATGTAAGACATTGCTATTAATTAGTCTCATCAGGCCAAAAGTTCACTTTAACAGAAGCGCAGGACCCTTGGTCCATAAACGCAATTTTGATGTTTTTTGTGTTTAATTTTCTCCTTTTTCTTAGGTATTGTAAAAGATATTTGGCCGTGTGTAGTTCAAAACATTTATCTTAAAGGTACAGTACAGGATTGGTAACATACCCAAACAGAAATGTTCACAGATTTACGTATAACTTTCAGGGTATAATGATGGTGCTGGTAGTACCGTTAAAATATTTTTCCAGCTGAAAGAGTGTATTGATCAAGAAATGAGTAAAACGAAGATCGAAAACAGTTTTGATCTCGGGGTAAGATAAAAACCATTCTTTTCGTACCTCGTAAAATGGGCAATTTCAAAGTAATTTATTTTGGGTACCCTCTCAGGCTGACTAAATGTCGGAAAATGCTTCCTTAAATGATGAGTGTATATTATTTTGAATATAAATATTACCATTGTATTAATATTTATGAACAATGAGAATTGTTTCATATTTCACCTAGTGCTTTATGTTTTAAGTATTGAATCAATCAATAAACCATTCAAAGATCAATAATAAATCACTTGATGACGTCATTATGACATTATTCATTCAATAAGATTTATGCCATAGGGTTTTCGCTTGGTCTAACTATGATGAAGATTGAATAGCGCTCATGTGACCAAAAAGTGGCCCAGAACTGTGCACAAAGTGATGATGGGCAAAATCAAATAGTAAAAATTCATTTTAAATTAGGTGATGACGTCATGATGACGTCAGACTTGAAAAATCATCATCGGATGATTGATGAAGTACCTGGCCAAGTTTGAAGTCAATCAAAAGTGAGAAAAGGATAAAGGTCCTGCTTAGGAAAAAAACATGTTATATCAATGGGAAAAAAAGTTGAAGTAAAAAAAGAAAAAAAGAAAAAAATCTTAAGCAAAACAATAGCTGTTCCGGCCGGTGCCTAAAACAGTTAATGATGGTCCATTGTGTATTTTTCTTTTTATCTAGTGTTGGAAAAGGGAACAAACACGTGGGGGAATAAATTAAAGTGGAATGAAATCAGAAGTACAATAATTATCCTCCAGAGTCGCTGATTATTTTGTCACGGGGGGAAACACTAACCGCGGCCGTCTGTCTTAAGGGACTAATTAAGACAAGAAAATAATGATGGAGGCCGTTGACTTCTCCACAGGGAGCAGCTGAAAGAACTTCCCGTCAGTAATTATTCCTTCTCAGACAGTACTGGCTAAAAAAGAAAAGGAATAACCTTTGCATGGAGACATTAGGCGCCGTGTAGAGATTGTGATAAAGATTTCACGGAAAGAAATTTCCCGTGTACCAATTTACTTTCGTCAGAATGGGTAAAAAAGATGGCTCATGCTGATTGTTGCGTTGCGCCACCAAAACGCGCATCGCGTCGCATTTCACAGGAAGTTTGGAGCTTAAAGGTACAGGCCTACTATCATATGGCCTTTACCAGAGGTGTCGATTTCTTTCATGATTTTGGGAGGGATGATTGGTGATTTGGTGTCCTATGCGAGGGAGCGAAGCGACGGAGCCGGAAGAGGCTGTGGGAAGTGGGATACCCCCTCCGAAACCAGGGACTTTCTAATAAAACAGAGTCGAAAAGTCGCATTTTAGACCATTTAAAAACGATATTCAGAAGAATTAAACATTATAATTATGTGTAGTATATATCACTGCGAATACACAGAAAACAACAAGGATCATGTAATATTTCTATACAATAAACTTGAATGACATTCAACCTCAAAATATTGGGAGGGGGGATGATAATACACGCCATCCCCCACCTCAAATATGGGGGGGATATTATCCCCCATCACCCCGGGATCGACACCCATGGCCTTTACGAAACCCAGCTTGAGGCTAGGCTTAGTACTTATATCGCTACCATTTCACGAGGCCCACAAAACGAAATAAAGGGATTGGGCCGCATGACGAAGTCGAAGAAAGGCTCCAGCTAAACCATGTATCTCAAGCCCTTCATTTAACTTAGGATACACAATGGCGGTAGCAAAATAAATCCCAAACCTAGCCTCAAGCCTTATTTCGTAAAGGCCCTTACTTTGTTAGGAAACCATAACATACATTTTACGTGTAACTTCCAGTGTATAAAGATAGAACTGGTACAAACATACCGTTAAACTATCTGCCTGAAATGCTGTATTGTTCTGTAATGATTGAAACAAAATAGTTTTAAAAACAGTTCTGATCTTTGAGATCAAAACCTCACAATTTAGGCCTGTATACCTTCACAATTTCGCGTAACAATTGCAACGGTTTTTGGCTGTTTTCTATTGTGTTCAATGATCAATTTAGCTGAAAATTTCACAGGTTTGTTTTTATTTCATGACAAATTAAATTATGAACAGACCGCAGCCGTTCTATCAATTTTACCAAAGTATGATTATATTATCTTTAAGTCTACCTATGCCATTCGTATAGTTCATATTCTTTAATATTTCAAGACCTCAATTTCTTATATTTACGATCCGTAAAGAAAATACCCATTACAAAGCACAGTAGATTAGTATCCTGACCTCGATCATAGTATTGTTGCTGTTGCTATGGGTTACCAATTATACATTTACACGTTTTCTTCTAATTAGATTTCTGTCTAATTTTGGTTTGTGGCTGGCCGGATCTGCTAGACTTTGTACATGCAAGGGGCCGATTGCAATATTAAAAGTAGGCCTATACAGTTTTACGACCACAGCTAAACATGTAAGCATAATTTATGAGACACGCAAAGTTGTAATGATTCGAATCAATGGGTGTTTTTCTATTGGGATCCATTTTCCGGCATATGCCGGAAAACAGATTAATATTCGCCAATAGAAAATGCCATTCACCGCCATTATCCGGATAATTCAGTGAACGGTTATTTATCCTAGTTTGGGAAGGAAAATGCCGAAGAAACTTTTCGGAGAACGGCAATAGAAAACGATATCGTTTCAGCTGACTGTGCATACCGGAGAGAAAAGAAGCGTCTGTTCGCCTTTTCACGTCCCTAGCGTTTGATCTGATCCATGACCTTTAGCCGGCAAACATGTAAATTATTTCAGGTTGTGCCGATCGATGTAGTATTATCCGGAAAGCCGAGCGGAGTAGAAAATAACCGTTCGCCACTATTCTCCGCTATTATCCGGTAAATATTTATCCGGAAAGAAACCAGATACTTAATAGAAAAGAATGACTCGACTCGACTCGACTGGAGTCTCTCATCAGAATGACTCGACTCGACTGGAGTCTCTCATCAGAATGACTCGACTCGACTGGAGTCTCTCATCAGAATGACTCGACTCGACTGGAGTCACTCATCAGAATGACTCAACTTGACTCGAGTCTCTCATCAGAATGACTCGACTCGACTCGAGTCTCTCATCAGAATGACTAAACTTGACTCGAGTCTCTCATCAGAATGACTCAACTTGACTCGAGTCTCTCATCAGAATGACTCGACTCGACTCGAGTCTCTCATCAGAATGACTCATCAACTTGACTCGAGTCTCTCATCAGAATGACTCGACTTGACTCGAGTCTCTCATCAGAATGACTCGACTCGACTGGAGTCTCTCATCAGAATGACTCGACTCGACTGGAGTCACTCATCAGAATGACTCAACTTGACTCGAGTCTCTCATCAGAATGACTCGACTCGACTCGAGTCTCTCATCAGAATGACTAAACTTGACTCGAGTCTCTCATCAGAATGACTCAACTTGACTCGAGTCTCTCATCAGAATGACTCGACTCGACTCGAGTCTCTCATCAGAATGACTCATCAACTTGACTCGAGTCTCTCATCAGAATGACTCAACTTGACTCGAGTCTCTCATCAGAATGACTCAACTTGACTCGAGTCTCTCATCAGAATGACTCGACTCGACTCGAGTCTCTCATCAGAATGACTCAACTTGACTCGAGTCTCTCATCAGAATGACTCGACTTGACTCGAGACTCTCATCAGAATAAGACTATTATAAGTCCCTGCCCAAAGGGAACAAACTTGCCAAAATAGACACGGCGTTCGCAATGAAGGGATTGGGCCATATGACGAAGCCGAAGAAAGGCCCCAGCTTGGCCATACATGTATCTCAAACCGTTCATTTCGTTTCAGTCACAAACTGACAGTAGCAAAATAAATCCTGAGCCATAGCCTCAAGTCTAATTTCATGAAGGCCCATGGACACGATAGACATATTTTCAACCGACGGTATAAAAACAATGCATCGTAGGCCTAAAGCTGAATTAGACATTTTTCGTTTTTTGAGACGCCACTTGGCCCATTTTGTTCTTGTATCTTGTAAGAGAATAATTGATCGGATAGCAAATAAGCAGCGACATGGATCACAGTCCTCATTTGTACTCGATATGATTCGCCTTACCAGCAGTGGCCCGGGGGATGGGAAAGTGAGCTCAGCTGGCCGCGCAACAGAGCCATTTTTTAGCCATTGTTCCACGAGGTCATTCTCTTAATTCCGTCTTCTCTACACCGCCCCCGAAACCCCAAAATAGATTGTACTATACGATTCCAAACGAACCAAATTACAACACACAGAACGGTGTAACATGATGACTCCTCGGAAGGCTATAATGAAATTAAAGGATCGGAATGAGAAAAAAAAAACGTATATGCGCTGGAGTTTGGAATTACGTAGGCCTAAACCACAACAAGGCCAGTGATAAGGGTAGTATCATACTTTGGTAAGAAACCAAAACAGAAATGTTCACAGATTTACGTATAAAGTACAGCTTATGAAGATGATGGTGGTAGAAACATACCGTTCAAATTTTTCCGCATGAAATGGTGTATTTATCTAGAAATTACTAAAACAACGGCCGAAATACTTTTAAATCTACTAAAAGATCAAAAATAAAAGAGAAAAGACTGTGGCTGTTTTTCACTGTTTTCTCAAAAAGTTGGCACCGTATGGGACTGAAATTTTCACAGATGACTGCTACTAACTTACTGTATATGTCTTGATATTTGTGCCCATGAATCTGTATTTCTTTGACAAAAACCAAAGTATGATATTACCTTTAAACAAGATATAAAGGCAGAAGTAACACGTGTACTCGTATGACACTGGCTGTGGTCAATCAGCGTTAAAAAAGTTCTTATAACAACTGTATACTTAGCTACAATCTCACATGAAAACAAATTCATATGAATATACGGTAAGTAGTCACAGAGGACCGCCATCTGTTGCGGAGATGATAATGAAGACAATCAGCTTGAAGGGGATGATTAATCCTATTACAACGTGGGCGTGCTAATGGCGTAAGCAGGGGCAATTTTCTTAGAGCTGATTAAGCACAAAATCTGCTTAAGCACGAAAAGTCTTCCTTGATCAAACAGCATTACCAACCAAATATTCGTATGATGTTTAAAATTACTGCTTTTGACTTGTATTCGGCCATTGTTTGCTGAGCATAATATTCACAAGGAGTTCTGGCTAGCATACTGATTATATTTACCAAGGTTTTGGTACTTAAAGGTGGCGTACATGATTTGCATGCATGGCCTAAAAAAAATATTGAATTTGAGACAGAAAATGGACTCAACAGTTCGTTAACAGTGCAAACAGTCACCATGGGAAATCTTGGTTCATCAGATGCTGGGTTTTTCGAAGAAATCAAGATTTGGTGTCTTTTAAAAAGATCGTTCGTCCAAACGATTTAGTAGCATTTCGAAAGCGTGGTGTAAACGTGAAGGATTCAGAGGGGGGGGGGGGGGGGGGGGGGGGCAAGGTTATTTCGGTTGTATTTCTGCTATCCAGATAAACAACGCGTAAAAAGGTACATGAAACAACGTCTGTAAGGAAGTTTAAGACCTTCACTTCTGTTTAAGTACCAAATTCTGCCAAAATGCACATCTTTGCAAATCTTATATGCTCCCTTAAAGCAAATTTTGATGTTTAAGCAGCTCTAAGCTAGGCGACAGGGGAAAACTGCTTATTGTCGTGCATATCTTACCATTGGTAGATCATGGGACAATTTTACAGCCCTGCTTAGCACAACAATTTGGTAAGCATGAAATTTCTGTTTTATAAAAACAGGATTAACAACCAAATTGTCATGTGTTGTGTATCACTAGTGATTGTTCTTTGGCTGTTGTTCAATGTTTTAATGGTGGCTTGTTTTATTAGGCAAGACATTTTTTGTGCTGAGCAGTTTTTTTGTGCTTAGCAGCTCCATGAAATTGCATGGCTACAGAGGATAGGCTGGTCACTGTAATATGGCGCTGTAAATTGTGGCGTCACAATGTCAGACATGGAATTCCTGGTCATGGAAGGGATGTGAGTGGGGTTAGCGTGGTGCGTTTGAAAAAAAAAAACTTTTCAGAAGGACTATACTGCCCTCAAGCGACCGGAATTAGCCTACTGTGTGTATAGTGTCCTCATGGTTGCACCCAAGTAAATAAACTCCCATAGACAACAGTGATAACTCCTAATTCTTCAAAAATCATTTAAAAATACTCAGAACTCTCACAGCTGTTCAAGTTGCACAGAAAAAATGATGATGAACATGTCACCTTTCATTTTCTTTTCATTTTATGGTGGGCTGACCATTGAATTTTTGAGATAAGCCTATACTCATTCTCAGCTGACAACCCATAAAACAAGGTATGGATCACTCCAGTCAAAGAAGCCATTAAAAAAAACCATCCTTCTGCAAAGCTGCTGAAATAGACCCACTTTCTCACCCAATTGCATCACAAATGGTCACAAATGGAAGCCTATAGTCCAGGCAGGAGGTCCAGTGCCATATTTCTTCAATCCCTCTGTTTCATAGCTCTCACAACTCTCTCATTTATAATATATTGAGTGCTTAACTTTTATTAATGAGCTTGGCTGATGGATTTTGGGACTATTTACTTGGGTGCACCCATATAGGCCATTATATGCGCACAGTGGGTCAATGTTTCGATCCACTATTCACAGCATAGTGAGAAGTGACGTTGTGAGATCTTCACAGAGTTCCAAGAGTATTTCTTAACTAAATCCCAAAACCAATGAACAACTTTTAGCTTAATAACAACATTATCCATTGATTATTAGCTTAAAATCTAAATACATATTTATTTACATCTCCATAGTTCAAAGTATATACATCACCTTTATTTATATCAATTAGAATTTATCATACGATATAGATTTAGATTATGTACTTCAGAGTCTTCATTGAGCACACCCGGGTCAATTTTACGAAGCCCTACGATCGATCGTAACTGGAGTTACGAAGGATAACCCGTCGTATCCTACGTAGGGCTGCAATGCATCATACGTCCTACGATCGATAGTAACTTAGGATAAGTTTGGTGAAATCAACCTCCGCAGTGTTATAACTTGAAATTGAAAGCGAGCTCACTGGCTACTGCCCACGTCTCAAGTGAAAACCATCCATGCATTAAGTAATTTGGCTTACACGATGAAAATAATTACCACGTATTGTAGATAATTACCACGTATTGTAAATAATTACCACGTTTTGTAGATAATTACCACGTATTGTTAATAATTACCACGTAATGTAGATAATTACCACGTATTGTAAATTAAGATTATATTCACATTGCCATGAACAAAATTTTCGACACTTAGGCGTATATTAATTACATTTCAATCCCTAGATTGATTCCAAGTAAAGGGAATTTAGACAATAACCAACTGTTTACGTGCACTGTTCAAATCCGCATTAAACAGTACAGTTTTCTTTTTCGTTAGTAGGCCCTACTCACTCAGTAAATTAGTATAGATTTCACGAATTCTCTGGGGAGAATTTTGTAACATTATACAGATCATGGTGTTTCGCTTTCGATCAAGATGCAAAAAATAATATTCCTAATATGATCTTTCCACCCATGCAGGAGTAATTAGATACTAAGTTGTAGGGAAGTGCTATAGTGATTCCCTGTGTGGATTAAATCTGAGATGCTTACTCCATACAATCCCCATTGGAGCGGAAATCTTAATTCTACAGGAAGAATCAACAAGTCTTATGCTTAAGTATACTCATTAGGTTTTGAACAACCAACTGTCAATTTTTAAGGGTGTTTTCAGTTGTCTTAAGACTTAATGGACGTGAACAGGGAAAATATCAAACAAATATAAGGAGTATAGACGTGTTGGAGAAACAGTGAAACGAATGACGTGCAAAATTATATTCAGTTGCTGAAGATGTTTACGTGTGACAAACAGATCCACAGAGCCAAATGAACATCAAATAATGACGTATTTTGATTAGTAATTTAGTTAATTTTATCTAATAGGAGAACAAGAATAAACCAATACTAATTGTATACCAGCAAATACGACTTGTGCAGCAATGTGCTTTAGTTTTACAGTTTAATTCAGAGGTGTGTATGCCTATAATGTTAATGACGACAATAACGCTTTTTTCATCAATGTGACGTATTTTTCATATGGCTGTGCAAAAACTTTACTTACTTATTTTTAAACATCCAAACATTCCAAACCAATGAACTTGAAATTGACATATGTTCATATTGAGAGCATTTTCTGTCTTCTGTTCAAATTTGGACAGGAAAAATGTGTCTTTAAAAGGTAGATCAAACCTTAAAGGTTGTATCATACTTTGGTAAGAGAGAAAAAAAATGTTCACAGATTTACATATAACTTTCAGGGTATGAAGATGATGCTGGTAGAAACCTACCGTTGAAATATTTCCGCCTGAAATGATGTATTTATCCAGAAATTAATAAAACAACGACCGAAAATCTTTTTGATCTTTTTAAAGTTTCTCAAAAAGTTGGCACCGTATGGGACTGAAATTTTCACAGATTACTTTAACTGTATCTTCCTTGATATTTTTGCCCATGAATCTGTATTTCTTTGACAAAAACCAAAGTATGATACTACCTTTAAGGCGATGTCAAAATGACGCCTTAAAGTCCAATGGCTGCCATAATTATCACTTCCAAACGATGGCCTCCCTATATGGTGTATAATCAGCATTAATTTATATACAATGTTCAAAAATACATTCACAACGTGAAACGATTTTTATTTGCTAACGAAGAAGTTTTTCCTTCTCTGACGGCGATTTTCGTTTTGAATTTAATACAAAAACCTTGCTGAAATAAATGGTTTATATTTCCAGAAAAAAAGTTAACAATGTATCTTTCTGTCACATTTTTGTCAGGTACGGTAAGCATTTTGATGGATAATGCACAGTGTGAAGTCATAATTGTATTCCATTAGGTTTAAAAGTACTATCATACTTTGGTAACATACCGAAACAGAAATCTTCACAGATATACACGATATATAGATGGTGATGGTATAGAAACATACCGTTGAAATTGTTCTGCCTGAAATGATATAGTTATGCAGAAAAGAGTAACATAAAATGACCAAAAGCAGTTTTGACTTTCGGAAGATACAAAATAACGGTGAAAATATTTTTTTTAAATACCGTGGGCGATTTTCACTGTTTTCTCAAAAAGTGGGCACCGTATGGGACTGGAAATTTCACGGATGACTGTTATTGTGTCTTTCTTGATATTTTTGCCCATGAATCTGCATTTCTTTGACCAAAGTATGATAAATTACCTTTAAAGGTATAATACATGATTGGTAAAGGTCACAGAACAACACTCAAACTTTGTCTAATCCAACATGTGCATAAAATAACACACCTGTAAAAATTTGTGCTCAGTCGGACATCTGAGTCACAAGAACAAAGCGAAAAATCAACTCATTTTTTCTTATCAAACGTAACTTAAAGAATGGTTTTGATCTTACCTCGAGATCAAAACTGTTTTCTGCCTTTGTTTTTACAAATTTCTGGATAAATACACTATTTCGGGCGGAAATATTTTAACAGTTTGCTTCTACCAGTACCATCTCCATATTCTGAAAGTTATACGGAAATCTGTGAACATTTCTATTGGGGTATGTTACCAATCCTGTACGTACTGTACCTTTACAGGTAATATCATACTTTAATTTTTGTCAACGAAATACCGATTCATGGGCATAAATATCAAGACAGATACAGTAACAGTCATCTGTGAAAATTTCAGTCCCATACGGTGCACACTTTTTGAGAAACAGTGAAAAACAGCCACAGTATTTCTTAAGTGTTTTATTTTTTATTTTTTATCTTTTAAAAGATCAAAAAGATCATTTTCGGTCTTTTATTATTTTTTTTTTTTTACTAATTTCAGGATTAATACACCATTTCAGGCGGGAAAATTTTAACGGTATGTTTCTACCACCACCACCATCTTCATACCCTGTAAGTTATACGTAAATCTGTGAACATTTCTATTTTGGTTTCTTACCAAAGTAAGATACTACCTTTAAGCACCGCAAGAAGATTCTGACCGTTTGTTTATTGTCTGTTTTTTTGTTTGTTTTGATGTCAGAAAGTGTGTTCCTTACACTGGATGAATCTTCAACAGAAGGGATCGGTTCCAGAAACAGAGAATCCTCAGAAAGCTCTGTCTCATTCTCGGGCTGGTAGCGGCATAGATAAAGGGATTGATGGCCGAGTTGACCCAGATTGTGTAGTAGACAGAATTCCACAGGAGCCAACTGAACTTGATCTTATCCACGATGAAGAGAAACTGCATGATGTAGTACGGGATCCAGCAGAGCGAGAAAGTACCCACGATGATGGCCAGAGTGATGGCTGCCTTGCGGTGTTTCTTGTAGGTCTTCCTGGTGTCTAGAGGTGCAGGAGGTGGCGCATTGCCCGAGGAGTCGCCAGGAACACTTGACACAAGAGCTGGGTCGATGGTAGAGGGACCGGCGGTGGGCGCTGATGCCACTGAGCGGACAAAACCCTTGGAACGCTTCAGGATGTTGGAGTACACCCCAATGTTGAGGTAGGTCAGTACAATTGCCGGCAACACGAACCCGATGATAATCTGGGCGATGTTGAAGGACAGAATGTACAGCACACCAAAGTCGCAGGTGACGCTGTAGTCGACGGTACCGTAGGCCCTGGCGTTGACCCAGAGGTCGTTACCCAGAACGGGCAGGCCGAAGAAGAGGAGGGAGACACTCCAAGAGATTGCAATGAGCAACCCTGCTAGCTTCACGCTCTGGTACTTACGGTACTGCAAGTATTTGGTCACCATCATGTAACGGTCCAAGCTGATGAGGGTGACGGCAAAGGCAGCCTGGTTACATGCTGCATAATCCAGGATGGTCCAGAATGTGCATACGGCTCTCTGGAACGGCCAGTTACCGAAGTAACGCCAAAGGTTATTCAGAATCAGGGAATTGAACCCCACGCACAGGTCGGCGCTGGCCAGATTCAGGATGTAGATGTTAGCGACGTTGGACCGCAGCTGCTTGTCTCCAAGAACCACCACAAAGACGAGGATGTTACCGACCACCGCCAGAAGGCACATGAGCCACACGATGGTAGATATGACGATCTCGACGGGTAATGGATGCGAGAAGACGCCCAAAAGACTGTAGTCGGCCGATGATTCAAGCGAGTTGCTTTCATTGGCGTTCTCCATAATCTCGCTGATACCAATGTCTATTAACTTATACCGAAGCTGAGAATGTTTGTGAGTCTGTGCAGCCTAACCAGAAATGATGCTATCGATATCGTGTCGCGTGTGCTGTGAACACCACGATGGCACACTGATCGTCAGTTAGTTGTTTCTCGTGTCATTACCGTAAACTGACAACACAAGCCACTCACGGTCGCACACTGTCATAAGCTGTGGCTATGGCTTATGGCTAGGCCTATATGCCAGTCACTACGTGCGGGACGTCACAACCAAGGAAGAAAAGTGTCAGTTCTTAACTGCGAATGCCTGATTGGAGGCAGTAAGACGCTGTAGTGATTCTCAATTCTGAATTTGTTCACAGGGTCTATAGCAAAGACAGTGACGTTTTGGACGAAGATTCATGGCTTATATAGCCACACTCACTGTCATGCGCGGTGTTAGAAAAGTCACGCACACGACCGAAAATGAATCCTATAACTATAATAATACACATATATAGTGATTGGCCATTATGAGAAAACGCATATGTATAAAATTCATGTATTTATATACACCTACAGAGTGGTTTCCCTCACCCAGAATTAGAACTATGGCTATAGATTATTCAATCTTCAGGGTAGTATCATACTTTGTTAAGAGACCAAAACAGAAATGTTCACAGATTTACGTATAAATTACAGGGTATGAAGATGGTGCTCGTACAAACATACCGTTAAAATATCTTCGCCTGAAGTGATGTATTTATCCAGAAATTAGTAAAACAACGACCGAAAATCTGTTTGATCTTTTAAAAGATAAAAAAATAACAGAGAAAAGACTTAAGAAATACTGTGGCCGTTTTTCGCTGTTTTCTCAAAAAGTGGGCACCGTATGGGACTGAAATTTTCACAGATGACTGTTACTCTATCAGTCTTGATATTTGTGCATATGAATCTGTATTTCTTTGATAAAAACCAAAGTATGATATTACCTTTAACAGGTAAAGAATCAAAGAGACAGACAACCAGCCATAGAAATACAACAATCTATGATAAAGTACACGTACGTCCAAACTAGTTCACAATAATTCCAGTTCTCTGTTGTGTTTTTGTGGATCGTTTTGTGAGATAATTCAGCTACATTGTAGATTGTTATGACTCGCGTGGGACTGGATTCACGAGTAAGGAAAATCCTCACTGACACGACGCAAAAACCGTGAAGTTGTACATGGCAAAGTACGGAGCTCTAGAGTTGCCATCCGACTCGTTGAGATCCTAAGACAAATTACATCGAGGTGATGACATACGATGATACGGGCAAGATGACCTGACAAAATTCATCTAATGATCTCAACTATAGTCGAATGGCACCTCTAGAGCTCCGTAGCAAAGCTTATTGAGTGATTTTTGTATTGTGCCTTTCGTTCCCGTTTTGGCTAAGTTCATTCAACAATTTCCTGTCCCCTCCGTGGAACCGTCAATTTCTCACAGTTAGCTAGCTGTAAAATTGGTGGCAATCACAAGTGATAATACATATCACAATAATTTTTACTACTTTAAAGGTAATATCGTACTTTCGTTTTTGTCAAAGAAATACAGATTCATGAGCAAAAATATCATGAAAGATGCAATAACAGCCATCTGTGAAATTTCCAGGCCCAATACGGTGCCCACTTTTTGACAGAGAAGAGTGAAAAACGGCCACATCATTCTATTTATCATTATCATTTTCACATTATTTCTTATCTTTAAAAATTGATTTTGGTCATTGGTTTGACTCTTTTTTCCGGGATAAATACAGCATTTCGTGCAGAAACATTTCAACGGTATGTTTCTACCATCACCATCTTTATATCCTGTAAGTTATAGGTAAATCTGTGGATATTTCTGTTTCGGTATGCAATCAAAATATGATAGTACCTCGACTGCTTACGGCAATGCAATGACTGATTCTGTTCGCCACGTTTGGTCCCTTAGTGTACTATACGTTTGCCTGTATTAACTAAGATGGCAACTGTCCAATCTTGGTCCAATCCTGAATCAATATTATGGTGCAGCTGATATTTAGCAATTTACAGCCTACAACACACAAACTCTTGCAATATTTGTTTGTCACCACTCGCAACAACTACAATATCAAAGGCTATGAGCAACTGTCCGTACTTAACAGTTTTCCTTAAGAGTTAGCAAAATAAACTGTTTTGCAAAAACACGTATACACTTAAAGACTGTCAAAATCAATGACAATTTTGATGCATTAAACCAACAACTATACATACAATATACAGGATGTTATCGACCACAGGCAATAGTCTTTCAAATTTAAAACAAACTGGCTCGAGGGGAGCCACATAAAGCAAGGAAGAAATTTGCAGCAATCGCACAAGTAGTCCCGTGGTCAGGGACAGTTTTCTGCCTGACAGAACACGGTCTCTCGTTGGTCACTGCATTTGGGGTAACAGATTGCCTTTGGGCGGCAATATTCGGACAACCAGGGAGAGTGTTTTTGGAACTGAACGGCCTCCAAAATGAAGACATCTTCGTGCGTATCTGTATACGTGCCATCAATCACTGTACCTTACAGAGGTGGACTTTGGGAGAACGTGGCTATCACGGATCGTTGAATCGCGTGACGTCTTTACCTTGAAACGTTGTTTAGTCATTGAAGGGTAAGGATGCCATAGATGTTATCACTCAGCATGTGGGTTTTATTAATAACAATTAATTCTGGACATAAGTGTGGTGACAGCCCAGTTCCCCGTCACAGCGCACCACTGGCAACAGTGAAAACTGAAGTAATTTTGTAAGAAAAATGAATTGTCAATTCAAGTGTAATAAACTGCTGCAAACTGATCATCGGCCAAAATGATGACCTGAAATTTATATGAGAGGGCCTGTATGGCGGACGCGTTTCGATCCTAACAGGATGTTTATCGAAGGCAAAATGACAAGAGGACAAGAACATGCTAGTAAAGATGCACTAGTACATAAGCGGATGAGAGGATCAGAACAAAAGGAGGTATGATTTAAATGGAAAATGAATTGAAAAATGAATTGTGATGAAATAATCATCGGGATTAATTAGGGACGTAGATGAATTTGCCGATTGAGGTTAAACCACCGTTTTACACAGTCCTCACCCTAACGCTTTATGCGACCTCAATCAAACTTGTCACTATGTATACATCCACAACCACGTATAATATCTTCCACTAATTAGTGCACACCTACGTCAACTCGCCATAAACGTCTCAGCTACACTACAGTCTCCAATATTAGTACATAGTCACTCGGCATTGCATTAACTCCACAACTTATACCAAATCGTCCATAGGTCCACTGCTACATACACTAGTAGACACACTAGGTACGTCGATGTACTATAGGCCTTATTCATGGTGTATCCATCTTGTCACCTTCCTTGCATACCCTTAGGAAAAGATAACACAAATTCTATAAAAGAAAATGGGTACCAGACTACTTTGAATCCAAGCCTCGGTTTGATTGCACTGCTTCGAATGCAGGATGGATGCACCGTGAATAACTTAGGTATATTCAGGTTAAACCATGCACCGTTTGGTTTTACACAGTCCTCACCCACAGTTTACAGCCTATAGAATTGTTTCAATTGTTTCCACAATAAAAATGTAAAAGCTGTTATGACCACAATCAAAATAACTATAATATAAATCCACAATATATTCCACTAATTAGTGCACACCTACATCAACTCGCCTTTAAGTTTGACCCCACGGCTACACTACAGCAGCCAATAAGTACATAGCACTTACAAGTCCACAATTTAATCGTCCATGGTCCACAGCTATAGGCCTGCCAATAAACACACAGGTATACGTAGACGTACAAGTCACTTTTCTAGCAAAAATCCATGGCCTTATAGAACGTTTACAATCATGCCAAATCTCATGCAGTCGCAATTATTTTAAGTCCCGAGCCTCGGCAAAGACAAAACAAAGTGGAGCATATTACTAGAGCGATTTGGTACTCATTGGCGTGGCCAAATTAGGGGGTATAAAAAGGGCGGATCCAGGGGGCGTGGAGACATACGCCCGCTTCCTTTCACCAAAAACAAACCAAACACACACATTATAGAGAGGGAGAGAGACTCAAAAAGAGAAGAAAAATGAAGGGGAGACAACATTAATTGGGCAGACTCGCCCCATAACATGTTAGCTTTGATCGACCCCAAATTGAAATGCACTCGTACGTACGAGTTATTACGTCGTACGTACGACATGCATCTCGTACGTACGACGTGTATGTCGTACGTACGAAATGTATCTCGTACGTACGAGATATGATTCATAAGTCGTACGAGATATAAGTCGTCCGTACGAGTTGCATGTCGTACGTACGAGATGTAAGTCGTACGTACGATATGTAAGTCGTACTTACGAGATGTATCTCGATATGATTCATATGTTGTACGTACGACTTATATCTCGTACGTACGACATATAACTCGTACGTACGAGTTATGTCAGAGAGAGGAAAATTTATTTTTTTAGCATGTCCGTAATACAGCTTCGTATGAAAGTAATATTGTATTCGTCCAACGAGCAAAATCGATAGGCTTTCTAGACATGCCAGAGAGATTCTTGGCAAGACTGTACATGTAGTCACTCTCAATAGTACGCACTTCTTGCGATGTAATCACTATTTTCATATGAGGTTTGCCTGTGATTATTCACACTTGTTATACAAGAACGACCATACACTGACAGAAAATGCGATACGATAAACAGTGATGACCTTATACATGACAGAAGATTGTCACATGAAGGTTTGCACTAGTCTAAAAACTGATGTACAATGTCATCGCCATAAGAACGACTTGATAGGGAGCTTTAGAATTTCATGCAGGGTAATTTTCAGTGATGGCTAACATGATTTAAAGATTTTTAAAGGTAAATGTACAGTACAGGATTGGTAACATACCCAAACAGCAATGTTCACAGATTTGTACGTATAACTATAGGGTATGAAGATGGTGCTGGCAGATACATAGCGTTAACATATTTCCGCCTGAAATGGTCTATTTGTCGAGAAATTAGTAAAACAACGACCAAAAACAACTTTGATCTCGGGGTGAGATCAAAACTCCTGTGAATAGATTTGAAATACCGCGAGCGTTTTTCACTGTTTTCTACAGTTTCCAATGATGATATGAGCTGAACATTTTCACAGATTTGTTATTATTTCATGACAGTCTGCAGCTGTACTGTCACCTTTTACAATAACACCTTTAAATAACAAGTGCCTTGTAAAATATATTAAAAGGAATAAGATAATATTCTTAAATGGATATAGATTCATACAATGTGTTCCATTGTGTCGCCTTTTTTAAAAGACAATATTCACATCATTTTAAATCGAGGCCTGCCTTTTGTTTGTGTAAAGTAGCTGACAAAATCTGCTAAAATGACTGAAATATTCAGTATTTATAAAAGGTGTATAATTATTCAATCGTCGCCGTGTTTTTCGGCATTACGTGTAAAAGGACAGCATAAAGTGATGACGTCATACGCGAAAGAGTTAAGATACGTATTACGTGCGCACATTTTCCGTTTGCCGAAACTGTCTATACGGGCGTTTACGAAACGGAGGCTCAGGCTCCGTCTCAGGCTCCGGCTCCATTTCGTGAATCCATTCTGAAATAACTGGTATAAAAATAGAGGCTTTTGGCTGCAGTTCTGAAGTAGATTCTCTGGTTTGAAAAGGAAAACAGAGCTTCAGCTTCAATGAAAAACCACAACCTATATTTTCAGCATACGGATGTCAGAGTTGGAGCCCGAGCCTGAGCCTAAGCCTCAGTTTCGTAAACGCCCTATTTTCACGTTTTTAACGTCCATTCGAGGTGGCCGTACGGGAGCAAGTACATTTAACGCAGAAAGTGATGACGTCGACAAAAAGTACACAAAGACGCATTTTTTTCGCGTTCACGCACAAGTAACGTACATGTACATTTAAACGGCTATAATAATAAAACACAAAACACTACAGCCAGTGGCAAATCAGACCCACTAACAACTCTCATTGACCCAAATCACCATCATCAATTATATAAATTATGGTCACTTACAAATTGGCGGGAAAGTGTCACAACGCTCGGACAATGGTGCAGGCTAGGACGACATGCATAGCGTTCAGGAGTACACAGCGATTTACGGCAGCATTGTGGGATACTGTACAGTGCAAATACATATAAATAGTATAAAATGCACTTAAATATAAACATGCTGATTTCCAGAACATGGCAACAAGTCAATAAGGGCTAATTTCATAGAGCTGCTTAGCACAAAAAAGATGCTTATAGCACAAAAATAGCTTGCCCATAAAACAAACCACCATTGAAAATTCGATTTGATATTCATGGTCATCGAACAACAGCCAAAGAACAATTGCAAGTGATACACAACACACGGAAATGTGGTTGTTAATCCTGTTTTTACTCAAAAGACAGAAATGTCATGCTTAGCGAATTTTTGTGCTAAGAAGCTCTATGAAATTGGCCCCATGAGGCTGATAACATGGGAACACATTTAGTATGCATAAACCAGTTCAAACAATCGAGATTGAATCATTATGATACACGATACAAAAACACGCCAAGAACTGAAATGCAATACCAAGCATAATGCAGGGAAAGAATTCCACTGACGGACTATACAGAAAAAGTGTCATATCCTTTAAGAGTTAACTTACTGGATGCAAGTTGTGACGAACTTCAATCTCATCTATGTAGAACTGAGGTAGCATATCTGGAAAGTGAGTTTTACGGGGTGTTTTTGACCCAAAACTGAAACACTTTGAAACTGCAGCGGCAGCCATTTTGTTCTCAAAACGCCCTCTGCCGTGGGCAGCAGTTCAGGTCCATAAGGTTGGTGCACAGGGCGTCAAAATGTTGTCCGTCAGTGGAACTCTTTCCATTATTACGGCATAAGCTTAGTGAAAGAGTGAACCGGCACGCCCTACACGACTATAGTGACCACTGCCATACCGTGCATGTCTGAGGGTCAATCATTAATTGTCCGGAGGAATTTTGAGCCTCTGACCAAATTAGTATTCATGCATAAATGAATAAATTCTGGGCGGCGACATCGGAGCTGTGGAAACCTATACGCATGAGCTTCGGTGTAGTGATGCTGCCTTTGTAAAGCGGATTACAACTTTCTACACATTCTTACATTTTGAAAAGCGAACACAGAAAAATTGAATGGAGCGGGATTCGAACCAGCGATCTCCGGAATACCGAACCGGTGCTCTACCAATTTGAGCTATCCAGTCCTATGTTGGTAGTGTCCCTATTCCCTATATTATCTTTGTTCTTTTGGCATTTAGACTCAGGAGCCATGAAACTACGCACATACCGCCATATCCCAAGGATCATTTTTATCGATACGAGCAGCACAAAGCTGCAACCTGAGAAACAGTACATGGAGGATCACTCAAAGAGGATGCGGCGTTTTAATCATAGGCCTAATCATCAAAATAATTTAATGACTTTCTAAATTTTGTTCAAAGCAAGGTTTGGGTTCACAAAGGCTTAGAGAACTCTTACAATTTCACATCAATATGAAATGCTATGACATATTTTCAAATGCACTATTTTTAATGGTTCAGTCACTCCAGAACTTAATGTCAAGTCTCATTTCCTTTCATTTGGCAGACTTTTCATCGTTTGCACGACTCCGTGCGGTGATGTCTTCTTACAGAAGAGGATTCGAAGGAAGCTTTTTCTCATCCGTGGACTTGTGGCAGCATAGATGAAAGGATTGACGGCCGAGTTGGCCCAAATGGTGTAGTAGACAGCGCTCCACAGGACTGAGTTGTACTCGATCTTGTCCACGATGAAGAGGAACATGACCGCGTAGTAAGGGACCCAGCCCAGGGTGAAAATGCCCACTATGGCGGCCAGAGTGACGGCTGCTTTGCGGTGTTTCCTGAAGGTCGTCCGTGATGGGTCTTGGGGATGCAGCGGCGGGGCGGTGTTTCCTGCCCCGGACGAGGCCGCTTGATTCACGGCCCAGACGCGAGGTCGAGACGGTGCTATGGCAGCTTTCGAGACCAAACCCCTAGATCGCTTGATAATGTTATAGTACACTCCAACATTGAAGTAGGTGACGGCTATTGCCGGCGTAACGAATCCCACCACTATCTGGGCGGCAGTGTAGGAGATGACATACATGACTTTAAAGTAGCACCTCACCAAATTGTCAGGCTCTTTCATTGCCCCGGTGTTTCCCCAAATTTCGCTGCTTAATATCGGCGCGGCGAAAAATAGAATAGCAAAGATCCACGTGGCGGTTATGAGGATATATGCCAGTTTCATACTCTGGTATTTACGGTAGTTTTGATATTTGGTCACCATGAAATAACGATCCAAGCTGATGAGTGTAATAGCGAAGCCTGATTGCAGACAAGCCGAGTAATCCGCTATGACCCAGAATGCGCAGATAGCTCTTGGGAAAGGCCCGTCCTCGTAACGCCAAATGTTACTCAGAGTCAATGAATTGAGCCCCACGCAAAGGTCGGCGCTGGCCAGGTTCAGGATGTAGATGTTAGCGACGTTGGACCGCAGCTGCTTGTCTCCAAGAACCACCACAAAGACGAGGATGTTACCGACCACAGCCAGAAGGCACATGAGCCACACGATGGTAGATATGACGATCTCGACGGGTATCGAATGCGAGAAGACCTCCCCTTCACTGTCATCCGATGACAAAATCCCCGATTCCTCCAGGTTGCTTACATTGCTGCCTTCCATCTCGTTCTGACGGCCTTCTTCAATACACTGACCCAAGACTTCTGATTTTTCTAAATTTCATCAGAAAGACGGCGAACGAAATAAAAAAAGAAAGAGAAATGTCGTAGTTAAAAGTTAACCAACCTGTTTATTATTTGACGTCACGATGCAAACGGCACACCATTATGGCGAATGTACAAAACAAAAACATTAAGTGTAAAATGTCACTTCTCCATTATACTAGAAAATTCACCACTTCAGTGTTCCTTTTAGGATCTCACTCTTTACCCTAAGCCCCTCTTAAATGGAAGACGTTCCAAAGTCTAACATCCGTTGATTGTCACTCAAAGAAATCGTGACTAAAAGCATCATGTTTTTCTTTCATCGTTGACTGATTTTGGCTGCACTATAAACAGGAAAAACAAAATGATCGAAACACGTACTGTAATGTTTATGAAAACATGAACCTGTTTTGTTCTCTTTTCAATTTTGAATCAAATCAAATTTCAACTCATCGCCAATTGCAGAACAAAACACATGCCCTGGTTTTTTTAACGATCAATCGAGGGTGGTGAGACCATATTACAATGAGAAACATCACATGGATATGTTATGGCTAAAGGGAGATTTATAGACCATTAATATCGATAGTGATGTCTTGTCGCCGTTTTTTGTTTTAAATTGAAAAATTTAAATTTCTCCTGACGAACATAATCTTACAATTTTATATCCGATTCAATTCTAACGAACATGTCTCAAATAGATTACTCTTTTATCTATTACAACAAAGTTATGTCCAATATAATATACTGCCGAAGATGTTACATGGGTCGTGCTATCTATATTCGTTTCTTATTGGGTTGGAGACTACCTGTATCTGCCCACATGCAACCTGAGAACATAAATTTTACGTCTTTCTTAAAAAAAAAACTCTGTAAAAATATACCAAATCTGTTTCTGTCTGGAATAAATTACCATTCGGACCTGAGACAAGTAGGCATGAGGCGGACTTATCTGCAGGCCTACGATTTATTCTACAACAGTTTAATGGGACGATCACTGAAGCCCTTTCACGCAGTAAAACTCAGTATCGCAACATGGACCGCTTTTAATCTATTATGCATAACAAATATGGCTTTTGGCTTGAAATTCGGAACAGACATGAAAACGTAATATGGAAATGGCGCTCAAACTTCAGGGAAACCCACAACATGTACAGTACATTAAAGGCAATTCTTTTACAAAGCTGAGTTTTGTCTTCAACCACGGTCAAGCTGTGTTTATATTTTCATTGTAATTTCATCTCTCGATACCCTGGCTGAGAGAACTTTTTCAAAACCAATGTCCAACGGAGAGACATGAATTCGGTGGTTGAAGGTACTATCATACTTTGGTAGCATACTGAAACAGAAATCTTCACAGATTTAACTATAACTTACATGGGATATAATGGGATGATGATAATGGTAGAAACATACAGTTAAAGGGAGCATATAGGATTTGCAAGGCCTCCAAAAAAATTTTTTGAGTTTGGACTCAGAAAATGGACTCAGCAGTTCGTAAACAGTGCAAACAGTCACCATGGGAAATCTTGGTTCATCAGATGCTTGGTTTTTCAAATGGAGCAACAATCAAGATTTAGTGTCTTTTCCAAAGATCGTTCGTCCGAACGATTTTTGGAACAAACATAAAGTAAACTATTCTTCATGTTTTATAAGAAAAATCGAGTCGGGTTTTTGCTATTTTCTCGTGACTCAGATGTTCGATTGAGCTCAAATTTTCACAGGTTTATTATTTCATGTACATGTTTGATCAGACAAAGTATGGGTACAGTCCTGTGACCATTATCAATGTATTGTACCTTTAAATTCGTCTGCCTGAAATGCTGTATTTATGCATAAAAGAGTAAAACCAATGACCAAAAACATTTGTGATCTTTTAAAGACTGTGAACAGATTTTAAAAATACCGTGGGCGTTTTTCACTGTTTTCTCAATAATTGGGCACCGTATGAGACTGGGAATTTTACAGATAACTGTTACTGTATCTTTCTTCATATTTTTTCCCATGAATCTGCATTTCTTTGATTACAAACCAAAGTATGATATTACCTTTTCACTTTTCGAGCAACGCGTGCGCCTTGTGGGCGATCGTGACACGTCGTGCCCAATTGCTTGACCATGGGCGGGGCCTACTTATTCGGCTTATTGAAAGAAATAAAAACCGGATTATAAGAATTATCACACAACAATAATTCAGAAGGATTAGAACTTTGGAAATAAATGTGAAGGACGTGGCTAAAGATCAATCCTTCTAGTTTGACCAATCCCCCACCCACACTGACACTGAGGAAATAAATACACGCCACACGGGATTTCTCTTACGGCAACGAGCATTCACGATGATTCCCAAGATGGCAATTAGGCTAACAAACATTGCGCCCAACTCAGTCCACAACCCTGAAAAAAACAACAACTAATAACCAAGGTTTACCAATTTGAATTAAAAAAAATTTCAATAATATGAATGAGATATATTTTTTAATTAATCCCAACGGAAGCTGGGTAAGGTTATTTACAACGTCATCATCGGCCGAGAAAATATTCGCCTGGGATTGGTTGCATGGTCTCAAAGCAAACTACCTCATGGGTAATATTCTTTCGAGTTTCGGCTCATTAGTGTAAGGGAAAGGCACAAAGTAGTACGTAAGAACAAAGTATATGGACTGATGTTGAACATGGCTGAGATTTATATACTCTTTCTTTTGGGAAAAAGGTAATGCCTATGGTAATGCATATGGAACTTTGAGTCCATTCATTCGAAACTTGGAATCGATTCTTTCAGAAAGACCTTTAATTTCTTCCAGTGTTCTAATCTTCCAAAGTCTCAAATGTCACAGCTCAATTGTTTTTGTTTGTTTGTTTGTCTGCTTGCTCCTTGTCTGTTTGTTTGTATGTTCATTGGGGGTATTTGTTTTTAGACTTAAAGTGTTTCCAATGACTTATACTCGGACGTATATAATTATGTTTACTTAATGCATCATTAGTCATCAGTGCTCTACTAGATATACTATGTAAATGTCTTTCCTAGAATCTCGCATTTCTTTCACCCCACAAACCTTTTATTCGTAAATCTTTAGTTTTCTTTTTCCTTATAATGTGTCAATTCCCGAAAGAACTTTGAGAAAATAAAGTTATCATTTGGAAATGAGAACAATGTTTGTTTGTTTGTTTCTCAGATGTAGTGTTCTCGATGATGACGGCATTTCACAGGGAATTATCTTCACGGGAAGATCTTAACCTTGATACCCTATTGGAAAACCTATTTTCACGAAAACTTCCAGTGGTGTGGCTTACCTTCAAACGTTTTTAGGTTTAATACGAGCGATGATCAGTACCAAAATAATAATGATTTAATTACATTCTAGAAAAAAGTAGTACTAAATTCGTTATCATCATTTAAGCCCAAAGCGTCTTGATATTTCTGTTGATACGCGATGGTTGAAAGGGCATAAATAACATTGGTAACAAACCCAAACAGAAATGTTCACAGATTTATGTATAACGTATAGGGTATAAAGACGTTAAAGTTATAAAGCAACATACCGTTAAAATGTTTCTGCCGGAAATGTATTTATCAAAAAAAAGAGTAAAACCAATGACCAAAAACAATTTCGATCTTTTAAAGATAAAAAATGACTGTGAAAAGAAAAAAAAATATATATATTGTGGGACCTTTTCACTGTTTTCTCAAAAAGTGGGCACAGTATGGGACTGGGAATTTCACAGAATGATTGTCACTGTATCTTTCTTGATATTTTGCCCATGAATCTGCATTCCTTTGACCCAAACCAAAGATTTACCTTTAAATCCTACAAGGATAACTTTGCAATAAATACCACAAAATGTATAATAGTATCTTAAATATTAATGTCATTGCATGCAGCGTGGTCTCACGACCATAATGGCGATAAAAATTGATGGTACGGTGCGTACCACTCTGCAAGTCGTGATGCAAACAGGAAGGTTCATGGTTTTCATCTTTAAATCCCTTGAGCCCTACAATACTTTACAACATCGCAAGTCACGTATGAATTTTTACAATATTCATAAAGCTACATGGGAAATTCAAAATGTTAAACATTTGTAATATTTCTCTAGGCATATATACAGATAATTTTCCCTGAAAAGTGAGATACATGTATGTGTCTTTGTGCAGGCAGTGCAAACTTAATCATCTTAATTCGTTCTTTCTCATTCTCAACCGAAACTCACACCTCTTGTTATTCCGGCCTGACAAAAAGCACTCAGAGTTTCCACGGCAACTACATTAAAGCTGCGTCTCATTATTATATACGCTTTGTGACAAATAAAACGAACTTAAAGGTAATATCATATTTTGGTTTTTGTCAAAGAAATACAGATTCATGGGCAAAAATATCAAGGACAATACAGTAACAGTCATCTGTGTGAACATTTCAGTCCCATACGGTGCCCACTTTTTTAGAAAATCATGAAAAACGGCCGCAGTATTTCTTAAGTCTTTTCTCTTTTATTTTTGATCTTTTAAAAGATCAAAAAGATTTTCGGTAGTTGTTTTAGTTATTTCTTGATAAATACAGCATTTCAGGCAAAAACATTTTAATGGTATGTTTCTATCTCCACCATCTTCAAACCCTGTAAGTTATACGTAAATCTGTGAACATTTCTGTTTTGGTGTCTTACCAAAGTATGATACTACCTTTAATTTGCCTCTTCTATGAAGGTAGAATAAATTGCACAAAAAAAGTAGAAAATAAATATCGATGAAAAGGTGGGACAAATTATAATTTAAAACCAACACAAATTGAACAATATAGCGCGCCATTTTGAAAGCAGCAAAATCATTTAGAAATGAATTAAGTGTGAAGTGTGTGAATTGAATACACGTGTATTGATGGATAATTTCATATAATTTCATAGTCATTGTGCATGGGCAAGCGTAATAAAAGAAAACATACAGTTCGTGACTATGCCTGAAAACTTTCGACAAGGTAGTATGTTCAAACGGCATGTATTTTGTTTTATATAGGCAGTGCTTGGTGAAGACATGACGTTTCAGTCTTTAAGGGTACTACATGCCATACTTTGGCAGCATACCGAAACAGATATCTTCACAGATTTACATATAACTTATGGTATAAAGAAGATTTTCCCATTTACTTTGGTCAAGGCCCAGGAGACCGCTGGCATCTTCAAAACATCATGTATTACTTCGAAAGAAAACGACAATAAACATCTTATTCCAGGCCAATTTGATAACTTGATGTCAGACTTAAAACGGGCGGCCTTGTTTGCCATTATTCGAAAACAAGAATCGCGTATTAAAGCCATACCACCCTGGAACCATTCACTGACGATCCGGTCGCCGGACAACAAAGGCCAAAGCCTGTTACGGTCTTTCCTTGGACCTTGCCATTCTCCCGTTATTTCCTGAGATGCTGAACTGCTTAAGAGGTCTTCTATTTCAATTAAAAGCAAAAATATATGAATAAATAAGCATCGGGGAATATATTTTTGGTATTTTAATACCGTACCAAGGGGACACCAATTAAAATGAAGAAAAAACAAATCTGGAGCTAGGTCTATCACAATTGTATCTTATTCAACAAGATTTGTATCGTTGAAAATGTCCTCGATTATAAGAGGTAAAATCGAGGGACACCAACGTCTACTGAGTCTAGCGTCTAGACTTCAACATATTGAGGCAGTATAGCCTCTTGTTGCAGCAGAGGGGCCAGACTATTCCTGGAAAGTTCTGGACGTGCACAAGAGGAACTTCTTAAAGGGGGTTTACGAAACGGAGGCTCAGGCTCAGGCACAGGCTCCATTTCCTGAATCCATTTTAAAACAATGGGTATCAAAATAGAGGCTTTTGTCTGCGGTTCGGAAGTAGATTCTCTTGTTTGAAAAGGAAAACAGAGCTTCAGCTTCAATGAAAAACCACAACTTATATTTTCAGCATATGGATGACAGAGCTGGAGCCTGAGCAAGAGCCTTTACGAAACAAGGCTTGGGACTTATTTCACTATACCGCCATTTGAAGCCCAGAAAATGAAACAAAGGGATTGGGTCACATGATGAAGCTGGGGAAAGGCTCCAGCTTCGCCATGTATCTCAAGCCCTTCATTTCATTTAGGACACAAAATGACAGTAGAACAACAAATGGCAAGACTAGCCTCAAGCCTCCGTTAGTCGTACACGCACATAGACAGTTTACAGCATACAGCGTGCGTCCGGCGAAACTCGGGATCACGCGGGAACACCACAGACATAAATATTTATGTCTATGGGGAACACAGATTTTTGAGTGGCGCCCTCTTTTGATTAAAAAAGAAACTGCGGTGGTGTTTTCGGCCTTCACTCACTACAACTCCGGCTCTGTATACGTGGTGCGCGAAGTTCCTGAAAGAAACACGGAGTTTGAAGAATATTCGGCATGGACAACATATCCCAGATTTTCCCACCGGTCTTTTGCTCATGATTAGCTTTCCAGCTTCCCAGATTTCAATAAAAGATGATTGGCGGTGTACAAAATAATATACAGACAGATGCCATACCGCTAGGCCACCGCATAGGCCATACCGCTAATATTCATGATTTACTGCGGTACCCGCCGCGATATTGGATTCGATTCACCCCGCTGCATGACCCCAGCTAGCTCGGTGGCCTGGCGGTATGGCATCTGCACTAGTAAGCAGGGGGTCGTGGATTCGAATCCCACCTGAGCCAGCATGTGATTGTTTTGGCGTGCACTCACAAGCACTGAGTATACAGTGCTCATCCACGTCGGTGAAGTGCAAGCCTAGTTTGCATAATTATGATCAAAGCATTACAAAGCACTGCACAACCCAATATGATTTGAACAGCAAATTTTTAAAGAAGAATTTGCAACACAAATTCTAATTGAAATCTTTCTAAGACGTAAAATAATTTTTTTTTTCGAAAGTAGCATCAGCATTTCAGGTCACAAAATAAGGATTCCGTGACAATTCTATACCGCAAACATTACAGACAAATCAGCAATGAAATGTTTTCAATCTCGATTTGAATCAATCTTACGCTGTCCCTTAAAATGGAAATAGTTTGTCACTTGTCTCCTTGGCCTGAGGGGGAAAGAGACCGACCATCATCGTGTATATCTTGTAGCATCAAGTGATATATGCATCTGATAGTACGTGTATTGTCCCTCAAGTTGAAACTGATGTGATGGGAATAGATTAGAATGATATGAAAGACACTTTCAAGGATTCAGAAGGCAACCGCGTGTTAAATTAAAGCAGAAATAGAACAGCAGAAATAAACATGGTATAGCTGTGACTTTATTATCTCATGCAATTCAAAGCAAAACGAGGCAGAAGGGGAACATGGCACATTGAGCACCATATAAATGCACTGCGTTCGTCTGAAAAGTGAGGCGTAATCTGGATAGAGGTTTATCGAAGACTTCTTAAAATCCTCTCAACTCATACTTTGGAGCGTATCACCCAGGCAGAAAAAACAACAACGGATGAGTTCACTTTTGGTTTTCCCAATATACTACCGGTTGGACTCGACTCCACAATATGTAGATTGAGTATACATGGTGTCCAAAAAACCCCGCAATACTTGTGTCGAGAACTATTATATAACAATTAAACTGTAAGATTCAGATATGTGATACAACCATGTCTTGGCTATCACCATGTAGAATTTGAGCAAAATTGGACTGAAATTGAGTGAAAAAACTAAGACTGAATTATCCAACCTCAAAACTCGATTTTCATCTTTCTTTCATACACATTAGGGCCTATGTGTGTTTTGACCACAATGCGTGTTATCCTTGCAAATTTGTTTTTAAGAAGTACTCTTTCAACTGGTCATATTTTCGCCAATTTCATGGTGATAGCCAAGACATGGCTGTATCACATATTTGAATCTTGAAGTGATAAGTAGTTTCATTTTAACATAATGGGTCCCGACACAGTGTTGCGGGGTTTTTCTGGGACACCCTGTATAGGTCACATCGTAAAGTATTATCTTTCATAAATACATCATTTCAGGCGGAAAAATGTTAACGGTATGTTTCTACCAACACCATCTTCATACCCTGTAAGTTATACGTAAATCTGTGAACATTTCTGTTTTGGTTTCTTACAAAAGTATGATACTACCATTAAACGTATGCAGAGGAATCATGCATGTCATATAATAATAGGCCATAGGCCTATACTGCTATCAGAGTCGTGCATTATTTTGTTAAAGAAGAACCGTACGGAAGCCTCCATAAAAATAAGAGGTCATTTACATCTCCAAAACATCAACCGAGGCAAATTCAAATGTATCACTTCAAAAGAAAACGACAAATAGAAATCTCATTTTAGACCAGTTTGATATTATATAAGTCGCGCGACACGGCTTGCTTGCATCCATTTTATTCCATTCGAAAACAAGCATCGCGTAAGCCATACCACCCTGGGACCAATTTCCGACGATCCGGTCGCCATGCAACAAAGGCCAAAGCCTGTTACGGTCTTTCCGTGGACCTTGCTACCCCTCCCGTTATTTTCCTGAAATGCTGAACTGCTTAAGAGATCTTCTCATTTCAATTAAAACATAATAACGATCATAAATAAGCACAGACCTTTTTCAAGGTATTGCAATAGTTGGGGAGAGCTGTGATGGACAATTGTCTTTTTCTACCTACGTGTCGTGTCATTTAGTGAAATTATTTCAGGCCCGCGAAATCTTTTCGTGGCCTCGAATTATTTGTGTCATTAAATTCAATGTGTCTCATTGGGAGTCATTGAAACCATTTCGTGTTCTCAAAAACATGTCGTGTCATTCAGTGAAATTATTTCATGCCCGCGAATTCTTTTCGTGGCCTCGAATTTATTATTTGTGTCATTAAATTCAATGTGTCTCATTGAAATCATTTCGTGTTCTCAAAAACATTTCGTGTCATTCAGAGAAATCATTTCATGCCCTCGATATATGTTCGTGGCCTCGACACAATTTGTGTTATTTAATTCAATGTGTCTCCAAATTGAAATAATTTCGTATTCTCGAAACTATTTCGTGTCATGGAATTAATTTCATGTAATCGAAATAATTTCGTATTCTCAGAATCGGTAAAACTATTACTGTGCTGCCCTTTCGTTTCTTAACAAAACCACATACAGAAATCACACCAAACTCACCTCTATGTCCGAAAGTCACTGGTTTTGTCAAAGGAGCCAATTGACTCCACACGAAAACCCGTATGGCAGACCCATCTCTCTTAGTATGTCTGCCAAAATAATGTGGATTTTTGTTGGCGTCACGACCGTTGCAAAAACCACCAGTTATGATTAAAGACTTTAGCCCATCCCTACAGGAATCAATATTGATTCAAATGATAATAAATAATAATAATGATAAATGATTTATAGAGCGCAGAAACTATGGGCTTTTTATAATACGAAACGGAGGCTCAGGCTCCGGCTCCGGCTCCGACTCAGAAATAACAGGTATCAAAATAGAGGATTTTGGCTGCGGTTCTGAAGTAGATTATTTAGTTTGAAAAGGAAAACAGAGCTTCAGTTTCAATGAAAAACCACAACCTATATTTTCAGCATATGGAGGTCAGAGCTGGAGCATGAGCCTGAGCCTGAGCCTCCGTTTCGTAAACGCCCTCTATATATGTCTATATATTCTACTGTGCATTATCAATTAAAATGTCACCGAGAAGATAGATTGTAAAATAATATAAAAGACAGAGCTGCAAATATACAACTTCAAAACCTAATGGCTTTGCTGTCACGGGCAGACAGGTCTACTTCATCATGGCTACTAATTAATTAACCCTTCAGAACAAAGCACGGCTAATGAAAAACCGCATCTCCAACATTATGAAGTTGCCCTTTAAACCTGTTGAGACAAGTGCGTGCTTGGACTAAACTCCGTGGACTTAATTTATGTGGACGAACGCTTTTAGCATAATCAGGTTTCCCTGAAATATTGTCATCATGACTGGCATCGCCGTTATGTTCTTTCTTGTTAAATATTATCTAAAAGGATCGAGCTTGGTAATTATAAAAGTCATGGAGCTTTATATTGACACTTCGATCCAACGTGACTGTGAAATTACCTGAATGTGAGGAAAATTTCAGCAGAATTCGTCATTCTAGTCAAGAAAATATATAAACGGGAACATTTTTCTGCATTTAAAGGTACTGTCATACATTACTTTGGTAGCATACCAAAACAGAAATCTTCACAGATTTACCTAGAACTTACAGGGTAAAAAGATGGTGATGGTATAGAAACATACCGTTCAAATGTTTCTGCATGAAATGCTGTATTTATCCAGAAAAGAGTTCAACCATTGACCGAAAACAATTTTGATCTTCGAAAGATCAAAAATTCTGTGAACAGATTTTAAAATACCATGGCCGCTTTCCACTGTTTTTCTCAAAAACGTGGGCACAGTATGGGACTGGGAATTTCACAGATGACTGTTAGCGTATCTTCCTTGATATTTTTGCCCATGAATCTATATTACTGTGATAAAAACCAAAATATGATATTACCTTCAAAGCAATGATAATAATTGAAAAGGTGAACAAAGAAAAAATGACTGGAACGGGATTCGAACCGGCGACCTCCTGAATACCGTACAGGCGCTCTTCCAACTGAGCCATCCAGCCCTAGTTGGTGGTGTCCCTGATAGTGATTATATTTGTTCGTTTGGCAGTCAGAAGCCATGAAACCACGCTCATGGTACTGATGTATCCTTTCCCAGCAATGCTGCAACCTGAGAAACAGTATACATGGGGGATCACTCAAAGAGGATGCGGCTTTTTAATTAATATAATCATCAAATAATCGCAAGGGAAACTGACTGAATTATAAGTATGTTAATCCATGGAGAAGGAAAACACACGGGGCAGATATGAGGCCTTCCGCTCATAACGATAATTGCAACATAATGATATCATTATAATGATAATTGCATATTGTATAAGGTAGAACAACAAATTTTATGAATGAGTATAGTGATAATTATTATGGTAATTTAAAGTAACGAACATTAGAAATTAACTCAAGCAAGGCCGCCGGGTTTTTTTTTTGTCATTATGCTGAAACACTTGACAACTCTAAAAGCTTTAAAATGTATGCTGCAATACAAAACAGCCACATAAATCAAACCTGAAGTGAAGTCAAGCAAGATATCGTGTCTTTACACATTACCACTGCAATATGACAGTGTAGGCCTATACACTTAAAGGTATAGTACATGATTGGTAATATACCCAAACAGAAATGTTCACAGATTTACGTATACGTTTCAGGATATGAAGATGGTGCTGGTAGAAACATACCATTAACATATTTCCGTCTGAAATGCTGTATTTATCCAGAAAATAGTAAAACAAAGACCGAAAACAGTTTTTGATCTCGGGGTGAGATCAAAACTCCTGTGAATGGATTTGAAAATACCGTGAGCATTTTTCACTGTTTTCTACAGTTTCCGATTCTGACATTTAATAGGTTTGTTTTTATTGCATGACAAATCAAATTATGAACAGTCTGCAGCTATTCTGTCACCTTTACAAATCCTGTATTATGTCTTAAAGCGACTCGAGTTTTCATCTGAACCGTCTCAGCCCCGTGCGTTTTCAAGGTACATGTGGTATCATACTTTGATAGCATACCGAAACAGAAATCTTCACAGATTTACCTATAACTTACAGGGTACAGAGACGGAGATGGTAAAACATACTGTTAAAATTTGTCTGCCTGAAATGCTGTATTTATCCAAAAAAAGAATAAAACCAATGACCAAAAAACAATTTTGATCTTTTAAAGATAAAAAATAACGGTGAAACTATTTTTAAAATACTGTGAGAATTTTTCACTGTTTTCTGAAAAGTGGGCACCGTTGGGACTGGAAATTTCACAGATGACTGTTATTGCATCTTCCTTGATAATTGTGCTCATGATTCTGCATTTCGTGGACAAAAACAAACAAAACAAAGTATGATATATTACCTTTAATCAAATTAATTCGTTGTCACCATGACTATAGTATTAAGGAGCTTCTTGACAACCGTGGTAGGGGATCGTTAATTATCCTCAGTGTTCTCATAAGTATCACGCTCCGTGGAACCATTTGCATCAAAACCTAATGCATCTTGTCGCAAACCGTGGTTAGGCTTTAACATAATACAGGAAGCCTCGCCTCCCTGAAGCTCGACATCAGATAGAAAAGCACTTCCGAGGCGGGTAATAGTCTATGCAGCAGGTGACAACTTGAGCAAGATGGGCCCGGTTTTCTTGTTGGCGTTTTGGTTCCTCGGGCCGGTGCTAATCTTACCAGTCCGGACGGAGACTAGAGCCGAGGATTCGTCACTCGGACCGGGTAAGTTTGGTTGGCTTCCCGTTGTCCAGTTCTGGTAACCGAGTAGATTTGTGCGTATAGGAATAATTCGGTCTGCATGGCCTCTAAAAAAACAAGGACATTGCTTGGGGCCATATTTCTTAGCTATAACCGCCTACAGCTACAGTAACACTACGCAGACATCTGTTTGCCATTGCTTCACCATAGCTGTAGTCAAGTCTTTCCTGAGTCCGAGTCGTTACTGTCCAATTCCGAGTTCTCACTGTCCAATTCCGAGTTCTCACTGTCCAAGTCCGAGTTCTTACTGTCCAAATCCGAGTCCTTACATTTCAATTCCGAGTCCTTACATTTCAATTCCGAGTCCTTACTGTCCAAGTCCGAGTACTTACTATCCAAGTCCGAGTCCTTACTGTCCAAGTCCGAGTCCTTACTGTCCAAGTCCGAGTCCTTACTGTCCAATTCCGTGTCCTTACTGTCCAATTTCGAGTCCTTACTGTCAAAGTCCGAGTCCTTACTGTCCAAGTCCGAGTCCTTACTGTCCAAATCCGAGTCCTTGCTGTCCAAATCCGAGTCCTTACTGTCCAAATCCGAGTTCTTATTGTCAGTATTGAGTCGTACCGTCCGAGTCAGAGTCCTTTCTTTCCGAGTCAGAGTCATTGATGTCCCTTACTGTCCCTGTCCGAGTCCTTCAAAATAGGGTCGGACTCACAACCACGAAACGGTACATTTATTTCTCCAAGTTTGGCTATTGAATAATTTCTGTGCCTGAGACAGAATGCTATTCGCATTGAATTAATGGATTTCTCTGAAAATTCCTTATGAATAAATAGCATCATGCTCTCATCATAGTTTCCTTATGACACAGGCCACGTATAGCCAAGTAGCTCATAATATCAGGAGGCGTGCTCATTTATTTATGTCATCTCATGCAGTTGTCACGCTCCATTAATGTGTCTGCCAGAACGCTTATTTCCATGGGGCCAGTTTAATGGAGAATAATGGCAGTCTTGTCAAATTGATTCATTTTCTTGACCATTTATTATAAGCAAGCCGATTCGCCCTAGCGTGTCATACACTGTACTGATGTTGTTCGCCATTTGTACTCGAACTGATACAATGTAGGTCAAGGTATTTTCAGATGACTGCGTAAAATATCATATGATATAGTCATTATTACATCGCTTTAAAGGTAATATCATACTTCGGTTTTATCAAAGAAATGCAGATTCGGGGGCAAAAATAAAATATCAAGAACGATACAGCAACAGTCATCTGTGAAAGTTTCGGTCCCATACAGTGCTCACTTTTTGAGAAAACAGTGAAAAACTCCCAAGGTATTTTAAAAATATATTCACAGCAGTTTTGATCTTCCTGAGAACAAAACTGTTTTGGTCAATTGGTCTTACTCTTTTCTGGATAAATACATTTCAGGCAAACAAATTTTAACGGTATGTTCCTTCAGTGTAAGTTACACCCTGTGAAGTATGATACCTTTAATCCTGAAACGTTTCAAATAAACCCATTGTGAAAATTACCGAAAACACATTTTTGTCTTTACGTCTGCCTATCGATAGTGGCCTCATTTAGAGCTGCATAGCGTTATATGATACTAACAATAAGTTGTTCATTCTTACTAAGTCAGTAGGTCAGATGAGGACTAGTTGCAACAATCTATTATTGCATTAAATTTTAGATGGGAGCCAGCGAATCCTTAAACCAATCATTTCTGTGCTTAGTAATTTTGTTTACTGAACAGCATCACAATTGTTATAAAACAAATCCAGAACGAGTTTATGTTGCTAAATCTTGACGGATATGTTTGGCTAATATGCAAGTGAAAGCTCAATTTTCCTCGCTGGTACGGTCGATTTCACAAAGCGCTACGATCGATCGTAACTCGAGTTACGAAGGATGACCCATCGTAGGGGACCTATCCCACGTAGGCTTGCAATGCATCAAAAGTCCTACGATTGGTATTAAGTTAAGATGAGTTTAGTGAAATCGACCCCTGGTAACACTGACCAATGTTGGACATTGATTTTTGTCACCGTCAGTTTACAAAAATCGGTCGGTAAATCACTAAAGCCCACCGCACACTATACGATCCGACATTCCGACTAGGACCCGACTGGTTTTTGAAAGGATCGCAAAGCATTCTGGGAGTCTTAACCGTGATTGTTCCCAGTCGCAGACCCACTCTGATGGCCAGTCGACAAGATTCGACTGTCGAATCACGGTTAAGACTCCCAGAATGCTTTGCGATCATTCCAAAAAACAGTCGGGTCGTAGTCGGATCGTATAGTGTGCGGTGGGCTTAAGACACTTACGTTACTGTTGTGATGTTAATTTTTTTTAAATTCAAACAGCCCCACCGCATTCCCGAACTTCGATTTCAATTCTATTTTGCTCATGTCTGTTTATACACAGATGCAATTGATGTGAAGTTAGACGGTGTTGTCGTGACCATCACACTAGATGCCTCTTGTTGCGGCCGATGCAACGTCACTTCGACCTCCACATTCCCCGCGTGCTACTGTGACGAATACTGCCTGATACATCGAGACTGCTGCTTGGACTTTGAGCTATTCTGCACCGACTTGCAGCCACAGTTGGCCCTCAACGGAGGCAACGACCTTCAGGAGACGTTTGGAAATTGTTCTGCAAGTTGGACGCCTCTGGGAGATGCGTCAAGCGAAGGGAGACCGCTAGACGGTCGAGAAATGCCGCCTCAGAGTGTCGCCTGCCCGATGTGGAGCGCCGACAACAATGTGAGCTTGGTCCGCCTAGAGTACGCTTGTAAGTTGGAGGCACTGTGGGTTCCTGTCATCTTAGTGCGAAAATCGACTCGGTCCTTCATGCACGTCCAAGTTTCCGATCGGGAGTACATTTTTGTGGCTGGTTGCAGGAGTGGGATAGACGGTGCAGACAACCTGGTGGACCTGTGTCTGACAAAACGGAGGTTGGGTGATTTCCAGACGGTAAATGAAGTCCGGAGAGTCATCCCAGTCACCGGTTCAGACGGACTGCACTATCGGAACATTTACTGTGCACGGTGTAACGGCTTCCTGGACCACCAGGTTCAGTTTTGGCAAGTGGGGCTGGAATGTCCACCGATGGTGACGATTAATGGACTGACAGACAGCTCTGTTGGAGAGTGCACGGTCGCGTCCCTCTCAGTCCCGTACCCGTTCAAATGGAGGGCTGCACAGCCTAGAATGGTGCCCGTGGAGGAGACCCGTCCACCATGCTCGCCGGACGTACTGTTCTTATCTTCGCCTGCCTGTGACGCGTACGGATTGAAAGCATCATGTGCCAAAAACCCACACTGTATGAGGATGTGTCCCTGTAAACACCTCAATAAAATGGTCTACGGTGTTCCAATCATTGCCTTGTTCGACTTCACCTCCAACCACGACCTTCGTTACTCCCTTGAAGATCAACCTCCAGTTGTGGTCTGTGATCACGGGCAGTTCCTGGACGATGTCCTCGGCGCGTGCCGGAAGTTTCACTGCCCATACGGGCATGATAAAAGCCAGAATGGTACATGCATCGAAATAAATACAAGCCAAACGTCGTGCCTGCTCTTAGATCCGGAGGAACCCAAACTGATTTCGTTAGAGATAGCGTTCCAAACACCGGTATTCGGACATACCGGTGCTTTTGAACAACACTTGGTCAGTGGTTTAATGAACTTGCTGAACCTCACATCAATCTCGCTCGAAAATCTTGTATGTGAAAAGGCACTGCCCGGGGCCGGAGCTTCTCCTTATGCCACCTTAATATGCCAAGTCAACATCATCACAAACTTTTCTCTTGATGTAGAAGACATCCTGTTTCGCCACCGTGCAAACATCTTCTCCGTAAACGATACGCAGGGCAAAACTGATGTTTTACTCGTGGAGAAGCTCGTGATAACCAACTTTGGTCGGCATGACTCACTGAGTGCTGTATGTGGCCCTCACGGTCAGATACCAGTCAGCTACTCGCTCGGAGTTGACTTCGAAAGGCTCGCCATCAACGGAACCATGTATGATGTCGTGACAGTAGACAATGAAACAGTGACGTGTCCATCCAGCAGTACGTTTAAGGAGATGGTATATGCGGATGGGATAGTGCAAGAGAACATTTACCTGTGCCAGAGGAAGCTAGTCTGCCCGTTTGTGAGGCTCAATTCCACCGAGTTTGCCTGGCTGGACAATAAGACGATGCTTCAGACATCGGGAGGTAACCTCTCCAGTGACGAGGTGATCCAGCTGAATGATGACGAGGTCGTTGCTTGTGCACACGCCAGTCCAGTCGACTCTAACTCGAAGCACGGATACTTTGCAAACTCGGTGTTCTCCCTCATCTGCACCGTTGCCTCTCTGCTGTTCCTGCTTCTCACTCTGGTCAGCTTCTGCATTTTCCCGGAGCTGTTCACACTCCCTGGCAAGAACCTCTTCTGCTTCATCCTGGCCTGGCTCCTGACCCAGACGGTCTTCCTGATCGGTCCGGGGTCGCGTCTGAGCCGATTCACGGTGGCCAGCGACGGAGCCTGCCTCGGCTTCGCTGTCGCGATCCACTACCTGTTCCTGGCTGCCTTCTTCTGGACCAACGTGGTGTCGCTCCATTTCGTCCGGACATTCGGTTTCAAACTGCGTCTTCGGCGGGAGCCGTTTCTTCACGCGTTCAGGTGGTACTCCGTGTATGCTTGGGGAACCCCGGCGGTGATTGCCACCACGGGCTGTGTCCTCCACCTCCTTCCCATCAACGCTTTGTTCTACCACCACTGCGTCCCTTTTGACACCGGCGCCCTGTTTTTAATGGCTGTGCCGATTTTGCTGATAATGATTCTGAACGTCGTCTTCTTTCTCCTGACTTTGGTCGGAATCAGGCGAGCAAGAACAGCGGCGAACCTGGTAACAGGAGAGCAACGGAAGCTAGAGCGCCTCACGTCTGAAGTCACCCTCTGCATCAAGGTAACGGTCGCTAGTCATTTCAATTGACAAATTTCCAATGGATTTTTGGATACTGCAGTTTATCTGAGAGGACTTCCTTGTAACATATGCCTACCCCGTCTGCAACATCCCCAATTAGCTACAGGCTGGGCCAATCATTCGGATGGTAGACAGTGTGTTACTTTAATGTCACTCCTCAAACTAAAAAGTCCTTTTAAACAATCCCTTTGCTCTTCATCCTTTCATACAGGTTCCCTTGTCCTTCATAACTTTGATCTTCTTCTCAATTTTGCACAGATCTTTGTAGCGACAGGCATGCCCTGGATTCTCATTTTCATCCTGGCGCAGAGTGGCTTGAGGAACTTCCCTGATGTCTTCAGCGTCTTGGTCTCCGTCCAAGGACCTCTCCTCTTCTTCTGCTTCGCCTTCACCAGCCGAATCCGGGGCATGTGGAGAGTGAGGCTCCTAGGACTCGCGACAAGCCAGGCATCGAGGACCGGCGCCCATGACCTGACTCCGTCGACCAGGACCACCTCCAAGGATTCCTCCTCCAGAACCCACGAAGGCCACAACCCTGAGCTCGTGAACTTAACGGATACGAAGACTATGAAAGATAAGCAAGTTGTGCAGGCAACAAAGATATGATCAGGTCTCCTGATGATGACGACTAGAGCAGGTTCGTCGAAACGTTGAGACCTTACGAGAAGTGCGAACGAAATAGACGTGCGAACGAACGATTCTTACATGGTGTTACCGCAAACCGATACACATACCAAGGTCTCCTGATGATGACTAGAGCAGGCTCGTCGAAAAGTTGAGATCTTACGAGAAGTAAAACCGAAATAGAAGTGCCGAAGTACGAACGATTCTTACATGGTGTTTCCGCAAACCGATCCACATACCAATTGTCACCATGCAAAGCCTCAAATCTTTCTCAAAGATATGACTGATTTTCTTTATGCCGTCCAATCCGCATGATTGTTCACAGTC
This sequence comes from Astropecten irregularis, assembly GCA_963971285.1. Lineage (NCBI taxonomy): Eukaryota > Metazoa > Echinodermata > Asteroidea > Paxillosida > Astropectinidae > Astropecten > Astropecten irregularis. The sequence continues at coordinate 34,726,909 of OZ020245.1, read as the reverse complement.
ACAACATCAACCCCTAAATGACACCGGTTGTATGCAACGATGAAGGACAAATTATGTAAACTTTCTGTAGTGTTAGAGCCTTGTAGCGTTAGAGTCAGTTAGAACTTTCAAAAAGATCCTGGGCTTATGGTGATAATAATAACCGAGGATGGGACCTTAGGGAGACTCCCCCATAGGGTAGTGCACAAACTTTACTTACCTATTTCTAAACATCCTCCAAACCAATGAGCTTGAAATTTACATATGTTTATATTGAGCGCATTCTCTGTCTTCTATTAAAAATATGGACAGTAAAAATATGTCTGTTTTAGCTGGTACCTTAGGGAGACATCAAAAAGTCTCCCCATTTGTAATTATATGTGGTTTGGTATGTCTATGGGTTTTCCATCGCGGTGTACGTGGTTATATTGCTGATTTGTCACCAAACCAAACAAAAGAACAAAGTATGCACTAACGGTTCACGAAGAAAACAAAGGCTGCCCTCTATCGAGCATTTTGTGTAAACCGCCAGCCATGACCATCTAATTATTGACGACCATTTTTATAGATTAATAACAACTCCGTGCCAAACAATTTGAAAACTTTAACACCACAAATATTATTGATCGCCAAGTAACAAATAGCAGTAAGTACTACAATCCAACCGAACAGTACAAGAACTCGTTTTTCCCATCCACCATCATCGAGTGGAACCACCTGAGCGACACTGTCATCAACTCGCCATCAACAAACTCATTCAAGAAGGCTATTGGCAGAACCTTCTAATCATCCCTGTGCCCTCTCTCACCCGATGCGTTTATGCCCAGTAGGGCCCTGCATCGTATACATTCAGATTCAGATTCAGTTTGTTTGGAGTTAGGATGGCCTGGCGCGTTTCGATCCTAGCAGGCTCTTTACCGAAAGCTAAATGACAAGAACATGCAAGTTAAGAAAACAACTATCTCAGTCTCCTACTGACCAATAATTAAGATAAGAGAAGACTCCACAATGGACATCATCGCAACAGCGACGTTGTAGTATCTTCATCGATATTCTTTCAATGTTTGTAGAGTATTATAATGAATTATTCATAACCAAGGGTGGGACCTTAGGGAGACATTCACATAGGGTCGGGCACAAACTGTACTTACCTATTTCTAAACATCATCCAAACCAATGAACTTGAAATTGACATATGTTCATATTGAGAGCATTCTCTGTCTTCTATTAAAATATGGCAAGGAAAAATATGTCTTTAAAAGGTAGCCGGTACCTTAGGGAGACATCGAAACACTGAGTCCCGATGTCTCCCAAATGTTCACTTTTAGACGCTTATGTGTCTCCCTAATACCCCATTTGTAAATATATACGTCTTTCAAAATAATTATTTCGCCTACCATCTATTCTCCATATCCCACGGAGATTTAATATAAGTGTGATATTATTGATGCTAAATCGAATAAAATGGCATGGCTGTTAAAACCACATTTAATTTACATTATTTCACCTTGATGTTCACAGGTGTACGAACTCATGTATGGGTCGATATCAAAACATGGATATAGAAGCGCTTAGAAACATTGTATTAAACCTAAGCGCTATATATAAAAGTTATTTTTATTATTATCATTATATCGACCTTCAGCAAACGCGTAAAAAGCATTTGATCAGTAATCATCGTGATTCAATGGTTGTGGAAAAATAATAAGCGGGAAAACCAGACGCGATATTAATACATATTCTCTAAAAACCAAGTACCCTTTAGTTACTTCGTCTCGGTCATCATACGATTACATTTTACATGATGAAAGGAAACGGATTTAAACGTCATCCGGTACGTATACACCATTTTGTTGACATCCTTGATTATCGAGCGAGAGAATAATTTTCACTTCGAACAAAAACAAAACGTTTCTCTTCGAGATATCATTTTTTTTTATTTGTTTGTATATGGCTTAATTGTATACTTGAATTCGGTTAAAGGTAATATCATACTTTGGTTTTTGTCAAAGAAATACAGATTCATGGGCAAAAATACCAAGACAGATACAGTACCAGTCATCTGTTAAAATTTCAGTCCCATACGCTGCCCCATTTTTCAGAAAACAGTGAAAAACGGCCATAGTATTTCTTAAGTCTTTTCTCTTTTATTTTTGATCTTTTGAAAGATCAAAATAGATTTTCAGTCGTTGTTTTACTATCTGGATAAATACACCATTTAAGGCGGAAAAATGTTAACGGTAGGTTTCTACCAGCACCATCTTCATACCCTGTAATTTATACGTAAATCTGTAAACATTTCGGTTTTGGCTTCTTACCAAAGTATGATACTACCTTTAAGCAGCTCTATGAAATTGGCCCCAGTGCAGGGAACAGTTCCTTGCTGTATTATTCAGGTGATAAAAGAGAGAAGACTAAAGAAATACTATGGCCGTTTTTCGCTGTTTTCTCAAAAAGTGGGCACCGGACTGGACTGAAATTTTCACAGAATGATGACTGTTACTGTCTTGATATTTTTGCCTATGAATCTGTATTTCTTTGATATAAACCAAAGTATGATATTACCTTTAAGCAAATTTGTGCTTAAGCAGCTCTATGAAATTGGAGCCAGAGCAAATTGAACAGTTACTTTCTGTGTCATTCAGGTGACTAAACATCATTATAACGACACGCTATGCATCTATGAAGTACAGAATACATCTATTCAGTGATCGGAAGTACATGTACATTGTATCTCTGGCCATAGCTAATCAAAATACTAATTATCAAACTGGTATTGATGAATCAGACGTACGACCAATTAGTGGTTTGGCTGTGTGTTTTTAGGTGTGCTGGGGCTCTGTCAAGTTCAACTGGGCGTATCAAAATAATGGGGCCATTGTTATCGTGGGCGTTTTTATCATAGGGTGAAATAGTACAAACATGTGGTATTTCCTGTCAATGTATAAGGACTAGAGGTTGTCTATTGAATTCAACATGATTGCACAGTACTAGACTGTCACTCAAAGTACCTACCAGTCAATGAAATTATAAATCATTATCACTACATGTTGCGTGTATATAGTTCTGTCTGTTTTTAAGTGCCCACTGTTTGTTTTCCCAAATATAAAAAAAAACCTGCCTGGTATAGGATACAGACAAAAGCTATACCGTGCTCCGGTTCCGCAGTGCGGTTTGCGCGTAGTTTTTGGCCACTCCAGTGCATATTGTAGCCATCAGTGTAAACAGCTCGAACTTCCAAAACGGGCGAAACTTTACTAGGAGGTAGGCCTATTTGCGATTTGGATATACTGTAGGCTGCCATATTTGCTACATACATTGGAAGAAGTATTCTCTGACGTATTGACAATCACAGTAAGTCTTATAAGTTATAATAATTCAATAGTCATTGAAAGGTGAACAAAGAAAATTGACTGGAGCGGATCCGAACCTGGTGACCTACGTACAGACGCTCTACCAACTGAGCCATTCATCCCTATGTTGGTGGTGTCCCTAATAGTCAATAATCTTTGTTCGTTTGGCAGTCAGAAGCCATGAAACCACGTACATGGCGCTACAATAATTCAATAGTTATTAGTTTTGCCACCTATAAATATCTGGAGAAAGAGAGAGTACTCACATTGAGATATGCTTTTGATGTTCTGTTGCCGATTGTCTGTGATTTGTGATTGTGGAACAGAATCTCCAATTTCCAGTTTTTCATGTAACCAATTCGTCTGTGTTCATACCTGAATGAACAAAATACATGAATTTACTTACGAAATCAAAATAACTAGGCACCGAGCAAACATTTCCAGCCTTTAACTGAGTATATGGGTGAAAATGTAAACGAGACTTGGAGAAAATTAGGGCCTACTGGGCCGTTCGGACGAGAAGGATTATTGTAGAGAGCAGGTATCAATCGAAAGATGGATGCAAAGAACGGAAGGAACGGAGTTGTTACTTGAAGTCACAAGCGAAGCAGACCCACTCGGCCTCGGTATTTTTAAAAGACATTCTATAATCATGCACTCGCCGCACATGCCGGTCTTCTATGTCTTTCCGTTTCCGTTTTTGTCCACGATTGTAAAAAAAAAAACTTTTCACTTGACATAATGCAAGTATATGCCTGCGTGTACGTGTGACGTGAGTAACTGGCTTTACCTGCGTCCTTTACCGCAGGATAATTTATCATATTCATCTCTGATCAATGTGGTAGGGTTGATTGTCAAGAATTCTAGTCGACGCCATTCAACAGTACAGCACAGTATATACCGTATACTCTTTCGATCTCAAGTGTTGTTATTAGTGATACACGATTTTCTGGCCTGAATTATTGCGGAGACAAAGATCTTACATAGAATATTGTCCCCAGTTGGCTTTGTAAAGACGCCAAGAACACAAGAAAACTAGCTTAGCAAGAGTAGGCCTACCGCAAAATTGTTACTTAATTTTCTATCCAATACATGCTCTGAATATACATGTACTTAAAGGTAATATCATACATTGGTTTTTGTTAAAGAAATACATATTCATGGGCAAAAATATCAAGGACGATACAGTAATAGTCATCTGTGAAAATTTCAGTCCCATACGGTGCCCACTTTTTGAGAAAACAGTGAAAATTGGCCACAGTATTTCTCAAGTCTTTTCTCTTTTATTTTTGATCTTTTAAAAGATCAAAAAGATTTTCAGTCGTTGTTTTACTAATTTCTGGATAAATACAGCATTTCAGGCGGAAACTTTTGAACGGTATGTTTCTACCACCACCATCTTCATACCCTGTAAGTTATACGTAAATCTGTGAACATTTCTGTTTTGGTGTCTTACCAAAGTATGATACTACCTTTAAAGGCAAGTACCGGATCTGTTACATAAAATCCCAAACAGAAATGTATACAGATTTACGTATAGACCTTTCTTTTGCAACGTCACAGCCCGAGTTTTTGCCAACCAACATGGCGGAAACAATGGCGAGCCGTCAAAGCCAGGCATAGAAAATAACCACATTTTACACAATCATTTGTACACAACGCTTCATAAACATCAAAAGATATTGCTCAATGTTTTGTGCAGTTATGGAAAGTTTGCAAAAGCGTTGTAGTTGGTCACGACTTCTGTCAAGAAGACGAAATGATTTGCAACCTTTGGCCGCCCATGCCAACAACGAGCCAGTGTTTGTAAATAAAAAAAAAGTCAATAACTTTCAGGGTATGAAGATGGTGCTGGTAGAAACATACCGTTAAAATATATCCGGCTAACATCGTGTATTTGTCCCAAAAAATGGTAAAACAATGACCGAAAACAGTTTTGATCTCGGGGTAAGATCAAAACCATTCTTTATTTTTTATAAGAAAAATTGAAGCAGGATTTCGCTATTTCCTCAGATGTCCTAATGAGCTTAAATTTTCACAGGTTTATCATTTCATGTACATGCTGGATGAGGCAAAGTGTGAGTGCTGTTCTGTGACCTTTACCAGTCATGCATTACACCTTCAACAATGTCTTTTGTGTAAGACCTTTTCAACTATTTTCACTGCTTTATCTAATGGGATTTAGTCGGCTGCATTAAATTCTAAGTCGATCTATAATACAGACGAGTCATTTAGAGTTCAACTTCATGCAGTTTTGGATTTGTTCAATCAGTCCGTATTGTTGTTCCCCTCGGAGTTGTATCAGTGTTACACAGGCTGGGGTATAGGCATACTTTGACAATCATTTTCATGAATGTTCGTCAATTCGCGGTGTATGGCAAGGGGGCAGGTTATTCAACCTCTGTTTCAGACAAACGTTCCAGCGTCGCGCCGAACCAAATCAAAGGCGATTTGAATTAAAGGTAATAATTATCATACTTTGGTTTTTGTCACAGAAATGTAGATTCATGGGCCAAAGTACGAGGGAAGATACAGTAAAAGTAATCTGTGAAATTTCCTGTCCAATACGGTGCCCACTTTTTGAGAAAACAGTGAAAACGCCTACTGTATTTTTAACATCTTCTTATCGTTATTTTTGAAATTCTAAAAATCAAAATTGTATTTGGTCATTGGTTTTACTCTTTTCTGGATAAATACATGTAGGGCCTACAGCATTTCAGACAGAAAAATGTTAACGGTGTGTTTCTATACCATCGTCATCTTTATACCCTGTAAAGTAGAGGGAAATCTGTGAAGATTTCTGTTCCGGTATGCTACCAAAGTATGATACTGTATAGTACTTTAAAGTGATTTGGGGCCATTAGTTTACGCGCTCCGCAATACAGGGTTCCCCCCAAAACGCAACACTTTGTGTCAAGAACTATTATATAAAATTCAGACTGTTTATAACTTCAAGTTCAAGATTCAGATATGTGATACAGCCATGTCTGGGCTATCACCATGTAGAATTTGAGCACAATTTGACTGAAATTAAAGGGGAAAACTAAGACTGAATCACCCAACCTCAAACCCGATTTTCATCTTTCTTTCAATACACATTATGTGTGTATTGACCACTTATTCTGGAATACTGCAAATTTGTTTTTAAAGTGTACTCTTTCAATTGGTATTCGATGAGAGTATAAGTTCTCGACGTTTCCAACAATGGTCGAAACGTCGATAAATTTAGCAGAGTGTACACTGTCAACAATTTCGGAAACATTTTCGGTAATATTGTGATCAGATCAAGTGAGGGCAACACACCTGGCAACACAACTTTGTGTCCTGTACACTAGCAACATTTGGCTAACATGTTACCGAGATGTTGCTGCGACATGTTACCCAACTCGTTTTGCTCTGTGTACACTGACAGCATATTCAGCAACAAGGTACCTGGGCAACATGTTACCGAGATTGTTACCGAAAATGTTGGCAGTGTACATTCTGCCTTAATCTTATCAGTCCTTCTCCTGCGGGGCCACACACCTTGAGTGATGTGTTATACACTGTACATGCAGTGGCGTCGCCAAGGGGGGGCCAGGGGGGGCATGTGCCCCCCTGGAAAACCTCGTGCCCCCCCCCCCCCCCCCTCGTGCCCCCCCATTTGAGATTTGGGTTGGCGAAAAAAATTATAATATATATTATTGTAGTCCCCCCCCCCAACAATTGCTAGTGCCCCCCTTGTGCCCCCCCCCCCCCAGACTCAAAAGTCTGATGACGCCACTGTGTCACATGGTGTCTCCGCAGGCCTTACCCAATTCTACACAAGATGTTGCAAGGCTGAAGCAGTATGCACACCTTGAATGCAAGTATGCAACACGTGTGGAACTCGGAAAACGACTGTATGGACGAGGTCTATAGTTATTCATACTTAAAGGTAAATACATGATTGGTAAAGGTCACAGAGGACTGCACTCATACTGTGTCTGATCAAACAGTGTACGTGGAATAATAAACCTGTGAAAATTTGAGCTCAATCGGACATCTGAGTCAAGAAAATAGCGAAAACCCGATTCGATTTTTTTCTTATAAAACATGAAGAATAGTTTACTTTATGTCTGTTCCAAAAATAAATCGTTCGGACGAAAGATCTTTGGAAAAGACACTAAATCTTGATTTGCTTGAAAAACCCAGCATCTGATGAACCAAGATTTCTCATGGTGACCGTTTGCACTGTTTACGAACTGTTGAGTCCATTTTCTGTCTCAAACTCAATACATTTTTTTTCGAGGCCTTGCAAATCCTATACGCTCCCTTTAAGCATGGCACTTAGATTCTAACTTCAATGAGTTTTGCCTTATACAATACCTTAAAGTAAACGGGTTGTATAGAAGGGTGCATACCATGTACGCTGATCCATAAACAGGTCAGTGATTATATTCATGGGTGTCCCATTGGACAACCTGTCTCAATGAGTTTGCACCCCGTTATACCATAGAGCTCTTCTTCTTCGAGTCCGTCGCAATTCAATTTAGATGTTGTTCTGCCAGTATTCGGCGCAGGTCACAGCTTGTGATGTTGGTTCAGCAAGGTCCCGTGGGTTGCACTTAGAGCTACAAATCTGTTTGTAGCTCTATGGTTATACGCACTCGGGTCAACCGACATCAGGGTTTCCTTTTTTTTTTACAAAGTTACTGGAAAGTGACAGTAAAACGCCAAGACAAGGGAAGAATTTGGAACTTGGAAAGGTCTGACAGAGCATCCTGCAGTTGATGGAGAGCGCCTTGACAGATGTCAAGTTGATCATAATATCTTAAGCCTTTTTAGTCATGGTGTGGCCCTTTGCATCACGGTAAGAATTTCTCTTAGGATCATTTAATTTATTTTACTTAAATTGTGTGAATCGCTATATTTTCTTAAAGGTACTATCATACTTTAGTAGCATACCGAAACAGAAATCTTCACAGATTTACCTATAACTTACAGGGTATAAAGATTGTGATGGTAGAAACATACCGTTAAAGGTTTTCTGCCTGATATGCAATATTTATCCAGAAAAAGAGTAAAACCAATTGACCAAAAACAATTTGGATCTCCGGAAGATCAAAAATCCTGTGAAAAGATTTGAAAACACCGAGTGGGCGTTTTCTACTGTTTTCTCATAAAGTGGGCACCGTATGGGACTGGGAATTTTACAGATGACTGCTGCTGTATCTTGCTTGATATTTTTGTCCACGAATCTGCATTTCTTTAACAAAAACTAATGGTAGGGCTGAATTTTGTTTCTTTCGCCGGAGGTAATTTTGACCACCATCTTGTTTTTCCTCTCACATTCAATTGGAGTTACAATGTATACATGTCACGCCGGCCTACGCATGCATGGTCGATTTTGACAACCTCTCCATGAAGTAACAGGCTGTATATGCCTATACATGTACAGTACAGATTTAGCTCTAACTTTCAGGGTATGAAGATGGTGCTGGTAGAAACATATCGTTAGATAATTTCCGGCCGAAATGGTGTATTTAACCAGAAATTAGTCAAACAAAGATCGAAAATAGTTTTGTTTATCTCGGGGTAAGATCAAAACCACTCTTTATGTTTTATAACAAAACTATCCAGTAGCGTGTTCGCTATTTTCTCGTGTTCACAGGTGTATGTATAACTTCATGTCCATGTTTGATCAGGCAAAATGTGAGTGCTGTTCTGTGACCTTTACCAACATTTAAATACACATGTTTTGACGAGCTGTTGCACAAAATACTGCTTTCCGATGTTCCCATAAGGTCACCGTAGACGTAAGACATGACTTCGATTGACTTGCCCATTCACTTCCTCACTATACCAAGGAAGTCGCATTATCTCCGTAGTGATTGTAAACTGGAAAACAAGTTGCAGTGAGCGACCACCCCATCCACCAAAAAGGGGCTAATGGATAAACATCCCCACTTCCCTTTTATAATACTATACCATAGTTCTTAAGTTACGTTTACTTCGTCGATTTTTGCATTTTCAACTACATGTATTCAAGTCAGTCGATTTCTATTTCTTTCTCCTTGGTCTCTAGTGTTTACTGCAAGGATTGTAGTTATTTCAGAAGTTGTTGCATATTAATACAAGAAAGCATCACTGAAGTTCACTTAGTTCAGTTTTATTAGAATATAGGACATCTATTTTGCGCAGCTATATTAATATACTCTATACTGCGCATTACAAATTTACTGTATCCATTGGGCCATATTTCCCAAAACCATCTCAACTCCCTGGGGAGTATACAGCCCGGCTACCGTAAGGTGCACATACAAAACCTAACCAAACCGCAAAGCTATCTCTACCCTCGCAGGTACCCATTTACACCTGGGTGAAGAGGAGCAATAATGTGACAAAGTGTCTTGCCCAAGAACGCAAGCACCACTAGCCCATGGCTGGATTCGAACCCACAATTTGCAGATTGACCACAAGACCCGTGAGGTCGACACGCCAGACCACTAAGCCACAGCACCCCATGGCAGTATCCACACCAGCACAGACCCAAATACAGACTACCGTGCATTAAGAGATTGTTGCTAGGGATATGAGTGTTACTGTTTGAGTTGCCTGCCAATTCAAGGCAATACCACTCGGGGAAGGAGGCATCTCACCTTCGTGGACCAGCTCAAGAGAGATACATGCCTCACCAGTGCCGAAGAGCTGCGCTCCTGCATGCTGGATCGGGATGTCTGGAAGGCAATGATTCTGCCTCGTGACGTCTCTCTGGCTATCCCGACATAGTAGCAGTAGGCCTATAGTAGTAGTAGTATTGTTTGAAAAATATCTCTCAGTTATCCCGAATGCTTACGTTGCATGCTCCGTAATTGTAATACATTTTCACCATTCATCATTGCTATTCTCGTTATTACATTGCAGACGAGGTGAAGACCAGTGAGCATTCTGTGAGAAGTCTCGCAACAGGGTCCAATCATGGAATACATAACTGTTGAACCAATAATGTTCTTCGTCTCAGTGACGTTATATCTCCGGACGCCCTCTAGTCAACTCCTGATCCTCCACAAAGTCTGTAAGCAAAGCTTCAATGACACGGTTTGCGACGACGATGACGGCGACTTCCCAAGAGAGGAAAATGAGTACCAAGCCGCCGCAGCCTACTGGACTTTCTACCTGAAAATGGCCCTCTTGATACCCGGAGCAGTGGTGTCCTCCCTGTACGGTCCTCTGAGTGATCGTCTGGGACGCCGTATCTTCTTCATCTTACCCTCAATCGGCAACATCATCGGAGCCGTCGGTTTCATCTGCCAGGCTCTCGTCCCAACCTTGCCCTTGGATTACCTGGTCGCTAGCGAGGTGGTGGTTGGGCTCTCAGGGAATGTCATCACCGCTTACATCGTTGGCAAGAGCTACCTCTGCGATGTGACTGACTCCACCAACAGGACCAAGCGAATCGGGGTGATGAAGGCCATGTCTCACGTCGGAGGGCCGACCGGTGCCCTCCTGGCCGGCTTCCTGATTGATCGACTGGGCTTCGCCTCGTCCTTCTACGTCATCATCGGGATTCACGTCTTGCTGATCCTCTACGTTCTGTTGTGGCTCCGGGAGACTGTGGACTACGAGTCGGATCAAGAGGACGATGCCATCAGCGACGACGACGAGGAGCTTGAAATGGAGCTGAAGACCAAGGATGGCGACCCTGAGACCGATGACGAGGAAGGCGATGGTCTCAATGCACATCAGGAAGGAAAGGAGAAGACACCGCTAACAGGCAGAGCGAAAGGTAGCAACCGAGCAGAAAGCGAAGACGATTCCAGTGATGAATACGAGGAAAAGACCTGTGATTTCATCCGACTGCCGCTCATTCATCTGTATAAATCTTTGCGGATGATGGTCTTCGTTTGTTTCCGAAAGAGACAGGGCTCTGGACGTACATACCTCCTCCTAGCTATGCTGATTGGCATCATTCACAACATCTGTTCAACAGGTTAGTATTCTGTCAGTCTCTCAATTTATTAAATACGTTTAAATTGAATGTGTTCACGTTTATACCAATATTTTACTGACATACGGACACAGATAACATTGACAACGATTGTGAGATACACACGTCGGGCTAAATTTGGTACTTTTTTTATTTAATCATCAAATAACCACAAGGGAAACTGACTGAATTTAAAGTTATGGAAAAGTGAACAAAGACAAATTGACTGGAGCGGGATTCGAACCGGCGACCTCCTGAATACCGTACAGGCGCTCTACCAACTAAGCTACCCAGCCCTACATTGGTGGTGATGCCCAATAGTCAATTATCTTTGTTCGTTTGGCAGTCAGAAGCCATGAAACCACGCATTTCTTGGACAAAAACCCAAAGTGTGATGTATTACCTTTGAGTATAAAAAATCACAGCATCATAGACGATCGCAGTACGTCTCTAAAATCTATAATTTTCATGTCATCTTTAATTATGTTCTGGTCTTGATTCAGCTGAAAGCGACCTGACTGTCCCCTACACCAAACATTCGCCGCTGAGTTGGTCATCCACGACTATCGGTATATTCCTCAGCGTGCGGACCTCGTTGAAAGCAATTACGCTTGCGCTAGGAATGCCGGTCATTTTCAAGGTAATTATCATAAAACCCAAAACTAAATCGATTTTGTAAATTGAATCTATTCACAGTGTCATCTACTTAGCTTTGGCAGCAGAGTTAAACGTACATTGGCCTAGTAATACTCTACATGTATTATCATACACAACTATTATGCAGCTTAGCCCATGCAGCTAAGCTATAGCTCATGCTCGGCTTATCCAGCTTATCTCATCCAGCTAGCTCAAATATGCAGCTCAAGCTGAGCTCGGCTCAGCTCAGCTCAAGCCAAGCTCAGCTCATGCATTGAGCTCAGCTTATCCAGCTTATACATTAGCTCACCAGCTAGCTCAAATATGCAGCATATTTGGGCTGAGCTCGGCCCAGCTCACTTCAAGCCACGCTCAGGTAATGCACTCACCTCAGTTCAGGTCACATAGCTTAGTCTAAAGCTGGCTATATAAGGCCTCCTTATTCACTTCAATCTTACATTCGAAGCAGTGCAATCAAACCGAGGCTTGAATTCAAAGTAGTCTGGTACCCGTTGTCTTTTTAGAATTGGTGTTATCTTTTCCAACGGGGATACAAGGAAGGTGACAAGATGGATGCACCGTGAATAAGGCGTATATAGCTCTGCTTAATAGTCAGGGCTGTCAGGCCGAGTTTAGATCAACTGAAGTAGGGTTGTTTGAGACCGAGCTATAAACCATCATAATAATGACCAAGAACACCAACCCTGCAGGTATTAGCCGTGCAAAACAACTCAAAGTGAAAAACCAACTATACACAGGATTCTTAAGGGTTGAAGCACCAATCAGGCACACACAACCCAACACACAACTCATTATGCCAAAGACCGACCATTATACAGTCTTCATACGTGTTGGTGTTCTGGTTGGTCTTCTGACGTTAGTGTGGTTACAATACTCCTTGGGCCTACCCATATTCCATGTACACATGGCAACTTCGACAGGGATACTGTAAATACTGTATAGTGTAATATTCTTTCGTGTCTGCGAATACAGTTGGTCAAAAGCCATACCGTAGAGCTGGATCTCAGCCTGGCTACCGTGGGCATCGTGTCTACCTCGGCATGTCTGGCAATCATCGCCTTCGCTACATCGACAACGTCCATGATGATAGGTGTGTATAAGTATAGTGTTTCGTAGTAAGTCACAGGAAAACACTGGCGTCTAGTCTGGTTCCTTGCCCAAAGATTCCCTGACGTCTCTTACTTTTTGTGACAGAGAATAGTCGGAGATTCTTGGTCTGGGAACCAGACTAACTGGCGTTCAGCGAAAAGCTAAATTCCTGCATTGTGATTGGTCAAAGCTCTGTTTTCCTTTTCAAACCAGAGTACTTCCTAACCGCAGCCAAAAGCCTTTATTATGATATCCATGCATAATTTTAGAATCGATTCACGAAATGGAGACGGAGCCTGAGCTGGAGCCGAGATGAGCTTTGAGAAAGGCCCCAGTCTCTCATCCACGGCGTAGAACTCTAGATTAGGTCTACTAAATCCAACTCGAAGACATTATGGGTGAAACCTATTAATATACTGGGCGTCTTTTCTCTTTTGCAGCCGCTGTTGTTGGCATGTTCGTGAGCTATCCCAGCGTCGCCATCACTTCATTCAAATCCAAGCTGGTAGAATCTCATGAGTATGGTAAGTAAAACGCCAAAAGACTCGTATGAAGTTTCTGATGACACTTGAAGTTTGTTTGAAAATTGAAATAATTGCTGCTGTTTGTTTTGGTGTGTTTGTTTGTTTGTCGGGGTGTTTGTTTGTTTGTTTGTTTGTTTGTTTGTTTGTTTGTTTGTTTGTTTGTTTGTTTGTTTTGGAGTGGAAAGAGGAAATTTGTGTCATGATAGCATCCCAGAGAACATGAGACAATTACTGTCCGTTAGTGGCTTGCATTCAAAAATAGGCAGTCTCCTGGTGACGACGCACAGAACATACTGTTCGAAACGTAGAGTCCCTCTATATTCAGATTTCAGAACCACACACACTCACAAAAAATATCTTAAATTACTGCATGATTAAAGGTAATATCGTAGAAATGCAGATTCATGGGCATAAATATCAAGGAAGATACAGTACCAGTCATCTGTGAAAATTTGCAGTTACATACGGTGCCCACTTTTTGAGAAAACAGTGAAAAACGCCCACAGTATTTTAAAATCTTTTCATCGTTATTATGATCTTAATTGTTTTTGGTCATTGGTTTGACTCTTTTTCTGGATACATAGAGCATTTCAGGCAGAAACATTTTAACGGTACGTTTCTACCATCGCCATACCCTGTAAGTTATAGGTTAATCTGTGAAGATTTCTGTTTCGGTATGCTACCAAAGTATGATACTACATGAACTTTTAATGCTTACTCGGTGAGCAAAACATGTTGGTTCATTTATCTTCATATTTTAATCTTTTCATTTTGAAATGTAGGTTCCCTGTTTGCAGTTACCACCCTGGTGCAGACTTTAGTTTCGGTGGTAGGTTCTGGATTATTCAGTAATCTCTATGCAACCTTCTTACCAATATGGCCCGGTATGCCCTTCATCCTTACGGTCGCTTTCTATGCAGTGTCCATCTTAATCATAGGGTGAGTATTAAATTGTTGCTATTTTCGTGTTTTGCATTCAAGTTTAAGCGTCGTTCCTCACTGCTGTCCTTCAGTGTTGCCATTTCAGCTTCCGTTCTCAATTTCTATTTAAGTGTTGCCTTTCAGAGTTCCCAATTTTTAGTGACGTCCTTAGCTACTGCTATTTTCGTACTTGGAAAACAATTTTGTAATGTTTAGTGCTGACCCGTTATGGCCTGACGTATATTGCTGTCATTTAGTTAAACTTTTGGGCTTTTGGCTTCGACACTCGACTTGTGTCAGGGTTGCTATTTCCGTAACGTCCTTCGATGCTGCATGCCATTTTGACGCCAGTAACCCATATCACGCCATTCAGTGCAAAGTTAGGTGCCGTGCGCCCAAACTCCATGCACTGTTGGCGGAGTTTTGTATTATAATATGTTACAGTATATCATTTGATTATGACCGTGGATGAAAATAATAAAACATAGTTTTTCAGAGAAGCAACACAATAAATAGTACCGACGCGTTCCAATGTGTAGTTTTCGTCATGACTAATTTTCTGGCAAAGTCTGTGTAACTTTATAGACCAATGCATATGTTAAATCTGTGCTTTTATATATCGTTGTAGGTACATTTGGTGGGATATGAAAACCGCTTGCAACGAAGGAGAATTCTTGAATGGTGAGTGCTGATTAGGCCTACACACAACACTTTTTTTTTTAACTTTGATTCTGGGACCTGATGAAAACATCACAACAAAATGAAAAGTGGCCCAAAGCATAATGCTTGAAGCAAGTTGCAATAAAAGATCTAAAAAGTGGAGCAAAAGAAACAGCATAAAAAGAACACGATTCATTCGGTGGTCATTGTGTTGGTAACCCTATGACTATGCCCTACCAGAAAAAAATAACAAAGCAATCTGACTAGGCGTGCGGTTTACCCACACTTTATGGGCCCGGGCCCCGTAGGCTGTTAAATTCGGAGGTCACCATCTCCCAGCCAGGCATTAAGCTACCCTAACTAATCCATGACCACCAGATAAACAGCTAAAAAAAAAACAGCAACTTAAATGAAAAAAAACCCGTACTTTTTGTGTATAAGGTCTACAATAATTTCAGCTGCATAGTCGTAAATGTGGAACAGAAAGCAGGCATAATGAAATGCTTGTTTATACAGCCAGAAAACAAAAGGGACAAACGAAACTAACATTTGGTTCAGTTTTAGCCTTCGGGGCTGTTTCCAGTGCTTATGGCTCAAAATGCTGCCAAATTGTTGCCGTTTTGCAAGTCGGCATTTTGCAAAACAAAGCTTCTTTGCCACCTTGAAGTGGCCATGTGGGTCACTGCAAAAGACAGGGCAATAGGCCTAAGTTAATATCTTTTGTTATTTTTTTAATGAAGCGTTTTGCATTTGACTGCAGGAAGATCAGGGCGAACGCAAAGTCATTTTCAAGCGAGAGTGCGCGGCGCGTTTGAAGAGTAAAAACGACGCTTCCAGTCACACTCACGTGGCGGCTCCCTATCGAACTCTGCAAATTCCTCCACACGTCTGATTTGTGCGGTAATATGCACGTGCGCAGCCTTTTTTTGTAGTTGCCTTTGTAGTATTAAATCCACAAATCACAACTCACCAACAAGATTGATTTTTTGCTTGGAGTTCTGGTCCTTGCTCTATGGAGTTAGTCAGGGCCTGAGGCGTTTCGATCCAAGCAGGATCTTTAAGCTCCTACAAAGTATAAACTCCAAGCATTATATAAATTTCAGGTCATTATTGTGGCTGATG
This sequence comes from Astropecten irregularis, assembly GCA_963971285.1. Lineage (NCBI taxonomy): Eukaryota > Metazoa > Echinodermata > Asteroidea > Paxillosida > Astropectinidae > Astropecten > Astropecten irregularis. The sequence continues at coordinate 34,710,656 of OZ020245.1, read as the reverse complement.
AACAGTTTGCAGCAATTTATTACTTGTAAAAATATTTTCTTCTTGCATTTTTCTTTCAAGACAATGGTCCCAAGTACAGCAAAGTTGAGGATGCAGAGAACGGGACCAACATGAAGAATGGCGAACTGTCTGACGGCATGAAGACCGACTAGAGACCAGTAAAGACGGCCCAGGATACTCGGCGACACTCCGAATCCAGGACGGACTAGACGTGCCAAAATAACACTGTCCTGAAATAGAACACAATACAATCAAGTTAATTTGGTTTTTGTTATTAGAAATGCAGATTCGTGGGCAAACAAATATCAAGAACAGTTACCTGTAAAAGTTTCAGTCCCATACGGTGCCCACGATTTGAGAAAACGGTGAAAACGCCCACAGTATTTTTAAAATCTTTTCACCGTTATTTTTTATCTTTGATCAAACTTGTTGTTGGTCAATGGTTTTAGGCCTACGCTTTTCTGGTTAAATACAGCATTTCAGGCAGAAAAATGGTTACGGTAGGCCTATGTTTCTACCATCTCCATCTTTATACCATGTAAGTTTCGTAAATCTGTAAAGATTTCTGTTTCGGTATGCTACCAAAGTATGTCAAAGTTTTCACAAGGGATCTCTTTTTAATGTGGGAATGCAACAATCTGAAATCTCAGTATAAAACGGTACAAACAACCAAGATACAAAGCGGGTCACTTCAGTCTTACTCATAATCGACTGAAGAAATACTACGGTGCTCCACGAGTGCCATACAACCTATCGAAGTCAACATTTTTAGAGGTAAAATTTGTCTTGTTCCAATAATTATCTCAACGACATTACTTTGAGTGAAAACGAGAAGTCGACATCCTGAACATTATTTCTGTCCAAGTCAACGAGTTTAAAAAAGTCATCTTATCCCAATAAATTAATCTAAATTTTAGTAAGTCGCATTTGCAAGATAAACTATCAGGACAACTCTACTTCCTTCTTTTAGTAAAAGTCGTAATTATCAGGAAATATCGACTTCTTCATGATCTTGCTGGATAATTTATCTTGAACAGTCAACTCTAGATAAATTATGTGGTTATCTGGATAAGTGGCATGGCATTCATGGAGCGCCAGGGTAAATAAGATAATAATAATAAATCAATTAATGGCACTCATGGAGCGTCGTAAGAAACCTCTCTGGGTAGAATTAAGATCACCAACTCAAACCCCCTCCCCCCAAAAAAAGAAAACAAAAGAAAATAATTCAGTGAAATAAATTTATTACAAGAAGAATTGTCAACGTTAGCCTTACAACCTATGAACAATCGTAATAGTTACAATTATAATGATTTATACTATTCTTAGGTAAGTACAAATAGTTTAATTAGACAAGTACACACTGTTCAATTTTGAAATATTTAAACTTTGTTTTTATGTAGTAAAGACAATTAATATACACATGAAAAATGTTTTAACCTCTCATAATTGAGTACACGTCCTGGTGGTACGGATTTTAAACTCCCATACCCCCAGATACTTCTAGATTTAGAAGGCTACTCCGTGAGCCTTCTAGCACTCTTACTTTTCGGGGTGCCGTAACGCTATGGGTTTTGAAAACAACAATTAATAGATGAAATTTTGGTGAAACATTGCAGCACCTACCGGTACCACAACTCCTAGATCGTGAATTCCCCTGAATAATTTTTTTCCCTGATCCTCATACATCCGTTATGCTTGTGCAGTCTCATTTTTGCTATTGACCCACAACTTTTCGAGAAAAAAAAATCGACTTTCTGCACTGCTCCACTTAAGGAAAGATTTTCGAGTTCATTCAAGAATTTTTAGTATGGGCCAAAGCATTTTTGTATAGGGGTGTGCACATTGAAGAAGAAATGAAAATCACGCATGCCACATGCAAACCGCACAGTAAGCGGGAGCCAGCCTCAATAAAAAAAAAAAGCTTCAACAACAGGTATTAGCGCACATAAGAGCCATTTCAAGGCACGCAGCAACCTTGGGAACCAGCGATGTCAATTTGCACCCCTACAGAAAATGGTAGATCCAATAAGGCGCATGCGGAATAGACAACTTCAAGCAGCAGGTAAACATCAACATTTTAGCAAGCGGAGTGACACAGAAAATCTTCTTTTTTTTTCTCGAGTGCTAGAAGGCTCACCGAGTAGCCTTCTAAATCTAGAAGTAACCCCCAGGTACCATTTTTTGGTGAGAAACTTGCACCTACAGTACACAAAAACTGACCACAGCTACGAACCCAGTCATTGGTGACCAGTTCATAAAAAGATGGTCACCAGTTCGCTGCATACTGCCTGTGGATCCATTCCGATGACTTTGTCACAATTTAACTAAATTTTACCGAGACTACATCTAGAACTTCCACTGCAAATTATGGAAGGAAAAAAGTATATACATGTATATATATATTTATATATCACTTAAAGTGCCCAACAAACATGCACACATGGCCCGCCTAGATGACCTCTATTTGACCGGTGACTGATAATGAGGCCAGTACGAGCAAAACAAAATTAATCCCGGGGCTAAAGGGGCTCATAGCTGTCCCCTCACTAGGCCTTGCTTCACGGCTTAGCCTGTAGTTCCACCGCATCTCACTCTAGTCATTCTGCCGGCAACTTTACTCTGCCTCTGCAAACCTCTAGCGCTAGCAGACCGCATCATTACTTTACTTTCCACTTCACTTTACTTTGCGAAATTCACTTTACTTTGCGAAATTCATCTACTTTGCAAAATTCACTTTACTTTGCGAAATTCACTTTACTTTGCGAAATTCACTTTACTTTGCGAAATTCACTTTACTTTGCGAAATTCACTTTACTTTGCGAAATTCACTTTACTTTGCGAATTTTCACTTCACTTTGCGAAATTCACTTTACTTTGCAAATTTCACTTTCAGCACAAGGGGGCTTTATTTCAAGCGGTATAACATCTTTCTCTGCATTCTATACTGGATCTCTCCACGATGTATCATAAGATACAAGACCTTGTATATGGAACGCTCAGGATATTTCTGTAACCAAAGAAAAAGAACAAATCCAAATATTAAAGGAATTCATTTTTTACTGTAATTAATTAATATTGCACATGTAATGAAATTGCTGCACAAATAAGCCATTTGCGAGTTAAATCTGAATAGTATCTGGTACACACACTTCTTCCATTGCATAAAAACACCCCAGTATGAATTTCCCAGACTTAAGACTCTGTTGCAATATTACATGATTTGCATAACAGATGTCTTGCACAAATGCACTGTTCATAATGGATAAGAATGGCACAAAGGAACCAGTCCATTCCAGAGATGGGTATCGCTATTCAAAAGCTTGCCCTGAATCATGTGATATAGCAACATACAGTCTTTGGTCTGGGAAATTCAAACTGGGGTGTTTATGTGCAATGACAGAAGCCCGTGTACCAGATACTATTCGGATTTAAAGGGGATGTACAATCATAATTCAATTTGTCATGGAATAAAAACAAACCTGTGAAATTCTCAGCTCAATTGATCATTGAAAACAGTACAAAACAGCGAAAAACTGTTGCAATTGTTACGCCAAATTGTGTGGGAATAGCTGTCTCATTTTTATCTTTCCAAGATCAAAAATATTTTAGTATTCGGTTGTACTCTTTCTTGATAAATACAGCATTTCAGGCAGAAACATGTTTACAGTATGTTTCTACCATCACCATCTTTATACCCTGTAAGTTATACATAAATCTGTGAAGATTTCTGTTTTGGTTTGTTACCAATGTTGTGTAAGCCCTTTAACTCGCAAATGGCTCAATGAAGAGGCAAGAATTAAACCTAAAAAAGGATTAATTTACTCCAATTCTTGAGTGAATAGGATTCGGATCTTGCAATCCTATAATGCCCTTACCTGTCTTAGGAAGTCCTGTATGATGCAGTGCTCTGAGACCTGTGAGCCGATGGCGAAGCGGCGTTTCAGTTGCTGCTCGATCCTGTTCATTTCCTCCTGATCCTCCTTTGTGGTGAAACCCTCCACGCCTGAGAAAAAAAAAAAAAAAGTAGAGAATACCCAAGCTCCATCAAAATGTAGGACTAACAAGGGGAATGGTTCATATATTATGATAACAGCTACAGTATTTATAAAGATCAAAGTGCTCGGGCCAATTTTATAGAGCTGCTTAAAGGGAGCATACAGGATTTGCAAAGATGTGTGTTTTGGTCTTTTGGCTGAATTTGGTACTTATTAAAACAGAAGTGAAGGTCTTAAACTTCCTTACAGTCATTGTTTCATGTACCTTTTTATGCTTTGTTCATCTGGATAGCAGAAATACAGCCAGAATAATCTTGCACCCCTCCGAATCCTTCAGGGTTACACCACGATTTCGAAATGTTACTAAATCGTTCGAACGAATGATCTTTTTAAAAGACACTAAATCTTGATTTCCTTGAAAAAACCAGCATCTGATGAACCAAGATTTCCCATGGTGACTGTTTGCACTGTTAACGAACTGCAACTGTTGAGTCCATTTTCTGTCTCAAACTCAATACATTTTTTTGGAGGCCTTACAAATCCTGTACGCTGCCTTTAATTAAGCGCCAAAAACCTTGGTAAAAAAAAACTTGTAAGACTAAAGTGAGACAAGGAAATGGTTCATTATAAAAACAGCTAATTATAAAGATCAAAGCGCTGGACAGAATATTCAGAGAAAGAAAGAGACAAATACAGCCATTTTTTTAAGAGCACTACCTTGCATTTTCATTGAGAATTGGCCAATAAGAAGATCGTCAGTGCCGAAAATGTTTTCAATAAAGGTTTCGGTGTTGTTGGGGTTTTTTTTTTGGGGGGGCAGTATTCAACAAATTGTTTATCTTGCAAAGATCAGAAATGTTTTTAGTGATTGGTTTAACTCTTTCTGTATAAAAACAGCATTTCAGGCAGACAAAGTTTAACAGTATGTTTCTACCATTACCATCTTTGTACCCTGTAAGTTATACGTAAATCTGTGAACATTTCTGTTTTATACAACATTGGTAACAAACCAAAGCAGCACATTTATGCATAGAGTGCGTCTCACATTCGTGCAGTCAAAAACATTCCCGGAAGGTTTTATGGGACTTTTTCTCAGGGATTGTGGGCTCTCTCACCTGACAAGTTGCCAGTCCTGGCCGCGTCCAGCGTAGACACCTGGAAGAGGCGCAGGGCTTCGTCAACATGACCCTCGGTGGCAAACGGCTTGAGCTGCATCTTGGCCAGCGACTCGGTGATGCGGATGATTGCCTCCAGTTGCCTGGTGAGATGAAAGGAAGAACGAAGGGAGGACAAAGGTGAATGAGAGATTTTGGACAAAGACCCTTCCATGGATGGCTCGCTGGCCAACGAGACTTTGTATGCAAAATCTAAAACGCAAACATTCCAAAATTTCTCATATACCTGCATTGCACACAGTCTATAGGCACAGAGTCTATAGTCTATACGCAACACTACATTTATGGTGAACCGGCTCATATGACACATATCATGGCGAAAAATGCAGTTTGGAACAGGGTTGAGATTTTCAACCCTACAAGGGTTGATTTCAATCCGATTAAGCTGTCCAACCCAGGTTGGCTTGGGGTTGAAAATGTTTAAGTGTGAAAAGGGTTGAAAACAATCTTGGGGTTCGATCCGGTTCCAACCCAGAGATTTTGGATAGTGTGAAAAGCCCTTAAAGGTATAGTGCAAGATTGGTAACAGTGCTCACACTTTGTCTGGTCAAGCATTAACATGAAATGTGAACCTTAAATCAGAGATCTGAGTAACAAAAAATAGCAAAAACCAGACTCAATGTTTCAAATAAAACAGAAAGAATGGTTTTCATCTTACCCCGAGATCAAAACTGTTTTCAATCGTTGTTTGACTAATTTCTGGATAAATACACCATTTCAGGCGGAAATATTTTAACACTATGTTTATACCAGCACCATCTTCATACCCTGAAAGTTATAGGTAAATCTCTGAACATTTCTGTTTGGGTTTGTTTCCAATCCTGTACTGTACCTTAAAGTGCGAAAGTGTCTAAAGACTTTTGTCCATTGTCAATCCAGTGACATGCAAAGTTAATGATATGTTGAGTGATGCCAATCAGTTCAAGCCAGCATACTCAAAAGACTACACGAACAACAAACACTCGTCCAATTATTATTAGCCGAGCGGACTCTCACCTGACGGTGATCGGAATGTTGGTCTTCTTGTCTGTCTCCCTCTCGTGTTCCCTCGCTCCGCTGCGCATTAAGACGTAGCGATTCTTCAGCTTGTCGGCTGCTGCTTCCGATATGCGAGGACCGCACCTACTGCAAGGTTTAAAAAAAAAGAGAGAGTGTTATTGGAAAAAAAAACACCTCAAAATCTGTTTGAAACCTTCAACTTTTAAGGATTCAGGACAATTGCTTTTTATTGCTTTAATATGAAAACAACATTCATCAAATTATATATGAGTGGTTTCATGGCGTTTTAGTGATTGGCAAACTAACAAAGAAAATTTGCGACACCACCAGCATAGGGCTGGATATCTCAGTTGGTAGAGTGCCGGTACAGCATACTAGGGGTCACAGGTTCGAATCCTGCACCAGTAAATTTTTCTTTGTTCACCTCTCAATGAATCTAAACAACATCGTATGAATTTCAGGTAGGTATTGGCACCCTTTTGGGCACCTTCCAACTAACATTCAAAGGGCGACCCAAACTTTGCAGTCCACTCCAACAAGAGCTAACTTTTTCTCGTCTTAGATGTTTTAACAAAACCTAAAATTGGCATGAAAAGAAAGGAGAGTTAATGGTTTCTCTCATGCCTAATCAGTCATAATCATTCATAGTATTTTTGAAGCCAAATTTAAATAATCAGAGCAAATCATTGAGACCGTTGTGGAAGTTCCTGTTAAGGCGGTTCATCTTACTTTCTGACGTAGGAGATGAACTTCTTCAGGAAGTTGAGAGGCAATTCACCCTCTTGCGAGGGACCCTGTTGGGCCATTCCTTGGGCCGTCATGTGAACGTTCATCACATGCTTGGCTAGCCTCTGTTCAAATGGAAAATAACGTGTGGTTAGACTTAATACTTCCAAACATCACCTGGAATTTGCAAACTGGGTCAAGTTCACCTTTTCACAAAATTACATTATCAAAAAGGAAACTCGTGAAACAGTTTCCCTTGTGGTTATTTGATGATTATATTAATTAAAAAGCTGCATCCTCTATGAGTGATCCCCCATGTACTGTTTCTCAGGTTGCAGCATTGCTGCGCATATCGATAAAATGATCCCTGGGATATAGCAGTTTCATGGCTTCTTACTGCCAAACAAACAAAGATAATTGACTAAATTAGGGACACCACCAACATAGGGCTGGATAGCTCCATTGGTAGAGCGCCGGTACGGTATTCTGGAGAACGCTGGTTCGAATCCCAAGCAGTGCCAAGCAGAGGTTACCATGGTTAAAAACTACTGTCAAACCATAATAACCCATGGTAAATGGGTCAATTGAATTTACTCTTTCCGGATAAATACAGCATTTGAGGCAGAACAATTTGTCCGGTATGTTTCTACCATCACCATCTTTATACCCTGTAGGTTATAGGTAAATCTGTGAAGATTTCTGTTTCGGTATGCTACCAAAGTATGATAGTACATTTAAGTGCCAAGTCACATGAGGCAATTTATAAAGGCAACATGGAGGCAACCATATGCATCGCAAGCAAATGGACAGCAATTTTACTAGCACAAAAGTCCATTTTTTCTAGCATTGCTCATCATCTCCAAGAAAATTTTAGCAAAAACTAAAGATCATGTCATTTCTTCTTTAGAGATTGCCTGGAACTGATTGCCTGCAAATTGCCTCGTGTGTGGTGTGGGCCTTAGATTCATTTCATAGGATCTGGGCACAATCAAATGTCTGCAAAAAAATACTAACCATGTCTTTTTCCTCGTCGTGTTCGTCTTTCACGATGAAGATCATGTCAAAACGGGACAGGATGGTCGGCATGAAGTCAATATTCTGAGAATCACACAGAAATAAATACGACATGTAATTCACACACACACACACAAATTAAAAAACCAATACAATTTATAAACTGCCGCAAACTGCTGCAAACTGCTGCAAACTGCTCATCAGCCAAAATAATGACCTGAAATTTATAAAATGCTTGGCGATAGGAGGGCCTGACGAGTTTCGATCCTAGCAGGATCTTTGTTGAACAAGAACATGCAAGTAAAGATACACATAAATGGATGAGAGGATCGGGACAAAAAGGGGAGGGGGGGGTTAAGGAGGGTGTGGGTAGGCAAGTGTGGTTAGGGAAAGAGGGGTCTGGGTAAAGATAAAAATAAAAACCAAACAAAAAGTGGCCTAGCCTAAATTGGAGATATCCCTGAAAATGCATTGGGTCTTTTTCAAACCGTGACGTTGGAACCCTATTTTGAGATGCTGCACATTTTCTGACATATCGGTTATTTTATACAGCCCTGCTGGCTGATTCCAGTTCCAGGGGTCAATTTCATCAAACTCATCGCAATTTACTATCAATCGATTGGTCGTAGGGCAGTTACGATCAGTCGTAGGGCATTTACAAACAGGTCGTAAGACAGTTACTTTCGGTCGTAGGGTAGTTACGATTGGTCGTAGGGCAGTTACGATCGGTCGTAGGGCAGTTACGATCGGTCGTAGGGCAGTTACGATCGGTCGTAGGGCTTTGTGAAATCGACCCCTGGATCTTCATGTCAAGTTTTCCTGCTAAAGATGACCAAATCACTGGTATTTGACGGTGACCCAGATGTGATAACGGTCAGGAGGACATTTTAGACTCACGTCATCTCCTTTGGTGTCGTCCCATCGACCAAAGACGGAGTTAGCCGCTGCCAGGACGGAGGCCCTGGAGTTGAGGGTCGTGGTGATGCCAGCCTTGGCAATGGATATCGTCTGCTGTTCCATGGCTTCGTGGATGGCCACCCGATCGTCCTCGCGCATCTTGTCAAACTCGTCGATGCAGACCACGCCCCCGTCGGCTAGAACCATGGCCCCGCCCTCCATAATGAAACTACGCTGTAAAGCAAAGAGGATAAGGATAAAAGTAAGGTTTGTAAAAGAATTGCCTTGTACACATACAAAACAAAAGTAAACTCAACGAAAAGTGTGTAGCAAAGAATACAAAATTTATTACGTTATGTCGGACAAAATGGCGGCAATTTGTGGGACCGTAAAGGTAGTATCATACTTTGGTATGAAGATGGTGCTGGTAGAAACCCACCGTTAAAATTTTTCTGCCTGAAATGGTGTATTTATCCAGAAATTAGTAAAACAGGTGACTGTGACTGTATCTTGCCCATGAATCTGTACTTCTTTGACAAAAACCAAAGTATGATATTACCTTTAAATAACGAGTAGTGATTGGTCAATTTGTCAAGGGGTGTGGCCTACTGGATCGGTGTATTTGACAATGAAATCAGTTGCGCTCTCAAGGATTTTGTTTATTCGTAAGGAAAACAATACAATATCATTTTGTTTTGGCATTTACAGTCTAAAAGCAAAAATGTTTAAAAATCAACAAAAGAATTCATTCTGAGCGATGATGGTACTTACAGAGGTTGGGTCCTTGATAACCGATGCAGTCAGACCAGCAGCGCTGCTTCCTTTTCCGGACGTGTAAACCTACGACAAAACACAACACAGCCATCGTTTGTTTGCAATTAATTACATCATTTGTTTGCCGTATTTCAGACTTCCCAAGCACAAACCCGGTCATCACTTTTGAGCATCCTCTTTGAGTGATCCCTCGTGTAATGTTTCTCAGGTTGCAGCATTGCTAATGCTGGGTGAATTGATAAAAATGCTCCTTAGGATATAGCGGTATGTGCGTGGTTTCATGGCTTCAGACTGCCAAACGAATACAGATAATTGGCACTGTGTGCGTGGTTTCATAGCTTCTGAATGCCAAACGAACAAAGATAATTGACTATTTGGGACACCACCAACATACGGCTGGATAGTTCAGTTGGTAGAACACCTGTACGGTATTCAGGAGGTCGCCGGCTCGAATCCCGCTCCAGTAAAATTTTCTTTAATCACTTTTCAATGATTTTAATTTCAGTCAGTTTCCCTTGTGGTAATTTGATGATTAAAGATAATTGACTATTAGGGACACCATCAACATAGGGCTGGATAGCTCAGTTGGTAGAGCGTTGGTATGGTATTTAGGAGGTCGCTGGTTCGATTCCCATTTACAGTGAATTTTTCTCTGTTCACTTTTTTTAGTGAAATAAAATTTCTACAATAATTTTTTTTATAGATTTTCTGGTCTGCAAGGCTTGCGCCAAGTCTACGTTTAACAGTCATGAAAGTGGGTAGGGACATTTGGAGACACAAAGTGATCACAGCAGCAGCACTCACCCCAATCGGAGAGACCTTCTCCACAAACTTGAGCAGCTGACTCTTAGCCGTACCCGGGTCACCCAGCATGAGGAGATTGATGTCTCCACGGCGCGTCAGGCCGTCGGGCATGCGCTTACGAGATCCACCAATCAGGAGGCAGGCTATGGCCTTCTTAATATCTGTAAAAAAAAACATTTCAATCAAATGGTTGACCAATGTTGCCAAAAAAGTAAACCATGTTTTTAATACAAAGCATACTTCTAATTAATCTATGTGATAGACGCACTTGCCGTACAGCGAGCAAGCGTCTATATTATTTCCTGACTAATTATGCAAGCCAACCCAGCACTGACCGCTTCACTTTTGACCAATCAGGGGGGCATGTACTATCTAACCGTTTGGCAAAAACGTCTATCACGCAGATAGCTGCTGCCGTGTGGACGCGCCCTGCGATCGATCGTAACTCGAGTTAAATCGTAGGGGCCTATCCCACATAGGGCTTCAATGCATCATAAGTCCTACGATTCATAGTTACAAAGAGTTTGGTGAAATCGACCTCTGGACTGGTTTTGCAAAGTGCGGCACACACTGGTTGAATCAAAAGTTGAGGGTCGAAACAAACAAACAAACACGCAAAAGCCAACTCACCAAGGCTGCCGTATATAGAGGGCGCTATACTCTTGGCGATGAGGTCAAAAACGTTGGGATTTGCTGCCAGCTGACGGAACTCTTCCTCTTCGTCGGCCAGGATTGGCACGCCGGAGCTCCGGCCAGGTCCCTCTGTGTCTACTTCAAAGCCGACCACTCGGATGTAAGGACTGCGGATGCCCACGGCAACTTTGTCAGAGCGGGATTTCTGTCGAGACCGTAGAGGAATTCAGAAACATTGTCAACATCTCTTGTCCGAAATTCAAACTTTTAAACATTCATTTCTGTTTGTGACTCCAACCTAGGGCCGATTTTACAGAAATACTTAAGATAAAAACAAAAATTGTTAAGCATGAAAAGCCTTCCTTAATTCAAACAGAATTACCTACTCAAATCTTTGTTTGATGCTTACTGCCTTTTAAGACTAGTTTAAGCTTTATAGCAAAACACTTTTATTTCTCCTCACGCTGCATGGGATTTTTTATTAAAGTGAAGATATTCTTGACATACCTTGGAGACTGGTGCCATTTTCTTGATAGCATAGACTCCAATGATGGTGACGCGGTTACCAGGCACAACTCGCTCACACAGGTACCTGCAGCCAAACACACAAGAAACCAAAAACTTCAGAATCAACACATGAAAGAAATTAGTAGACAGCAAAAAGGTGGTGCCAACAGAGACTGGTGACTGTTGCTCTTTCGCTCTTTCCAGATGATGCTAGCTGAGCTTACACAGAGCCCCAGAATACTACACAGAATACCATGACAACTCTAGGTCATGACTTTACTGGTTATCATCGTGTCTCTGTATCACAGTGGGACAACTGGGACAGGGCACCAGTTACACCCTAAAGGTTTGATAAGTTAGGTGACAATGTAGATTGGGCCCTTTTCCACAACCTCGGCTACAGCTCAGGCTCCGGCTCCATTTCATAAATCTATTTTATAATAACGGGTATCAAAATAGAGGCTTTTGGCTGTGGTTCAGAAGTAGATTCTAAGCTTTGAAAAGGGAAACAACAACCTATATTTTCAGCATATGGATGACAGAGATGAAGCCGGAGCCTGAGCCGCGGAGCCAAGGTTTGGAAAAGGGCAACTGTTAATGAGCCCAGCAGGTCGGGGCATGATTTAAAGACATATTTGTAGAGTATTTGCCCGATGGGGGTCAATTTGTACGAGATGGCCGAACAGACCAGACAAGGATGACCACATCCCCAAGCCCTTACCTGTCACAGTACAACTGTATGTGTCTGGGCAGCTCCCCATTGGGTACGGCCTCTGGACACTCCTGTAGCTTCAAGGTCTGGTAATCCACGCACTTGCACTTATCGGGCACTATGAAGTATGGATCTAACGGGCAGGATGGACGTCCAGCCTGGTCACTGCAAAACGATAAAAAAACAAAGATAAATCGACCGGTCAACTGAGAGTGTGATATTCGTGGTACGCATGCAGGCCATCAGGGCTCAAATTTTGTGAAAAAAAGCACTGAACAGCAAGTCTAGTAACAGAACCATTTTACTAGACCTGGGGCCGATTTCATAAATTTTACGAGGCGTCGCAGAGTTAAGACGCATCGATAGTCTATGGACTCGTCGCAGCTACGACGCATCACAAATCGAGTTGTGACGCGTCACGGAGCAAATATGAAATCGGCCCCATGACTTTTTTTTCACTAGACCTGTGGCATTCAACATAGGAAAACCTTAATTGTATGCAATATTGTGTCAAAAATCATCAATTTTGGCACCATTTCAATTTTGCAAGGAAAACAAAATCACTAGACAGCCAGACTAGTGCAGTACACACTTTACTAGACTGACACTGAAATCGCTAGACTCGGTCCATGGTCTAGTGGATATTTCGAGCCCTGGTCATACTGTGTTGAGTGGCCGCGGCGGCACTGCCAAAATTCAGCACAAGAAGCCTTGGTTTCGAAGTGGGTACCTGTTTTTTCAATAATGACTATGTTGTGGGGGTTAAAGGTATTATCATACGTTTTTGTCAAAGAAATGCAGATTCATGGGCAAAAATATAAAGAAAGATACAGTCCCATACGGTTCCCATTTTTTGAGAAAACAGTGAAAAACTACCACGTTATTTTCAAAATCTTTTCACCGTTATCTTTAAAAGATCAAAATTGTTTTTGGTCATTGGTGTTTTACTCTTTTCTGGTTAAATACAGCATTTCAGGCAGAGAAATATTAACAGTAAATTTCTACCATGACCATCTTTATACCCTGTAAGTTATAGGTATAAAATCTGTGAAGATTTGTGTTTCAGTATGCTACCAAAGTATAAAAGTACTTTTAAACATAGGGGGTGGACCAAGTCTTGAGTACTTGCTGTCTGAGTCCAAGTCAAATTTAGAATTCATAAATCTATGCTAAGCTTGGCAGATCATTTGCTCCCTTTCTGCTCATTTCATGCAGACGGCGCGACGGGCAAATGGACGGAAATCAGTATTACATAGACTCGCACTGCTTCACAGCAGCTCGCAAAAAAACACCCCACATTGGTCTAAGGTTAAGACTGGCCTACTCACGTGTTGCATTTGCGTGGCATGGTGTATCCCTCCAGGCCTGGTTTCACGGAAAGGTTCGGGATGAAGTTACGACAGCCGCGACACTGGATGGTGATCTTGGTGGCCTTGGCTCGGATAGCGGAAGCCGCGATGACAATGCCCGGTACCTTGATCAGCTTGGATACCTGATCAGACTGATTGTCAGAAACAAAAGAAAAACAATCAATTGGCAAATGAACGATTCAGTTCACACTGCACGAATCGAAGGAGGGTCAGATTTCAGGGTACAGTGTAAACGGAATCACAGCTCAAACACCTTCGGCAGGCTCCATGTGGTCCGTTTCTCTGAAACTCTTCTGAGATCTTACCATTATATAAGTAACGCTTAACCTGCTGCATACCACAAATGCTATTATGGTAATAGATTCTGTTCACACTGCACAAATCACAGGAGGCACTAAGTTTGACACCCAATCTGATTCAGATTTCAGGGGGCAGTGCGAACGGAATCACTGCTTTTTCTTAAACTCTTCCGAGAGCTTACAATTTGTATTAATGACTCTAACCCTCCTGCATACCACAGTTTACCACAAACGGTTTTTCCTTGATATGAATCTGTATTTCTTTGATAAAAACCAAAGTATGATACTACCTTTAGAGTAATATGCACATGTCCATGGAAAGTATGAAAATAAAGAAAAGTAAAAGGTCTGGCGTTTGATAACACAAGATTTCCTTTTAAGTATGATGCAATAAAGGATGAATTTTTACTTTTAAGTTCCGCATGGAGATGGGATTTGCCTCCGAACTCAACATGATTTGAATGTCCTGAACTTCCTCCTCTCCTTCTGGGCGTGGCCGGGTCACCTCATCAGCCATCTCACGGGCAGCATCCTCAAACTGAAAAAAAAAAACACCAAAATGTAATTTTTAAGCCACATTCAAATTAAACTCCTCAAAAAAAGTTCTGCAACTCAAGTTTGAGGGATGATACCTTTTTTGTTTCTGATCTATGAAAGGTGAAACTGGTAACTGAGTTTGATGAATGTGTTGATGCCCTGATGTGTGAAAGTACGGTCCAAACATGGTGTATACTCATTTGCATTCTGCAACATTTCACTTCTGACTTTGCCCTTTATTCAGGAGAAATGCACATTCCATGATTACATAATCACAACAAATTACACATCATTGTAAAGAGGAATAATCATGCTTACCAATGATACCAGTTTTACCGTTCATAGATAAGTAACAAAAATACATCATCCCTCAAACTTGAATTGCAGAACTTATTTGAGAGGTTTATCAGGGGTCAAAATTAACAGTGGTCTGCTGGCCCTTGGCCCTAAGACTTTTCAAGACATTTAATAATACAAAGAAATTAATAGCGTTCCGCACTAATGACGTCACACCATGCATGCACGCGCACTCATCCCCCCACTCACTACACGTTTGCATGGCCGGTTGCAATGTTTGTCTGGGGTTCGGTGCTATTTTTAGCGCAAGTGCTCAGCGCTATTGCTCAGTGATGCATGAATGGATTGCATCGAAATTTGGTCAAAACTTACCCAGTGAGATGGTGAATGCAATAGACTAAAAATCAAATAGCTGAAAACATACAATTTCTTTTCATAATTTTAATCGTTTTTTGGGGGGACACACAGTATATACAGTAAGCACTACTGTTAAAAAGTACTATGAATCATATCTCACAAATAGAGAAAGATCACATGAGATAAAGACAGACTCATCGGTCAGAGAAGCAATTTCCTGTCAAGATTTAGACAAACTTACGAAAGGGAGAAATTCGGCCGGATTCTTCTTCAGTTTGTCGGCAAGGTCTTCATCAAAACTGGCCAAATCATCGAGGGACACGTCCAGCCAGAATTGGCCCAGGTTATAGTGACGTTTGAGCTCATCTCTACGGCAACAAAGGAAAACAGGACATTAATTAGATCATCAGGTAGGCCGATGAAGAAGGTGACCAGATAGTTATTATTGTCCTCTAATTCTGAGTGCATGTTTTGTAAACCTTCGTTATTAATCATTCAACCTGTTTTTCAAATCTTAATCAAACCAAAATCAAATGAACATGAACAATGCAACATGAACATTAATACAAATTGCGTCCCAGGCCATCAACATTCTGAGGGCCTATTTGTATGAGACAAATGTGCCTTAATTATTTTAGGTTTGGCCCAACATGAACTAATAAATGAGTTGTTTAACATTAACATTTGTGTTTTTATTTGGGGAATGAGTATTATAAACAACAATAAGGGCCCATCACATTTTCAGTTCTTAAATAGCTTTTTTGCTTTTCCAAAATGTGATTTATTTTAACCAAAATGTTCTTATCTAGAATAAATGATGAATAATAAATAAATTTCAACAATATTTCGGTGTCTAACTACAAAACTACAATTTTCTTATTGTGGAATAATCTAGCCACAATGATTTCCAATCCCCTTTGTTTTGGTTTCGTTTAGATCGTTTGTTAAATTGTTTGTTTGTTTTATTAAAAGGCCTCACGTTACTTGGCAGATTTAATTACTATTTTTAGTTTTGGAAACCAACAAATCAAAGTCGTCATTATATCTTTCATTTTCTAATTTTCAAAATACGTCAAAGATGTCTCCATACAAAATAACGTTAGACCTTCGACTTCGTGTATGACGCAGGCCACACAAAGATCTTACCTGTACTTGTACGTGAAGTTTGCATCATGGAATTTCCGCAGAAAGTCTTTAAATCGGCGCTGAACTCCCAACCGATTCACCTGCCCATCGTCCTGAAGACCCTCGGAGCCAAAATTATCCGAGTAAAAAATTCCTTGATTGTCAAAACCAGACATTTTTGCACTTGTTTTACCTACTCCGTCGATTTAAATGTCAGTTGATGGTCTTTTGTGCACAGTTTAAAGGGCTCTGTGTATTTCCCGGGAAAATCTTTCACGTGTCGAAATCGGCGCGAAAAGAAAAATGGAGCGCCCTCTACGGCCAATTTGTCAAATTCCAGGTTGAGCAAAAAAGTCGGGTATCCCAATATGCATTGCATATTAACAGCATGTAATAGACGTCTGGGAGCCGTTATGATTCTAAAAATAGACACAAACAATAAACAATCCGTGTACATGTTCTTCCGGGTTGAAGAAGCAACTCCCCTAAATACACATCCGGTGTAAACGAGGCATCGGCCGGCAAAAGTTGAACTTAATATTGTGTGAAGTTGTTCTAAATCTCATCAAGATGGTATGTATGTGTAGCGTAAATATTGAGGGAAACATGATGACGCGGGACATTCTGTCACTGTGTCAGTCTGTATTCTCGCCAAATTTGGGCATGATTCGAGTTTAGAATAGAAGAAATCAATGACAATGTGGGCATTGTTATTCCTTTGATTTGTATTCCATTGTATTTATCCGACCATGGTACAAGTTTACAACCATGGAGGAAGGAAAGAACCTTGCATGATCTGACACTAGTGACAGTGACAACATATTTCGCATGCCATTTAGCCAGCCACCCCATGCCAGCGGTATCACGGTTAATGAATGTACAGTGTCAGAGTGTACACAAGATTTACAGATATGATGGTGATCCTGCTCAACACACATTTGCATACCAAGAGTGACTACTTATTATTTAGGGTCATTCCATTAGATCTTAGATCCAGTAACTGGAGCCTATTATTTGTATTAATTACTACTCCTTACATGTATGACTTTTAGTTGCAACTATCGCAACTATATGACTTTAAGACATGACTGGTCCTCTATATGACAGATTATGTCAAAATCGTAAATAATAATAACTTAATAAGCATTAAAGTTGATAAAGTTTGTGGGAAGTCTACTTAGTACTTGGGATGATCATGATCTTAATCCTTGGTCCATGTCAAAATGACGGTTCAAGGGTAACAACGTTACGATCATTATGGGAAGTCAGGCACATTGTCAAAAATTAGTTTGCTATAAAATTTCAAATATTTCTCAAATCTCAGATTCATGTTCATTTCAGCATGTCAGGATCACACCATGAATTTTGTTCCTGATAAAAGAAAAACAGAAAAAAAAGATGGGCGTGTATGGAACTCTTGCCAAAAACCTTGAACAAGGAAAAATGCACTACACATATTTGGCAGCTTGTCTTCCTTATACTTGATAGTATACAGTATACAGGGTGTCCCAGAAAAAATGCAACACTGTGTCAGGATTCAGGAACCATTGTTAAAATTAAACTGTTTATCACTTCAAGATTCAGATATGTGATACAGCCATGTCTTGGCTATCACCATGTAAAATTTGAGTAAAATTGGATTGAAATTGAGAGAAAAAAAGTTACCGGTAGACTGAATTATCCAACCTTAAAACCCAATTTTCATCCTTTTTTCAATACACATTCTGTGTGTATTGACCACTTATTCTGGAATACTGCAAATTTGTTTTTAAAGAGTACTCTTTCAATAGGTCATATTTTTCGCCAATTTCAGCCCGATTTTGCTTAAATTTTATATGGTGATAGCCAAGACATGGTTGTATCATATAATTGAATCTTGAAGTGATAAACATTTAAATTGTAACATAATGGTTCCCGACAAAGTGTTGCGGTTTTTTGACGCGCTGTATACAGTATACGTTTGAATTACATGTACTTATGTAATGATGTTTACATCATGATGTTACATTTCTCTCTCTATAGGCAAATTTGACTGTGTGTGATATTGAAGAGGGCACTGAGGCAAGAATAAAGCAATTCCGATTCAGAAAGGAGAAAACAAATGCGGCTTTGGTCTGTAAGTTCAATTAATTCTCATTGAAAAAAATGATCTGAGTGGGATTTGAACCAGTGACCTCCGGAATATCGTACCGGAGGTCGCAGGTCCGAATCCAGCTCCAGTCAATTTTCCTTTGTTATTTGATGATTTAAATCAGTCTGACAGGGAAGCCTTGGGATTTTAAGGGCGTTTACGAAACGGAGGCTCAGGCTCCATTTCAGACTCCGGCTCCATTTTATGAAACCGTTTTAAAATAATGGGTATCAAAATAGAGGCTTTTGGCTGTGGTTCGGAAGTAGATTCTCTGGTTTGAAAAGGAAAACAGAGTTTCAGCTTCAATGAAAAACCACAACCTATATTTTCAGCACATGGATGTCAGAGCTGGAGCCTGAGCCTGAGCCTCTGTTTCGTAAATGCCCTATGACTAATTTTTACATTAAATTTTTTGACCATGTACTTCTTGTTGGAGCTCTGTTACGATGAACTCGTAACCTCGTAACCATATAAAGCAAGATAATTTAATTGTCCAATTTATTTGACTTTTTTTCTTTTCCAGACAAAGTGAAAGACACCACAATAGTTCTTGATGAGGAATATGAAGTAAGTAATAACAAGTTGTTAATTTTTACAAGAACAAAAAAGGAAATTACAGGCCTTAAATTTGGTTCTGAAAGGGGCAAGGCCACTTTTCCATTGCAAGGGGCACTTCCATTTGAGAATCATAATGTCTATGGAAACATTTGATGGGGCACGAAGGCCAAGAACCAGGGCAACGAAGGCCACGGTCTCTGTGGCCTCCGTTAAATTCAAGCCTTGAAATTAGTACAATTTTTCTGTGTTTTCATTAATGCATGAATTGGTGCATGTTCCTAAAATGTTTTAACTTTTAACATTGAAACGATCCCTGGGGTTTGGCGGTGTGTGCGTGGTTTCATGGCTTCTGACTGCCAAACGAACAAAGATGGTTGACTATTGGGGTCACCACCAACGTAGGGCTGGATGGCTCAGTTGGTAGAGCGCCTGTACGGTATTCAGGAGGTCGCCGGTTCGAATCCCGCTCCAGTCAATTTTTCTTTGTTCACTTTTCAATGACTTAAAACTCAGTCAGTTTCCCTTGTGGTTATTTCACGAATATGTTTTAACTTTGATTAATGCTGTTGAAATCAACTGAGTTTCCTCAATGTCACCGTTTACAGATTTGAAGAGGGGAGTATTTCACATGAAGATCACTGTTAATGTCAGTTTTGTATACAGCGAACATTCAGCAGTTTTGTGCAGTCTTGTTCAGTTAGAAATGATCAATCCTGTACCATGTCTCTAAGACCTCAGAATTGTGCTTAACTCACAGAAAACGATTCACATGATGTTATTAAAGTCCCCTGTACTGTTGAAGGTACTATCATACTTTGGTAGCATACCAAACAGAAATCTTCACAGATTTACCTATGACTTACAGGGTACAAAGATGGTGATGGTAGAAACACACCGTTAACGTTGTTCTACCTGAAATGCTGTATTTATCCAGAAAAGAGTCAAACCAATGACCAAAAACAATTTTGAGCTTTGGAAGATAAAAAAAAGGGTGAACAGATTTAAAATACCGTGGGTGTTTTTCACTGTTTTCTCGAAAAGTGAGCATCGTATGGGACTGAAATTTTCACAGATGACTATAACTGTATCTGTGTTGATATTGTTGCCCATGAATCTGCATTTCTGTGACAAAAACCAAAGTATGATAGTACCTTTAAGAAGATACAAGCATTGTCTTTGAGGCTAGCCTTTTGTTCTTTCTTTCTAGGATATGTCAATAGAGGAACTTCAAGAAGAGCTTCCCTCCTCCCTGCCCCGTTTTGTCATTTTGAGTTACGTCTACAAGCATGATGACGGCCGAGTCTCCTACCCACTGTGCTTCATATACATCGCCCCAGTCGGTAATTTAATAAGATCCTTTATCCAAATTGCGCTGGTTCAGGTGGGATTCGAACCCGTGACCTCCTGCTTAATACCCAGTCATCAGGGCTTGAATTTCATGGGAAAATGCTCTGGACAGCAGGTCTAGTAACTGAAGTGTTTTACCAGACCTGAACTATTTTCACTAGACCAGTGGCATATCATGAGAAAAACAGTAACAGTTATATGCATTGCAACACTGCGTGACAACATCATTTTACTGATTTGCATAGGGACGTCAAACGACATATAACTACAAAAAGGACTGTTTAATAATGGCAGCTGTAAAAATGAAATTACTCAAAAGGTGAGGGGGTTCAATAAATTTGGTCAATAAAGTAAGAAATAAAGCCACAAAATCATCAATTTAGGCACCATTTTGATATTATGCAAGGAAAACAAATCAGTTGGACTAGTGCAGTACACACTTTACTAGACCAACACTGAAATCACTAGACTCAGTCCACAGTCTAGTGGATATTTCGAGCCCTGCAGTGAAGATGTCATACCACTAGACCACCAAGCTAGCTGGAGGTCACCTTAAATCCAATATGGTAATGGTACAGCAATTACACAAATACACTGTACACTGTAGATAAACATTTTGCTAACACGTCCTTGTCTTATACCTTCTATTTCTAGGATGTAAGCAGGAACTGAATATGAAATATGCCGGGACTAAGCTACATATGCAGAAACTCTCAGGAGTAAGCAAGGTGGGTAAGGTGGAGGTGGGTAGGGTGGAGTAAGCAAGGTGGGTAGGGTGGAGTAAGCAAGGTGGGTAGGGTGGAGTAAGCAAGGTGGGTAGGGTGGAGTAAGCAAGGTGGGTAGGGTGGAGTAAGCAAGGTGGGTAGGGTGGAGTAAGCAAGGTGGGTAGGGTGGAGTAAGCAAGGTGGGTAGGGTGGAGTAAGCAAGGTGGGTAGGGTGGAGTAAGCAAGGTGGGTAGGGTGGAGTAAGCAAGGTGGGTAGGGTGGAGTAAGCAGGGTGGGTAGGGTGGAGTAAGCAAGGTGGGTAGGGTGGAGTAAGCAAGGTGGGTAGGGTGGAGTAAGCAGGGTGGGTAGGGTGGAGTAAGCAAGGTGGGTAGGGTGGAGTAAGCAAGGTGGGTAGGGTGGAGTAAGCAAGGTGGGTAGGGTGGAGTAAGCAAGGTGGGTAGGGTGGAGTAAGCAAGGTGGGTAGGGTGGAGTAAGCAAGGTGGGTAGGGTGGAGTGTGGGTAGGGTGGAGTAAGCAAAGTGGGTAGGGTGGAGGTGGGTAGGGTGGAGGTGGGTAGGGCGGAGTAAGCAAGGTGGGTAGGGTGGAGTAAGCAAGGTGGGTAGGGTGGAGTAAGCAAGGTGTGTAGGGTGGAGGTGGGTAGGGTGGAGTAAGCAAGGTGGGTAGGGAGGAGTAAGCAAGGTGGGTAGGGTGGAGTAAGCAAGGTGGGTAGGGTGGAGTAAGCAAGGTGTGTAGGGTGGAGGTGGGTAGGGTGGAGTAAGCAAGGTGGGTAGGGAGGAGTAAGCAAGGTGGGTAGGGTGGAGTAAGCAAGGTGGGTAGGGTGGAGTAAGCAAGGTGGGTAGGGTGGAGGTGGGTAGGGTGGAGCAATCAAGGTGGGTAGGGTGGAGCAATCAAGGTAGGTAGGGTGGAGCAATCAAGGTGGGTAGGGTGGAGTAAGCAAGGTGGGTAGGGTGGTGTTTACAGCTGTGTCAGTGCCGAACGTCCCCGAGGTTTCCAGGGATTGTTAGCTTGAAAAAAAAAAACTGTTTCAGCTCATGACAAAGTTTTCCAAAGTTTTAGAACATTTTTTCTTGGGGGGGAATAAAATGCTGGAAAATACCAGATCATTTCAGTTATTATGCACCATTTGCTTGAAAAAAAGTGTTGTGTAGGCTATAAATGCATGTTTTTCTACTCCTAATGAGACATAATAGAAGCAAGTAATAGAAAAAGGGTCTAGCCCCAAAATAAGTGGCTCTTCTAGCCCCTCCCCCCCCCCACAAAAATACTTGCTCTTCTAGCATGAATGTTATCTTTTTTCAAATCATTTGGTTTTTTTTACAGTGCTTCGAACTTCGGAACCTGGAAGACTTTACAGAGGAGTGGCTTTTAGAAAAGCTGAAGTTCTTCAATTAGCTCGGCCCTTCAAAACAATAAATAAATATTAAAATAAATTCAGTTTCTTTAGTTCCATCTCATGTTCAGAATTATTGATAGAAAGGAACAACAAATTTTAATTGGAATGGTGGACAAATGCAGGATTTCTTTGTGCTTACTTTTCGATCGCAAAATGGAATAAAATGGAATATTAGTGGGTCTAAACGCGGGCAATGTTCGAATAAAAGCTGAACATGGTTCTTGTATGTGTGGCAGGGGAACAGATTTATGATGTATGCTGGACTTAATATGCCATAGAACTGCTGCCACAATACAGTGTCGTGTATAAAACCACAGAGCTGGCAAGTATGGCATTTCCTATCCGCAGGCTTAGTATTGGCACTCTTAGTCCACCAGAAATCAAAAAACTTGACAGTTGAAATGAACACTGCAAAAGCATTTGTGAAGGACAAGGAAATGTGCCAGCTTAATTGCTGCTTATGATATCATTGCAATTGCAGGCTAGGTAATATTTTTAAAGGTACATGTAATATCATACTTTGGTAGCATACCGAAACAGAAGTCTTCACAGATTTACCTATAACTTACAGGGTATAAAGATGGTGATGGTAGGAAGATACTGTTAAAGTTTTTCTGCCTGGAACGCTGTATTTTTCCCCAAAAGAGTACAACAAAAGACCAAAAACATGTTTGATCTCTGGGTGAGATCAAAACTCCTGTGAATAGATTTGAAAATACTGTGAGTGTTTTTGACTGTTTTCTCAAAAATGGACACCGTATAGGACAGGAAATTTCACAGATGACTGTTGCTGTATCTTTCTTGATATTTTTGCCCATGAATCTGCATTTTGTTTACATAACCCAAAGTTTCTCTTGCCCATTTCCATAGGCTTGATCGCAAATACAAATTTTGTTGTCAAGAGTTCAGTGTTCGAGCAAGCTGCAAATTTTGTACGGCTTTTTGTCGTTTACCTCTGTGCAGGTCAAGTAATACGAGTTCTGGAGATTTGTAATGCTGAGTTTTAATATCTGTGTATTAAAAACAAAATACTTGCGGGTTGAAGTAAAGATAAAATGTTATCCATTTCTGTTCAGTATTTTATCTTTTTATGCTATCTGGGCTGGATTTCACAAAGCACTAAGATGAATCTTAAGATGAGTTGCTTAACTTAAGATCAATCTTAGTGCTTCGCGAAATCGGCTCCTGGACTTATAATTGTTTGAATAATATCATAATCAAGTCGAATTTGTACAGTGTATATTATTTCATGATTACGTCTCTATCGTGTGAGATGTTGCCCTGTGTCTGTGACGTCTTAAGCCCTTTTCACACGACGCCAAAAAAACTCTCAACCTTTGAGACATTTTCTCAAGGTTGCGAAATCTTACAAAAGTGTACTCGTGTGAAAGAACACCAATGCTTGAGAGTGACCGACGTCCCTGGTGAATCCTTGAGAGATTTTGACCGAGGTCCAGACCTACGACAAAATTTCTCAAGAGTCCCTTGTGAAGTGCTTTGAAATGCGCATGCTTGTATTTTTTATGTGTTTCATGACCTTTGCAGACCGCGCGCACGCCCGCGTGCTTTACGCGCAACCTCAGCGCCGTGATGGTACTAGCAGCGTTTTACATTCATAAAATGCATAGTTTATCGATTACCCGCGTTCCGTCTCAAGGGAGGCTTGCGAAATGTTACACTGTGCCGTGTGAAAGGACGCAAAAACAACCAGCATAAACCGTTATGTAAGATTTTGCAACCATGAGAAAAATGTCTCAATGGTTGAGTTTTTTCAGCGTCGTGTGAAAAGGCCTTAGTATCAAGCTGTACTAGAGTCACAAACGAGATGCTGATTGGTTAGAGTACCTGGGAGTATCCATG
Organism: Astropecten irregularis; assembly: GCA_963971285.1. Classification (NCBI taxonomy): domain Eukaryota; kingdom Metazoa; phylum Echinodermata; class Asteroidea; order Paxillosida; family Astropectinidae; genus Astropecten; species Astropecten irregularis. The sequence continues at coordinate 34,686,419 of OZ020245.1, read as the reverse complement.
ACAACATCAAGACTATCAGCATTATTTTTTGAATTTGAGTGTGTGTCTGTGGAACAAGAAATCTTTGACTGGAATGCCTTTCGAAGAGTGTACTCTATAGGGCCTATGCAACATGCAAGCATGTGCGAACGGTAGCGCGTCTTGGTGACGCATGCAATCGTATCATCACTTGACTTAAGTGCAGAGTGTGTGCGTGCACTGCACTAAATGAAACGCGCTTTTACCGAAGGTGCGTCGGATTTCGGGAGTATTGGGCTTCGATAACGCACCTGTATGGAACACAAACGCAGATATGCAAATAGACATACAAAAGACGTACACAATTTTGTGTTTTCCATAGGTTTGTGCACCAACATGGGTGCTCCCAGCAGGCATCACTCTGTAAACGGAGCTAACGCTCTAGTAATTCTGATATAGCTCTATGGTTTCCAGTCACATGATTAGAAAAATGTCAACATCCATTACACGGTCCCTGAAGATTGGAGATCAAAAACATTATCAGTCGACATGTGTGACGGTACGGCTTGTTCTGCAATTTTCACGGTTTTTTTTTTTTTTTTTTGACATTTGTGACTATTAATTTGTGAGTATTACTTTTGTGCTAATAGTTGTGCTGAGTGCAATCAAATTGTAATCAACCTGATGACAGCTTAAAGGTAGCCTTATACATTGAGTTTGAAGGTAGATTTGATTGCTCCTAGTGAAAGCATGCCAATTGGTATCAGGGCCCAATTTCATGGAATCCGTTACAGACTTTTTGTGTGTGCTTACGGGCACTGATATGCGTGAAATCTATTTCATGGAATCCGTAAGCAAGACTTTTGATGCTTAATCGGTTAGTGAAGAATTTCTAGGCTAACCTTGATTGTTTTCTGCTAACGCGATGTCATGTGCATTCTGCAGCAAGTCCTTGCTTAATAGTGTAGCGAGAAAGAAAACTCTCCCGTGAAATTCGCTATCCATAAGCAAAAAAAGTCTACTGTGGTAAGCAAAGAATGTTTGTTTACAATAACGAATTCCACGAAATTGGGCCGAGGTTCTCTCTAAGGCATGCTCATGTTAATGCATGTAGTGCATCCTGCACTTAGCAACCAAACACACTTTGGGCCTGTTTGTTTATGTTGAATCCTGCGGATCTGAATCCCATTTTAGCGTACCCTGCAAAGGAGGTGGATCCCAAAATATCGGATCCTTTGCGTGAAACAAACAGGCCCAAAATTGACATATTTATATATACATATACAGTGTATATACATGTATATGTACTCTAGTATTAGACAATAGAGCAAGACACTTCATCAATGAAAACTTGCTGGGTACATGACCCTTCATGTACTCCACCCCAAATAAATAACTCATACAAAATATGTATCCTTCGGTAACCATTAAAACCATTTATACCCCAAAAAGTTTTGGTATTATGATATTAATATACTAATTTTTAAAATATATCTTACAAGTTATTTTATCGGAGTTTAACTAGTAAAAGATTAAAAATTCAAGTAAGTTTTAATTAATTTCTTTGTTTTTATTATTACTAATTATTAACCGTGTCTTACCTGCATAATTAATAAACAGCCAATTTTGTTTTTGTTTATACATGAAAGAGTAAATAAAAACGTCTTTCAAAATTCAGCTGTGCTGGAAAGAGAAGCAAGTCTCTAAATTCTTTCTTGTCAGTAAGTAGAAAAATTTTACGTTTATAAATATTATTTTCCCTCTTTAATTTGCATTTCTTAAACTAAATGTACATGATTTTTATGCACTGTTTGTTTTTCAAATGAGTTATTGCATTCGTAATATTGAGCTTTAAAATGAACCTTTGCACTCTACAAAAATTGATAGTGCAGTATAGAAGATGTATGTCAAACTATGTGCCTATGCTATGCTTTTGTACTTACAGCACAGCGTGGTATAAAAATGGAGATTTTGTTAATCCATGGTTTAAAACAAAAATATACACTTACATTTCAAATTTGACCTCATAAGGTAACTAACAGCTGACCCAAGCACAATATAAAAAGCACAGGGCCTGCGATTTATAAACTTCAAACAAAGCACACTAATGTTTGTACGATGAAGTTGACCGGGATTGGTGATGTTTTTCAAAACAAACAAATGACACTCATAAGTTCGGTATAGCAAATATTTAACAAGCATTCTCTCCTGCTTATTAGACATAAAGAATGAAACAAATTGATCATTCCTAAGAAGAGTTATGTTTATTTTAATGAAGGTACTCATTTTGCAAAAATCCATGGAATACTTGACAAAAAATGTAAAGTAATCTGTACTACCCTTTGCTACTTACTCAGATGTTTGGATTCAGTGAAGCATTAACATTCCATGGACAGCTTGGAAAATGAGTACCTTCATCAAAATAGACATAACTCCTCTTAGGAATGATCAATTTGTTTCATTCTTTTTTCTTATAAGCAAGAGAGAATGCTTGTTAAATAAATATGCTTTACTGAACGTTTGAGTGTCATTTGTCTGTTTTGTAAAACATCACCAATCCCGGTCAACTTCATTGTACAACTGATAATTAATACGGAATGATTATTTCAATAGACTACGTACAAAGTAAGTATATTTACAGCACACAAGTATACAGTTAGGACAATCAGTACACGGTATGGCAGGCCTGGCCTGGCATAAATAGTCAGCTTGAAGTAGCATTCAAAATAACCTTAAGTATAGAGTTAGCCACGGAGGTTATATTTCTGAAAACTTTGACACAATCTCCTTCGTAGATTATAGTGATTTTTAGTATTCTTTATACAGCGAGTTTGATAACATCATATGGCAGTTCGAATGAAAGACTTCTTACCCCCCCCCCCCCCCAGCCTACTAAGCCTCTTGCAAGTACATTTTACTTAACTTACATATACTTGATTTTATCACATGTTCACATCCAAAATCAAAATTCCCAAGATAAGATATGCCATTGCTGAACAGCACGTATCAAGAGAAAATGGCGCCTTGGCCTAACGCTGAAATTGTAGCCCAAATTCCAATTTCTGATGTCAATGAACAAAAAATGCATAAAATTGGAAATTTGAATCTTTCTTTGTTTGTTCATTCAATTAGATTTCCAATAAGTACAACAATACAGATAACTTTTCTTTTTTCTTGCCTTTGCGCTTTTTGTGCTCCCTAAAAAGTGGCACCCATCATTGCCTCGCCAACCCCCCCCCCCCCCCCCCCCCCCGATGCACCATTGTTGCTATAAGAACATGATGCAGTGGTTGTATACTTGCACAGCAACTTGGAGTGCTGGAATGGTCTGATGCCTTTCCGCCACTCACACATTTTGCTGATTGCTTGAGGAAGGGAACAGCTCTTCGGGTGGAAGCATGTAAAACGGATAAATCGACTGCTGATTTGCGTAGCAATTTTCCGTTTAGCGATGGATTTGGAAATTGGCAATGATCACAAAGCATTAGTGAAATCAGCCCCTGGTGTCCTTTTTAGCCTAGGATATTCAAATATTGAACATGCACATGCCCATGTTTAGTATTTAAGTTTAAGTAGTGAACTAGGCTGTGTTTAAGTTTAACTTGCAAAATGCAAAACACCGAGCCAATATTAGTTTTACACCCCTGTGGCAGTACAACCAAGTCATGAGTTACCGTAGTTACTACAGAATGCTAACAGTACACAGTGTAACTACTCTGCACATCCACATGTTACACGTCTGTCGGAATGGGCAAGTTTTTGGCAAGACAAGCAACACTATCCGCCTAAAACAACATGGATTGAAAAACCTTATGTACTTCCTGTTTCCTGTGCCCAGGGACTAGCAAAAGACTGGAATATTTTACAGTATTTGAATAAGCAGATCACAAGAAGATCATATTATTTGAATAATACAAGTAGAGTTAGCAAATCCCCATATAAAGTTACAACACTGGTTTCATATAGGCTATGTTCAGACGCAGTACTCCGGAGACTGAAAAAGGTCTACCCTTTGCGGTCACAACGAGAGGTAAACATTTCATCCCAAACCCCTTGTGTCCATACTACACAGTGTTAAACTAAAAACAGTCTATCTCTGGTGTTTAGAGGTCACTCGTGTTGCATAACACTGAAACCGAACTTTCCTTAATTAACAAGTAGTGATATTAATCACTGGTGAGTTATGCACCCGCTCGCAGGTCAAGCTAAACCGGATGTGGTTGAGATAGACCATTCAGATGTCTTAAGGCCCATTTGTACACCAGTCAACGTAGTCTAGAACCGCCCATCCTTAACGGTCTAAGTTCTCAAAGATAGACCGTTTTTAGCACCCAAAACAGTCTATCGTAGACTGTTCAGACACAAATAAGTAGACCCTTTTCAGTTTAAACTGAAGATAGACTACTTTAAGTACTGTGTCTGAACCCCCCCCCTTTTAGTCCTGTAACTTTCCAACTCCTACAATACTCATGATGGATTTGAGATGATATGGAATGACTAGAGTTGATTTTATATTAATCTAACGATCAATTTCTCGCACAAAAGCTCTGAAATTGCCCTACAAGAACTGCAAGTTAAGTACGCACAATAAATATTGTATATACACTGAAAACAGTCTATCTCTGGTGTTTAGAGGTCGCTCGAGTTGCATAACTCTGAAACCGAACTTTCCTTAATTAACAAGTAGTGATATTAATCACCATTGAGTAATGCACCCACTTGAGGTCAAGCTAAACCGGATGTGGTTGAGATAGACGATTCAGTTGTCTTAAGGCCCATTTGTACACCAGTCAACGTAGTCTAGACCGCCCATCCTAGACCGCCCAAGTTCTCAAAGATAGACCGTTTTTAGCACCCAAAACAGTCTATCGTAGACTGTTCAGACACAAATAAGTAGACCCTTTTCAGTTTAAACTGAAGATAGACTACTTTTAGTACTTTGTCTAAACGCCCCCGATTAGTCCTGTAACTTTCCAACTCCTACAATACTCATGATGGATTTGAGATGATATGGAATGACTAGAGTTGATTTTATATTAATCTAACCATCAATTTCTCGCACAAAAAACTCTGAAATTGCCCTACAAGAACTGCAAGTTATTAAGTACGCACAATAAATATTGTATATACACTGAAAACAGTCTATCTCTGGTGTTTAGAGGTCGCTCGAGTTGCATAACTCTGAAACCGAACTTCCCTAATTCACAAGTAGTGATATAAATCACCATTGAGTAATGCACCCGCTTGAGGTCAAGCTAAACCGGATGTGGTTGAGATAGACCATAAATAAGGCCCATTTGAAGATCGGTCTACATAGTCTAGACCGTTTTCAAAGACAGACAGTTTTTAGCACCCAACGTAGACCGTTCAGAGAAGTACATGTAGGTAGACCCTTTATGGTTTAAACCGAGGATAGACCACTTTTAGTACTGTGTCTGAATGCCCCCATAGTCCTGACATAACTTTCCAACTCCTACAATATTCAAGAAGGATTTGAGATGATATGGAATGACTAGAGTTGATTTTATATTAATCTAACGATCAATTTCTCGCACAAAAACTCTGACATTGCCCTACAAGAACTGTAAGTTTTAGTACGCGCAATAAATATTGCGGAATAGGAATCACAATTAATTCTAAACTGACTGGCTCTGGTGGTTGTAATTTACAATTATTTGGCAGAAATATTTTGCATAATTATTACATTCTGATGAAGCTTCAACGCCTTATGTACAAACATTTTCCAAAAGGAAACGTTTTGTCAAATTCAGCCATTACAGTGCACAATGTTTTTGTAAAAAAAAACGACAAAATTACATTGGTGCATCATTCAGTTTACACAAAGACAAGCTTCAAATAGAACCATTTTGGAAATAGAAAAAATATGTCTGCTGGCAGGCGAAGAATTATTTCTGAATCAAATATTGGCTGTAATAATGAAAGACGGATTTTTGTAAAGTCTAAACCTGAACACATTATACAAACATGGCGGCTAACCTTGTTCAGCACACAAAATATTTATATCAAAAAAATTCTCTTTTTTTCAAGGTGGGAGGTAAAAACACAATCGTCAGTCTTTACAATTTTATAAATCATATCAATAAACTTGCATAATTGTTTATAAAATCATCTCTTTAAAAAATATGATGTTTAGTAAAAAAAACAACATTTTTTGCAAACTTCAACACAAATGAAGGAATGGATTGTTTCTGTCGAACATACAAAAGAACATGGTTATTATGCAAATATAGCAATGTCACACACAACTTCAAGATTACAAAAATATCATCGCCGAATGAAATATGCTTTTGTAAATGTATAAAAAAAATGATAATAAAAAGCATAATTTGCAATTTTGCATAATTGTTTAGATTAAACCACTAAAACCACAGTTCTTCTAAATTGTAAAATACTCAACTCTGCACACTAGCTCTTTGCTCTACTATTGGAAGGGGCTCACGAACAAATATGTGCATGTAAGCATTTGAGAGATATCTTTAAATATACTGTATACATTCATAAATATATACATACAAGAGAGGAAGTAAATAGGTATTTTTGAAATTGTTTTAGAACATTTTCGAAGAACAGATAATTTTTTCAGGGCAATGGTCTGAACAAAATAGCAGCTATAATAAAGGTAGTATCATACTTTGGTAGCATACCAAAGCAGAAATCTTCACAGATTTACCTAAAACTTACAGGGTATGATGGTGATGGTAGAAACATACATATACCGTTAAAGTTTTTTCTGCCTGAAATGCTGTATTTATCCAGAAAAAAAAGTAAAACCAATGACCAAATTTTTTTTTGATCTTATAAAGATAAAAGATAACAGTGAAAAGTTTTTATTAAAATACCTTGGTTGTTTTTCTGTTTTCTCAAGAAGTCGGCACCGTATGGTACTGAAAATTTCATAGATGACTGTTACTGTATCTTCCTTGATATTTTTGTCCATGAATCTGCATTTCTTTGTCAAAAACCAAAGTATGATATTACCTTTAAGGGGCTGTATTTGCTGAGCAGAAGTGAATGCACAGTACACATACATATGCACATTCTACATTTAACCGGAATGAGCTGGATTGGAATTAAATTTGAGTTAACTTCATAAAAATAAAAGAGTGCTTTGCTTTTTGCTACCTGCAAAAAGTGTAAAATGAGTTGGGCTAGACAAAACAATTATAGCACTTTTGTTTGCATAATTTAACAAATAAATGTGAGATTCATATTTTCTGAGTTGTTTTGGCAGTTGTATATCAGTAAACAACCTTAAAACCCTCTCATAACATGAGTGTGAACAGACGTTTTCCCAGACACAAAATTAAATCTATAAAAATTATACTTTATGAATAATTTTGCCATTCACAGCTTTGATCTCAAGTCTGATTCAAGGTAAGACGCACTAGCGAATGAAATTGTAGCCCTTAAAAAAAAAAAATTATAATACCGGTATGGGAAAATGAGATGATTAACTCTTAATTTTAAGGTTTGGGGAAAGAGCTCATGATTTTTTTTCAGACGGTACTTTCCATTTCAATGGTGCTCTGAGAGGACGCGGCGTGGATGCCCGAATCTTCCCAGGTCAAACTGTTGGAGGGACTCCAGAGTTTCTTCTTAGCAGGCAGAGCTCTCAGCTCGGTCCTGGAGTCGGCAAAGTGGTCCCTCTGCGTGGCAAGATGAGACTGGCTGCGGTTGACCTCCGGGGTGAGGTCGCCCGGTCTGCTCCTGGATGCTCCAAAGTTGCACAGGTCGAGTCTGTGCGGAAGGACTGGCTTCTGTGCCAGCTTGGGATGGTCCAGGTCGTTGGTAGGACTCTTAGGATGACCCTCTTCAGTTCCTTCAGAATCAGTGTCTTTGTATATGGGTGCCCGGAGGATCCCCATGGCATTTGGAAATGTAAATGAAGTCTCCTCTTCTCCCTCCTCTTCCTCGGCAGGGTCTAGAAAGTTTCCAGATTTCCTGACACCGCTGACGGGTTTGCCATTGATCTTTTTCTGGCCGTACTGAAAGTAACGGGACATCTGCTCATCTTCTAGAGATTCATCATCCCGAATGTCTACGTCAATGTCATCGTTGTCAGACGAGGACCCAAACAAATCATCATCATCATCAAGTTGATTGACGTCTAATGGAATGTCCCCGCTACCTTTGGCAGTGTCCCCGGTGACTACTACGGCCACGGCGGCTGCTGCAACGGTCGAGGAGAGAACCCCGCCATCAATCGGGAAACCGTCAACCATCATATCAGTGTGGTCCTCCATGACGTTCAGCCAGGTCTTCTTCGGCCTCCGCAGGATGCTCATGAACCTCTTGCTGAAGCTGCGTTCAGATCGCTTCTTCTTCGTCTGCACGCCATGGAACACGATGGCCATGACTCCCAGCCCGGCGATAAAATACAGCGAGGTGCCTATCTTGTAGACCCACACCAGGGCTTTGTTGTCGTACTCATGCTGCGTGGCCACAAAGTCCCCGAGCCCGATGGTGCTCAGCGAGATGAAGCAGTAGTAGTGCGCCACGTGAAAATCCCAGCCCTCTATGTATGAGAAGACAACGGCTGGGATGATGATCACGATGACGTAGGCCGGAATCACCAGGATGACCACGATGGCTGCCTGTCTAACTTTTCTTCGCGTCAACACGTTGACCAGACGCATGTTGAGGTTCAGACCAGCGTTGACCAGACGCTGCTTCCACTTGGAGCTGATTTCGGTGAGCAGAACCGCCATGAGTGGAATGCCAAAGTAAGCGTAGAGGATGCAGAAATTCTGGCCGGCTGAGGTGGCTGGAGAAAGATGGCCATAACCTATACAGTACAAACAAATATCCACATCTTGATTACCAAGGGCCCTTTGTACAAGAAATCAAAACGTATTATAAGAGTCAGAGAAAGTGAATGCTCACATAGAATCATAAGCCCTGTCCGCACTGGACTATTTTTTCCCACAGGTTTCACCGAGCCAATGGGTAAATGAAAAATGGGCAAATATTACCGGTGTCCACACTTGGACTTTCAACTCGGGTAACAATAACCATGCACGCGCGGAAGAGAATTACTGAGCTGTCAATACTAGGCTCATGAGGGTACCCGACTCGCACTGGACTTTTTCGTCTCAAGAAAAGTGTCTCAGGAATTCTTCCTGGGCAGAAATTGGCCAGTAGAATTGCCCGCGCGGATCAGGAAAAGTAACTGAGAGGAAATTTCCCAAGACGTCCGTAATGGACTTTGCCCCAAGAAAGTCCAGTGCAGACAGGGCTTTACTTACATGTACAAATGCCCCGAACCAACAATGACCGAGGAAAAAGGAGTGTTTGTCTTCTTGAAAGGGCCTACCTATGGTGGTTATGACTGTGGTCGAGAAGAAGAATGCATTTGCCAGGTCCCATCGAGAGGACGACGTAGCTGTCCTGTTCTCCTTGGACCCTGTCATCCTCTCCACGCCGATCGAGGCGGCGTACCACACCTCGGCGAGAACATCCTGGAACTCCGACGCATTCACACGGGGATTGTTGGCCAGGAAGGTGTCCAACCGGTTGGAGAGGTCCACTTTGATCTTCTGCTCGTGGGCCGACTCAATGGCCGAGAAGATGGATGCACCGATGAACAGGTAGGCGAACGTCAGAACGAGCAAGACGAGGACTCTCACTCCGGCACCCATCTTGGTGTGACATCATGTTGTTGTTCTGGGCTCTGTCCTAACAAATTCTAAAGAAAAAACAAACAAACAATCCCAGAGGGAATTATTATAAAATAGTTGGTGTAAGGGTCTTCGCAAGGTTTGAGTGATACGGTATTCGCCACACTAGTCGAGAAGTGAGAAGTTAAAGGTATAATACATGATTGGTAAAGGTCACAGGACTCACAGAACAGGACTCACAGAACAGCACTCACACTTTGTCTGATTTGTCTTTTTTGAGCTCAATCAGACATCTGAGTCACAAGAAAATAGCGTAATCCTGACTAATTTTTTCTTATTAAACATAAAGAATGGTTTTGATCTTACACTGAGATCAAAACTGTTTTTGGTCTTTGTTTCACTAATTTCTGGATAAATACACCATTTCTGGCATCAACATTTGACAATATGTTTCTACCAGCAACATCTTCACACCCTGAAAGTTATATACGTAAATATGTGAACATTTCTGTTCGGGTATGTTACTTATCATGTACTGTAGTACTTGTATAAACTTGAGTTTTGAGGTAGTGATCAAATTGACAAGATAGTGGTAAATTATTGTAAAACATGCTCTTGATCATTTTCACAAAGAATTTTGGGTTGCTCTTCTAATGGTTTTAAAAACAGAACATGTTAAACATAAAATATTCAATTTTCAACTTGTGTTAAACAGCCGAACAAAAATATTCATAAAGTCCAATGGGAACACGGCTTAAGAATGTTAAGTTGCTGGCAGATCACTGATCAGTATTACAATGCCAACTGGTGCACAGTTCCACATACATGTACACACTGCAAACACATGCACTTATGCATGAGGTGTGTTGGAACAAATTTTACAAATTCCCACTAGGGAAATCTTACATATACATACCAGCACCATGGACCAAACCTACAATGCATTCACATGCATCACCTGCATCAAAATACATATCCCCAAGGAAAACAAAGTAAAATCTTGGCACACGAAACGCCTGCAATTGATACCGTTTAATCAATCTAGGATTATTTCCTTAGGATACAGCACGGTTGAAAATAATAAATTGATAAATTGAACCAGAGCAAATATGTACATTTGCAGAAGAAGAATGACGCGCGATGAATGGGCAATCTTGTAGTGTCAACACTGATCGTCATCTGAACCCAAATTTTCAATGGGAGAAAGCTGGCCTTGGACCTACTACGTATCTGTGTGTGTACACGCTGTACGGCGAATGACGCTATGCGCACAAAGTGTGCACTGCTGAAATGTGTCTCTGGTTTATAGCCCAAGCACACCTTGTGCAAACAGGTCCACTGGCTATTTAATATTTAATTGACCCCTTTGATTGATGCTGAAATCTGGGAGTGAAGGCAGGCACAGTGCAAATAGATCTTTATGGCATGTGTGTCAGTTGAATGTCCTTCCAAATTTGGCTGGCAAAACAGGGTATGTTCACACAAGCTGCTAACTTCGCTGCTAACTTCGCTTCTAACTTCGCTGCTAACTTTGCTGCTAACTTTGCTGCTAACTTTGCTGCTAACTTTGCTGCTAACTTTGCTGCTAACTTTGGTGCTAACTTCGCTGCTAACTCCGTTGCTAACTTCGCTACTAACTTCGCTGATAACTTCGCTGTTGAAGGTACCTGGACTTTATTTTTCTGTTGCTTTTTCTTTGAAAATTTATTGTGCAAAATGTTTAAATGTATTGAACTATTTATATTTTAAAGATTTTTTATATGTTACCACTTAATAATTCAACCTTTGGCATGTGTTCGGGTTGCAACCAAGTGGAATAAACCACTTAATAATATATACATATAATTCCTTCCTCCATGGCCAGTCCAATACTCCAATATACATGTAGCACTTAGATTTTGTGGCAAACTTAGACCTATATAGATTCTATAACAGTAAAAGACACATATTGTATTAAAGGTAGTATAATACTTTGGAAGTTTGGTTTTTATCAAAGAAATGCAGATTCATGGGCAAAAATATCAAGACAGATACAGTAACAGTCATCTGTGAAAATTTCAGTCCCATACGTTGCCCACTTTTTGAGAAAACAGTGAAAAACAGCAACAGTATTTCTTAAGTCTTTTCTCTTTTACTTTTGATCTTTTAAAAGATCAAAACGATTTTTGGTCATTGTTCTACAAATTTCTTGATAAATACACCATTTCAGGTGGAAACATTTTAACGAAATGTTTCTACCACCACCATCTTCATACCCTGAAAGTTATACGTAAATCTGTGAACATTTCTGTGTTGGTTTCTTACCAAAGTATGATACTACCTTTAACAATGCACTATTTTTTAAAACAATATTCCTTTGAAAGTGGAATAATGCTATTGTATGCTTCAAAAATCCAAAGCCCAATGTACATGTGTAATTGTGTATCGTTGAAATAATTTCTATTTAGCAAAACTTGGTTTCCATTTTTGAAAACAGTTAGCGACATCGAATTGTAAAGCTACAGTATCCACTGTAGGCACTGATGACCAAAAGCAGACATAGGCCATCCACTTCAATTCTGCTTTCAAAATCATCAAATAACCACAAAGGAAACTGACAAAATTTTAAGTCATTGAAAAGAAAACAAAGAAAAATTTACTGGAGAGGGCTTCGAACCATTTGCCGACCTCCGGAATGCATATCCGGTGCTCTTACTAACTGAGCTATCCAGCCCTGTGTTGGTGGTAACCCTAATAGTCTTTGTTCTTTGTTTGGCAGTCAGAAGCAAAGAAACCACATCAACAGAAAGTGGACTAAAGCAATGCAGCAAATTGTTTTTTTCATTCAGCAAGGTGTACACTATGTACCTAATGGGCTTTTCTGTTGTTCTATGTAACTGAAGGAAGACAAATCAAACGAACGATGAGGGCCATTATTGAAATATCTTGATGGTTCCTGGTTCAAACTGTCACATGGATACTGTTTCATGTAGAAGATGTAGAATCTGTTTTCAATCAGAAACTGAAAACCGAGGAGTTACGTGTCCTACAGTGGAGCAAGCTGTGAGACTGCCACATGATGCTTCACTGTATGGGTAGGGAAAATTATTCCTCATCTTAATCATTTAAAGCCCTGTAGCCATGTTGTCTGTACATATTGTATGTACATGTACATGTAACAAATACAAGCACAGTACTTTGTCCAATATTGATCTACAATGTACTTAGTGCAATGAACCTGGACAAGCAACGTATTTCTACTCAGCACTAGTGCTGGGATTTTTATCCGGTTAAAGGTTGACCAACCCGGATTTAATTATCCAGTTACAAATTGTCACTAATCGTAAACCTGTGAAAATTTGAACTAAATCGGACATCTGAGTCACGTAGCGAAAAACCCAACTCCATTTTTCTTATAAAACATTTACTTATGTTTGTTCCAAAAACCGTTCGAACGATCTTTGGAAAAGACACTACAAACTAAATCTTGATTTCCTTGAAAAATCCAGCATCTGTTGAACCAAGATTTCACATACTATAGTGACTGTTTGTACTGTTTACGAACTGTTGTCTTTTGTCGAGTCCATTTTCGGTCTCAAACTCAATAATATTTTTTGGAGGCTTTGCAAATCCTATATGCTCCCTTTAAGCATGGAGGTATTCCTTTCCATGCAATTGGGACTTGCTCAACGATCGAATGCGCCTTGCCTCCGGAAGGACCAACTCGGCCACAGCAGTAGTCTTGTTCAAGACGGTATTACGTAGTTGTAACTGGCCAACAGATCGCACGTACGTATACGTGTTAACACAACAAACGACCCGAGATAACGTCTACGCCACACACACAAGCCTGTAATACCGTCTTGTCCATTTACTCCAAACTGCCCGGAAAATTCCGGGCAATAACCCCCCGCGAAGTCGGTGCATCATGACGTAGCCTTATTTGCATTAATATATTTAGAAAATTTGCATGGGGATGAAGTCTAGTACCTCAACGACGTCGCAAGCATTATATACAGTGCGCATACACACGTGTATTTACAGTACTTGTAAATTACATGTGCCGTACATGGCTGCTGACGGATCGTATTGAATTTGGAGGCCTTGGATTTTAAAACACAAATGTCGGGGATTCGAGAGTTTTCCGGAGAACAACAAGGCTCTTAGACAACTTGGGAATGGAATAAATTTACTAACCGTGCCCCTCGAAATCATTCCGTGTCTTCATGGAGCACGGGAACAGACTCCATGGTATCATAATTCAGTGAAATTATTTCATTCATCCCTCCATTCATTCATTTATTTTGGCAACATACAAAAGTACTGTACACATGGAATACACAATAAATAACGAATAACAAAAGCCCGAGGATAACCCCAAAAGCTGTAAAATACGGCTTATTCATATCCTACAATTTCTCGAAATCTTTTTGTGCCGCATGACAGTTGATCGAAGTATAATCAAGTCATGCGCCTTTGGTAATGACCATGGAGCTATCTGTTGTTATTGCTCCATGGCAATAACGGTTGCGGCTGAGTTTCAAACGACCGTCATTACGTGACATGCACACGGTATCACGCCATACCACGTGCGTGGATTGGACGCTGACCAAAACAGCGCATTGCACCCCGTTGTTGACCTCAATGAATATGCAATTTTTGCCCACAGAGGTCACGCTCAGTCTTTGTCACGTGACACCAGAGTAAACAAACAAGACGTTGATATTTCGTAGGGCGGTGGAATGGTCCACTTTGTTCACGTGGGGTGGGTAATTGTTTGTGGAATGGTCCACTTTGTTCACGTGGGTCGGGTAATTGTTTGGACGGACTATAGCGCATAATCAACGTCTTGGACAAGACTACCACAGCAGCTAGCACAGAACTGCCACTGACAGTCATGACATGACAGTAGACTTCGTCACCAGCTCAAGACTCAAGTCAAGACAAGACTCCCCCACTTAAAATCTCTCCCCTCCCCTACCCTCTTTGTTCATAGACTAATATCACATTATTAAGTGTCAATTCAATCATTTTTCGTCAGAAAACAATGCTTAAAATGCACAAAAACAGAAAAATTCTTACCAGAATTCCGCCTACGCTACGTCCACATGACAGCGTTCGACTCACGTATTAAATTTTACTACGCAGCTGTGGTGCTTCGTCGAGCGCCCTCTATTGACAAATTCGTTCTAAATAATTATTATTAATTGTTGAATGGGCCTTTTTCCCCAGAACTAGGTTCGGCCTCCGACTTAGTTTAGTTCGATCTCGCCCTCAAGTGAACCTTTGATATTTTTTTTCATTGCATGAAGCTCAATTGTTTGTTTATTTTTTTCACTCAAAATAGAGTTTTATAGATAGAGAATACACTTCGAAAACGCAGCCAATTAACTTAAAGGTAGTATCAAACTTTGGTAAAATACACCAAAACAGAAATGTTCACCGTGGGATTTATGTATAACTTACAGGGTATGAAGATGGTAGTGGTAAAAATAATATACTGTTAAAATTTGTCCGCCTGAAATGGTGTTTTTTTCCAGAAATTAGCAAAACAACGACCGAAAATCTTTTTGATCTTTTAAAAGATCAAAAATAAAAGAAAAAAGACTTAAGAAATACTGTGGATGTTTTTCACTGTTTTCTCAAAAAGTGGGTACCGTATGGGACTGAAATTTTCACAGATGACTGGTACTGTATCTGTCTTCATTTTTGTCCATGAATAGTAACGGCCATCTGTGAAAATTTCAGTCCCATACGGTGCCCACTTTTTGAGAAAACCGTGAGTGAAAAACACCCACAGTATTTCTTAAGTCTTTTCTCTTTTATGTTTGATCTTTTAAAAGATCAAAAAGATTTTCGGTCGTTGTTTTTACTAATTTCTGGATAAATACACCATTTCAGGCGGAAAAATGTTAACGGTATGTTTCCAGTCTACCACCATCATCTTCGGCCTGAAAGTTATACGTAAATCTGTGAACATTTCTGTTTTTGCTTCTTACCAAAGTATGATACTACCTTTAATGGTATTCCGGAGGTCGATGGTTCGAATCCTGCTCCAAGTCAAGTTTTCTTTGTTCACTTTCAATGACTTTGTTTATTTTTATCTTAAGTTACTATGAGTTGAATAATAACAATTAGTTTCATTTTTTCACAAGGTAAACTATTAATAATAGACCAAATAATAATTAATAATAATTTTTTTTTATATAGCGCAGACAATTCCACTTACAAAGTGATCAAAGGCGCTATAATTTCATAACAAATAATACCACCAATTAAAATAATAAAACTTAAGATAAAGATAAATAGATATAAATACCAAAAGAATCATCATAAAATGGTTTACATAATGAAACATCAACAACTTTTGGAAATGCAAGTTGAAGATTCATGCTTTACTTTGCTGAAGCTTGGAGGATTGTAAGTATCTGCAATTTTTGCATTGAAATTATTAATTTTAGTACAATATAAATTATTGCTTGACCGGTATCGGGAGCATAATCATGAGAATAATTTTTAATGGGCGCAAGAGGGCAGTATTTCTTTGTTTACAAATAAATATCGCTGACACGACGGGTCTATGTAATACCCAATCTGATTGGTGTATTGTCCAGGCATATACCCAAGTGTGGCCAATCAAATTTACCGTAATATTTCATGGTAGATCTGGAGCGATTGTGTACGGATTCTTTGGCAACGACAAAAATGGCGAAGAGTGGCATTGAACTGCGTCAACGGAATTCCTTCACAATGTAAACCCGATGTATAGAATTTCCAGAATATTGTATTCGATGTTTGAGGCGTTAGATGAACCAAGGCAAATCCTGCCCAGACCTTCAGGAAACTTTACAGCTCTCGCGAAAAGATTGTGAGCATTTTTCGAAGTTAGACTTAGGGCCTAGACTTCATCTTTCACATTTTTAATCCACTGATCCAGAACCAGTCCGTCAACATTCCGATCCGATGCTTATTGCTTAGGGCCTACGACAAGGCTGGAAAATCGACCAAAACAAAAGCCTAACGTTACAAGCAAGCACATGCCTCGACATTCGCCTATGACGTATATCACACGGAGATAATGGCGACTCCAAAAAAAAAAGGTAGGCCTTAGGGCCTAAAATTGTTAAATTGCTATTTTGCTAGCCTAACTAACAATGTTAAGTCTAAGAATTGAGATACGGCGTACGATAGTTGCCGATATTGTGACATCGCTACAGTATAGATTTAGAATAGAAGGTAGTTGCGATGATCGTAACCCTAGGTCTGACATGG